>CM062217.1:14982500-15442500 GCA_031216445.1 Lateolabrax maculatus
ATATCAACACTGTCATTTTAAGTATCTCTCATGTTTAAAATTTAGGTTTTACATTTTTAAAGTTTTTAACTTATACTAAAGACACTTTTTCTAAACTCTTAACACAGCAACACACCTACATCAGACAATTAACAGTTTATTTTCTGCTCATTTTGTTCCATAAATACCAACTCTACATTTTAAAATGTAAAAACAAAATGTTACGTACATACAATAACCCTATCAAAACAAAGCAAACCCGTCTCAAAATCAAATCATTTTTGGATGTTTTCTATCCAAGAAGAACATATAGTCAGTCATCACACAACGACTTTCAAAATACTAACAGCTGATGACATTACAAAAACTGCATTACGTTTCATGTTTCCAGTTCTACCTGCATACAACAGACAAAATGATGCTCTCTTTTCTTGTATAGTTTCCTTTGGCACATCCCTCTGACATATAAGACAGATGCTTCCAACACCATCCACAGACACCTGATGACAACACAGACAGGTAACAGGGAAGAGAGAATATGCAGAATGTAATTCATACATCTCTTAATTTTTGCTTTGCTATTATATTGTTTTCTATCCTTTTTTTGCTATTTGTGTCACATTTAGACAGTGTACATATAGGAGAGGAAGTCAGCTGGGTGAAAGTAAACAGTGACATGACAGGCTATTACGTGGTTCATTACGAGGACGGTGGTTGGGACGAAATGGCCAGACTGCTGAGGCAAAACCACACTGCTCTGAGCTACAAGGACAGGACTCAGTTGATACACAACGCCATGCAATTGGTGACGTAAGCATATATGGTGTTTGTGTTTGTGGGTATATGGTCCTGTGTGTCTACAGTTACACATAAACAAAACAGCCTTTATTGTCCCACCTGAAAAGCTTTCAAATATTTTTGTACGTCTCTAAAGGGCAGGTCATCTGCCGCTCGATAAAGCCTTGGACCTGATTGGTTACCTGCGGGTGGAGACACACACGGTGCCTCTCCTCCAAGGACTGGGCTATCTGGAGGGCTATTACCAGATCATTGAGAAAAGAAACGAGGTTGATCTAACAAGCAACCTGGGGGTAAGAGGACAAGAGAACACATGCAGTAGGATATTTATGACAATGTCAGTGTGAAACGCGGCTGAAGTTCATGTGAGATGCTGTTTCTCTGTGTGCTCTGGTGCAGATGTACATCCTGCGATTTTTCCGCGCTGTCATTGACCAGCAGACGTGGAGCGAAGGCGGCTCTGTGTCAGAGCGACGGCTGAGGTCAGAGGTCCTGTCACTGGCCTGCCACCTGGATGACCCTCCCTGTCTGGAGCAGGCACGTCAGCTCTTCAAAGACTGGCTTCAGTCCAACGGTACACTCAGGTATGTTTGTTTTAAATTATATTTTAACACACATCAGTATCAGTCAACAAGTGCCGATTTGATTCACATAAACAGCAATTATTCCCTGTTATTCCCTAGGCTGGACGATATAATTTGATATTTCATCATGTCCCTAATATGCACGTCTCTGCTTGTGTTTATCCTAGCTTGCCGACTGACGTGGCAGAGATAGTGTATTCAGTTGGAGCTCGAGATGACCACGGCTGGGCCTCGCTCTTACACACATACAACATCTCCCTCTCTTCCGCACAAAAAAGCAAAATCCTGTTTGCCTTGACCCGCAGCAGAGACACAAACAAACTACACAGGTAACTTCCCCATTACATTTTTCACACAGTTAATGCTGCCACCATGTGGTAAACATGGGGTATTGTATTACAGTACTGATGCCAACAGATATCCAGTATTTAGTCTGTGTCTATTTTACAGATCATCTAAACAACTTCCAGTAGAAGCCTCTATAAGTGATGGCAGATGATGTGGCGTTAATAGAGCAAGTTATATTGTATGTGTTTGTGTTGCAGACTGCTGGAGATGGGTCTGGAAGGGAAGGTGATTCGATCCCAGGACCTGTCCACTCTCATCCTGATGGTGGCAGGAAACCCGCAGGGACATCACATCGCCTGGAACTTTGTCAAAAAGAACTGGGACACACTGGTTCAAAAGTGAGTTCACTATATACACTATATAATGGCGATATTGTGAATTACATTATACTATAAGTCAAACCATGTGATATTATGAAAATACAGTTTTCCTTACCTTTTTAAAACTGCATTCTGCACTTTAGTGGCTTCCTGTTCCACTTGTTTTCTTTTGTTGTTGGACAAGTGGAACAGGTTTTTGATTTGAAGACCTGATTATACCACAAGCAACACATTGGGTCGTTGATTACGCAACTACGAAAGCCCTAAATACCAGTGTGTGCATATGTAAGAAGAGATATTATAGTCTGTGACTGTCCTCTCTGTCTGCTCTGCAGGTTCCAGTTGGGCTCATTTTGTATTCGAAACATCATCATTGGCACCACAGGCAAATTTTCATCTGCAGAAGAACTCGCTGAGGTAATTGTGCTCTTATATCTTGATCTAATCTATATTCTACAAGGCAATTTAGAGATGCACCAATATTTCAAAAGGCTATTGGTATTGGCTGGTATTGGCAATATCTGCCATATTAGTGATGGTGATGAGAATAATTGATAAAATTAAAGTACTTTGCGCTAGAAAAACACACTTTAAAAAGTAACATCGCTAAAACCCATAGCATTAACAAATGTGTGCTTACCTTGTTGCAAACACAATCGTGACTGTAACTTAAGCAGGAAATGTCTGTGAATTTACATGTTTCATGTTTAGTTGAATATTTGTTTGTGTTTTTGTAAATGTATGTGTGTTTGACCCCCAGGTGCAGTTGTTCTTTGAGTCCATCAAAGAACAGGCGTCTCAGCTGAGGGTCACTCAGGTTGCCCTGGACAACCTGCAGAAAAATGTTCGCTGGGTTCAGAGGAATCTAGAGACTCTAAGAACCTGGCTGAACAAGCAAATGATGTGAAAGACAGCAGAAAGAGATGGAGGTGGTGGTTAATAGATAGCACTGAGGGGATATTATAGTGTTTTTATTTGCAAATTGTAATTTGCTTGACATTGCTGAAGAATTTAAAGTTTTGTATATAAAAAGTGTTTTGTAAATTTTCAGGGGACTTACTTGTAAGTCAGGAAACAAACATGTAATTGGTAGAACTGGCAGCTGCACAGTAGTAGTGTGTGTGAGGACCACACCAAGAATAATAGAGTACAAGGAATATTGTGTCGTCTCCGTGCGTGCGTGAGAGAGGGAGCGATCCATTCCTCGATGACACACAAATGCTGTGCGAATGGATTCTTAAATAGACAATAAAACGGTTCACTGCACCTCCCGGCACCCTTGTGTGTTTTTTGTGTTAACTGAAACGTCTCCTTGTGTTAAGTAGGCTACCACCACTGAGTATGCACTTCGAGTGTGTGTGTGTGTGTGTGTGTGTGCCTGTGCTTGGTTTTCGTCATACTATTTATTTTGTACAACAATGAAATGTCACCACAAGGACAGGAAAAAACGTGTGGACGTGGATGTGGTATTCCTCCTGTTGTTTTAGGATTAACCTAGAAGCTGTATATAGCTTCAGGTTAGGGTTAGGGTTGATGTTAATGCTTGACCTCCAAACAATGCAATATCCCTTGGTATGATAAATAAACATTGATGTGCGTGTGCGTGTGTGTGTTGGCGTGCGTGTTCGGTGCCTTGGCCCCGCCCCCGCGGTAGCAACATCCAATAGGAAGCCAGCAATGCAATTTCACGGGAGGTTGTCAACAACTGGTCGGGGAGGAAGGAAAGTGTTGTTCTCCCGTGCTTTAGTTCACCGATCATGCCCGACTAAGATTTGTTTTCGAGCGTAAGGTTCACACCACTCCGCCGAAGCGATTCACGTTGCAGCCCGAGCAGCCCGGTCGCCGTGAAGTGATGGAAACCAGCTGATGTGCCGCCGACGAGCTGAATGTCCCTCGCTTGTCAGAAGTTGGCTGGTCCCGAGCTAGCGTCTGCGTAGCCGACGTCGACACAGTGAGTGAAAGCCTGCGGGGCTGGACGAACGCATCGCGCCCGTCGAGCCGCCGTCGACCTCTTAGAGGTCCCCGTCCCTTTCTTTGGTCCGGAGCCGCCGGAGGAGTCCCGCCATGGATCCGTTTGACAGCAGCAGCAGCACAGGTGAGGGTGTCGGGTTCAGGGGGAAACGGCGAGCCGCCAGCAGCAGGCCGGCTAATGACGGCGGGACGTTAGCAGCGAGCCCGCCGGGAGTGACATTCACCCGAGGACACATGTTGAGAGGGGCGGGTTTGACTTTCGACGAGCTACACGAAAGCTGTTTTCTGTTCTTTTCTTTCTTTCTTTCTTTTCTTTCTTTGTTTTTACGTCGGAGGGATTCTCAGAAGCTAATCGCCGTGTCAGTGTGTTGACGGTCCTGCTGCGGGGTGATAACATGTCGCTGCACATCTCTTCCCCCACGAGATCAACACAGAATATTAACCACACTCTCGCAGGTTGTTCGTGCAACCTTCTGACTTTATTTGAGCCTCCACAAAGCCAGTAACTCATTTTCTAACAGCTTGCCTTGAGCCTTGGCAGAAAACATGGTGCGCCTGCCGTCAGTTGTCTGCTGAAGCACAGCAGCGCTGTTTGCTCAGGAGCCTGTTGGTTTGATAATAGCTGTGTTTTTGTCTCGGTGTGCAGAGCTGATAAGTCATGCTCAGCTCCGCTCAGGCAGCCAGCAGCTTTATAACCTCTGCTGTGGTCCCAGGGTGTGCAGGGCTTTATTAAAACAAACAGATAGGCCAGTGCACACACTATAAAAAGCTCCAAGGAAAGCCCAGTGTTCTCCTCTATGGATGTTTTTTTTTTTTTTTTTTTATTCAGGTTAGTCTCAACCTGGTAAAGGAAATCACCAAATCACAGCAGTTAGGCTTCTTGTTTTGTGTCAGTGTGTGTGCTCATTCACTGTGACTCAGTGATTAATTTAGTGAAAGCCCGAAGTCACATTTCACAATCACATTTTGATCAGATAATGGTGAGAAAACATTAGCACATGCTTTCTTCCTGTTTGTTATTAATGGCCAAGCAACCGCACTGTGGCTTCTATGTAGTGTGTCTGTTGTCTGTTCTTACGTGGGCTGAATTAGTGGATGCCTGTTAAACTCAGACACATATGTTTAACTGTATTTCTGTGACTCTAAGGTAGTGTTGATACATGTTTTTGAGTGAACAGGAAGAGTGCAGTCAGCAGATTACGTGCCTTACTTCTGTATTTACGTACAAGCTTGACAAAAGTCCAGGAGTTGTTGTTGATTATTCAGATTTCCTGGCTATTTTCTAATTGTTGTCTAGATTATAAGCATCACATCATCTGCCTCTCATCTGTCATATTGCTTATACTAAGTAGCTTTCACCATAATGTCACAACTCTAGCTCACAGCTGTTAGAAGTAGATATGACGATCATTATCATATGAGTTTGATATGGTTTTTATGCGTCTTATTTTTATCATATCCTCCACTGCACACTACACATTACTTACTACTTAGCTCTTAGCCTATTAATAGACATTCATATCACAGCAATGTGGTCCAGACAGAGACACAGTCACAGTCGATACAGTCATATCAAAAACACTGTACAAGACAAACAAAGGACTAAATTCACCTCATGCATTTCTTGAATCTTGTTTTCCTTTTAGTGAGCTAAACTTCACCTTTGTTTGGTGCAATTTCTGCATGAACACTGTGTATTCAGTAAGTGTTTACTGTCTCTTGGTGCTTTCCACTCCAATCCATCACCAACAGAGACTAAAAAAGGCATTGTCTCTAGCCCGTAGAATCAGGAATGGAACGTGAAGCAAAACGGGAGACTTGAACTGCATAGCATTATACTACTTCTCTATTATTGAATTAGAAAGTTGAACATGCCTCTGATTGTTTCAAGAGTTACTGAGGGGAGTATCTGACTGCCATCAGATCACATGGATTTTGTAAGACAAGGCATAACTCTTGTCATAATGCTGAATACGCAGGTTAGTTTGTGTGAATGCAGGCTTTTGTAAACTGCAGTAGCATGTGACATGGCCAGATGATGAATATTCATTGTATTTTCTTTTTCCTTGTTTTGAAAGCACTACAGTTAAATTAATAAACTGTGTAGAAAATACTTAGTTTTAACAGTAGTTTAACTTAACTTTTGTTATACCAGTACTTAAAAGTATCTGTTTCACCAGCCGGTTGAACCTATTCTATGTAGGTCCAAGCACCAGGAAATAGTAGGAGGTTTACTAACAGGAAACTGAAGAAATCCAGTCAGTGCTTTGTTCAACAAGGTTTCATGTTGCTTTCACATTAAGTGACAATAACAAGCCTTTGTGTTGAATTTTTTTTGCTTTTTGTCAACACTCTTCTGTGGGAAACTCCAAAAAAACAGAGCACATACTGTATCTTAACACACAGTTCTGTGTTTGTGTCAATGTATATAACCTTTTGGATTGTGTTTGGTTTATCTCTCTCTCTCTCTCTCTCTCTCTTTCTCTCATTTCCGCTTTTGAGAATCCTCTTTTGAGAGTCTGATTTCTCTTCCCCTTTGTGTGTTGTAGAGCGAGCCAACCTGCCGAGGAACATGATTGAGAACAGCATGTTTGAAGAAGAGCCTGACGTTGTTGATTTGGCCAAAGACTCCACTGCATTTCCAGTATGCTCATCCTATGCAAGCTTTAATTTCAAGAACCAGTCCGACTCAATAATTTGCATATATCAGAATGCATATTTGCTCCTTTCTCACAAGTGTTTTCATCTTTTAATCTGGTAGCATGAACAAATCAGGGCAATATTAATAAGGATCAGTTAATTAAAGGTTGGCCGACACTTTCTGGTAGCCAATGATGCTTATCTGCACGCTTTCAGTTCAGTACATCTTTCAGTGCACTGTAAATTATTTCAGATGTGTTTTCGCTGCAATTATTTGTAGTTAACACTTTGAGAATCACTTCTAGCAAAAGAGCTTTATTTTAGCATGATGACGATGCTGTATCTTCAGTGTGTTAAAAGGGTCAATTTCCTTCTCTTCAGAACTACAATGACCCACTTTCCCCATTCATCTTCTGTTAGTAAATACAGAATGTATCATACATCCTCATAAACAAAGTCTTATAGACCTTAACTTTGTCCCCCAGTTCCCACTACCTTTAACCTCCCTCACTATCTGACATCCAAAAAACCCTCTCCTTAATTTAATGTTAAATATCTTTATTTCTGCATCAACTGCAATCCTAATTAAATAAAAAAGACCCCAAACGCTCTCTAGTCATTATGATTTACCTCTAATCTGTGGCCTGTTCTCTGTTGACAGACCCATCTCTGTCCTGATTATTTTTCGATTATTCCTGTCTCTGTCCTCACTCTTTTCACCGCCTCCACATATGACATCTTACCCTGTGCTAATTAATTTACCCGGAAAGGTAATCCAGTTATTAACATTATATGGGAAACACTGCACAGTCTAACTGTTGAATAACAGAGTGTACTGTACATGCTCTCCCCAGACGTTTCCTGCTCTTGACCCAGATGAGGTGGCGTATGAGCCTCGTAGCTCACGGTTGCTTGTGCGGGGCCTGGGAGAGAATGACATGGATGAGGATGAGGAGGACTGCGAGTCTTCAGCCCGTTTGCTGGGCATGTCCTTCATGAACCGTAGCTCTGCTCACAGACCCAACTCTTCCCCTTACACCAGACAGGGTCCACCCAGGTAATGCACTAAAAAGGTCACAATCTTGGACTATGAGAAGTATGTTGGCAAACATACCAGTGTAATATGCCTTAAAGCATTTCTGTCTCAAAGAAGTGCTGCTTACGTAATCATGATTTATCATATGTAGTAGCTTCTGTGACTAGTCTGGTGATATACAAATGTTGAATTCAGAGGAATGAGTTGTACCTCTTCAATATCAAATATATGGTATTACAGAACTTCTGTAACTTTTGGGAAACACATTTTGAGATAGTTCAGTTTTATTCAGCACCAACTATAGATGGGAGTAATAAACATATAGTAGCAAGTACAGCACCATAGGGCTGTACTAATACCTGTGGGCTCAGTAAAAGTATATTTCTCCGATAACCTCATTTTTCTGGCAGAAGCCAGATGCGAAAAAACATGTTTAAGTAGATTGGCACAATCATCATTGTTTGCTGATCAGATAATGTTAACAAAACATGCATTTGCCCTAAGAGCATCTCAATGTAAAATGACAAATCCTTTTAATCACTAAACCAGTCACAACAAAATCCAGTATAAATGCGTGACCAAAACATCTGTAACGACGATACTGTTCAAGGAACCTGTCCCTGGTATTTCCAGACCAACAAAAGACAGACAAAATAATTGTTCAGTTTAATTGTGCAGCCCTGCCTGATAGAACCTTAAGTGAGTGCATAGAATGAATATCAAAAGCTGTGTTCAAATATCATGCCCCTTTCACACATGGAGCCTCCTACATTGCCAGATGTTGTGAACGTTATAATCCAGGCAAAGGAGTGTTTTCTCAGACTGATCATTATCTGCACAGAAACAAACTGGTCGGCTTTGTTTGTATGACCATTCTAAAAAGCTCCAGTTTTTCTTCACACTTGCTGTCTAAACAACGGATATTAAAACCTTTGCAGTTTAATGAAAGTTGATACCGTTGACTGTTTATACTGCATGCTACAAATAATATAGTAACTTCAGATCCTACAAGATGCAGACAAAGAAAATTTCCCATATATGTACAAAAAATGCGTTATGGTCTGCTGAGCAACAAAGTACCGTGCTGAAGTTTTTTCAGAAACACTACTGCTCCTGTTCACCCTGTATTTGTAAATTAGTCAAAGTAAGTAATGTTGAACTCTTTTTGGTCTCAGATCATGTTCGCGACCCTCAGCCCGTACCATGGTTGTATGTGTGTTATTCTTGGTGATTGTGACCTCTATGACCATGGTCCTGTACTTCTTACCTGGATGCAACTTTACCAAGGTAAGAAAAATATTCACTGGTTCTGTTTGGATTTAGGTTTTGTGACCATGTGTAGATAGCTAAACATGACTCTTTCAACACTGTCAATATCTGTCAGATTCTTTCCCTTTTTAATTTCTCTGTTATACCGTTTTCCCTGGCTTACCTCAACCCTCCATCTTTCTGCAGACGGGTTGTCTGAAGCCGAACAAGACTGCTCCCTTTGAGCCGGTCTACCCTGTGTCCACAAATGGAGAACTGTTTCCATGGGCACAGCTCCGGCTGCCTCGTAACATACGTCCTCTCAGCTATGACCTCACGCTGAACCCCGACCTCGACAATTTGACCTTCACTGGCCGCACCGTTATCAGCATGTCTGTGCTTCACAACACCAAGCACATTGTCCTGCACAGTGCTAATCTCAACATCACCAAAGCTTCCTTCAAGGTGGGATTGGATCGGGTTTGTGTGCTGATGACAGTGTGTAATGACAGAGCTTAGATGACTTAGTTGTCATTCTGTGATGTTCAAAGCGTTGCTGACTAGATGTACAGAACTGTATATAAAGATTTAATTTGTACCGGAACAAAATAATGAATTCAAACTTTTTGCATTTGTTATGTTGTCTGCTAGTTGTTAAGTAATACTTTCTCTCTTCCAGCTGGGTGATGGGAAAGCCACTGATGTGACTGTACTGGAGTACAAACCCAGACAGCAGATAGCTGTTAAGTTCTCTGAGGAGCTGAAGGCAGGCCAGTACTGTGTTCTGACCCTGGATTACTCTGCCAACCTCTCACACACCTATGATGGTTTCTACAACAGCTCATACATTGATAAAGATGGGAAAAAAAGGTAAATATGACTGATTGCCTGTGCTGTACTACAGCTAAAACATATGCAGGAGCCTGTATTGTGTGTCTTCACAGCTATGTTGTGACCTTTGGCCCAACTCATGACCAGACAACAACAAAGTAGTGTTGTAAAAATAACAATTAAAAACTGAAATTGATGTTTTGATTTTACAGCGCTTATCTAATTTGCTATTTCAGCATGATCATGCCCATCTCCCTCTTGTCACCAGGGTCCTAGCTGCAACCCAGTTTGAGCCACTGTCAGCTAGGAAGGCCTTTCCTTGCTTTGATGAACCAGCTTTCAAAGCCACCTTCCTGATTAGAATCTGCAGAAAACCAAACTACATGACTCTTTCCAACATGCCTATGGTACGTAGCATTAGTTAAATCCTGTAGGGAAACACGTGTTAAAACACCCCGCTTAGTGTGCTAAATTCATCAACATATTTATTTGGTTGATCTAATTTTTCCACTTTAGCATTTACAGACAGTTTGATACAAGGGCTGGCAGTGTTTGACAGCTAAATTTGAGATTTAAAACTAAAACACTGACGTAAAACAGATCCCAACTTTAATTCGGTTTTAATAGTGTGACAAGTTAAACTGTTAAAGATTCTTTCTGATCATACCAAAAATGTATGTACTCTGTACATAATGAGGAACACGTGAGTCATTCCTGTTACCACTGAATCGTAAGCTATTAGTGTGGGCAGAATTGAGCAAATTAAACAGACCATGTATTGGTTTTTGCTTGCAGTGCTGTATTTAACAAATTGGATTTATTTTGGAGTATACTATTAACAGCCCCTTCAAACATGCACTGCTACCCTGAAATCATCTAGACATTATCTGGACGAGCTGTATGTGTGAACGCAAATGTCACAATTACTGCATTGTTTTGACACGGTCTGAATACTTCGCTGTGAAGCTAACACTGATGGGAGAGAGAACTTCCTGTGATTTCCTTTAAAATAAAATCTGTTTTATTTCTGGTGAAAAACACTAATTTTACAACCGCTTCAACTTTTTCCTGCCCCCTGCACCCCTCGCTGAAACCAAACTGACTATTTTCAGTAAACGACAACACATTATCTGTTCATATGTGAAAATGGCTCACATTAGTTGGTAGTAACCTTGTCCTTATGCTGTGTGTTTCAGGCTAAAACCACACCACTTCCAAATGGCCACATGCAAGATGAGTTTGAAAAGACCGGTGTCAACATGAGCACCTACCTGGTGGCCTTCATCGTCGCTAACTTCACCCCTATCAGCAAAAATGTCTCAGACACTCTGGTAGGTCTGACCCAGATATGACTCCTTTTTGCTTTCAGTGCAGGCTGTACATGTATATTTTTTAAATTTAGTATTTAGCGAGGTTGTCTTGACGTGAGTGTGTGTGTGAGAGTGTTTATAAATATATGTTTATATGTATCTGTGGGTTTTAGGTGTCTGTGTACTCTGTGCCAGAAAAGAAGGAGCACACTGACTATGCTCTGGACACAGCCTCCAAACTTCTGGAGTTCTACAATAACTTTTTTGACATTGAGTACCCCCTCAAAAAACTAGGTGAGTACACAGAGGCACTTGAACGTAATTTTATCCCCCGCCAATTGTTCTTTCTTTTCTCCTCTCTTTACACACCCCAAACTGCTCCCTCTCTCTTTTGTCAGACTTGGTAGCCATCCCGGATTTCCTGGCAGGTGCCATGGAGAATTGGGGACTCATCACTTTCAGAGAGACCACCCTGCTTGTGGGCAAACAGTCCTCGCAACTAGAAAAACAAGTAGTTGCCTCCGTCATAGCGCATGAGCTCGCCCATCAGGTAGTTGTATGTGCCTGTGTGTTTGTGAAAGGGACAGTGAATATGCTACAGTCAGGTCCTAATCTATCTCTGATGCTGTGTTGTAGTGGTTTGGAAACTTGGTAACTATGAGCTGGTGGAATGACCTATGGCTCAATGAAGGCTTTGCCACTTACATGCAGTACATGTCACTGCAGGCAGTATTGCCCCAACTGGACATTGTAAGTTCACACATCTGGCTCATACATTAATCCTCACATATTTTGATGTAGATAAAGTTGTGTACTTCATTATGTGCCTTAGCAATAAGTCCTGTGTTTGTTTGCAGGGTAATTTGTTCCTGGCAGTGCGGTTCAGAGCCTTGGATAAAGATGCACTAAACTCCTCCCACGCTGTGTCAACAGAGGTTAATACACCAGAACAGGTGGAAGAGATGTTTGACTCTGTGTCCTATGAAAAGGTACACTTTTGTATGTAATATCTGAGTAGATAAATAGATGCAGTGTTCATTAATTCTCTGAACTTCCATAGCCAGCTGTTTGTTCCAGAAATGTCTCCACTGGACCTCACTTATATAACTGTAGGTGGTTTCGGGTCTGATCACAGATGCTTTGTGTCTTCCAGGGTGCATCCATACTCCTGATGTTGAATGCCTCTCTGCCAGGGGACCAACAGTTCAGAAAGGGTATCATTCAATACCTGAAACAGTTCAGTGGATCAAACACGGACACTGATGGCCTCTGGAACAGCCTTATACAGGTATGTGTGTGTGTGTGTGTGTGTGTGTGTGTGTGTGTGTGTGTGTGTGTGTGTGTGCCTTTTGGTTTTTTGGTGCCATGGATAGCACACATCAGTAGTTTATCACTTTATCTATATCTAACTTCTGTTGGTAATCTGTCAGCAATTAAAATATGAAACTAAAATAAAATGTAACTAAAATATAGTCTCCCTGACATTGCTGCATGTGAGTATTTTTATTGTCGTCACGTGAGTGATCACAGAGATCTGTCTCAGGAACTGCATTATTAATATAAACAACAGGAAATGACTTGTGATACTAGTTGATAATGTTCTAATTTTACTGTTCCTAAAATAGCATTTTGCTTTGTTTACTTCCCTTTTGAAGGTAAGTCAGAGCACAAGATACTGTAGATACAGACAGTAGATTGGATAAATACTGTCAAAAGGGCTTGAATCCAGTTCACTCAGTTTAACGGCAGTCAACCGACTCATCACTGGCCCCTGAAGCCCCTGTTGATGCTTCACTTGCACGTGTTTAGTCTCGCACAGGTCATCTGGAAGTTTGCCACAATTCTACCATTCCTAAAAGTCTGTTAGTGTTAAAAAGTTAATTAAATGGCAAAATAAGAAAAGTGTTTTTTGCGGACATCAAAGACTAATGATCATATTTCTTGTGCCTCTCTTAATAATATCCCCCAACATAGCTTTAAAGTTTCAGACCACTTCCACATTTATCTTCATATATTGATAAAAAACAATAAACATGGTATTGGACTGCACAGACTCTGGATTTCTCTTACTGTCCTCAGGTCGAGGTGTCGACACAGCACCAGAATGTGTCAGAGATGATGAGCTCATGGACGTCACAGAAAGGCTTCCCATTGGTCACTGTAAGCCGCAAGGGAGATCAAGTGACCCTCACACAGGAGCACTTCCTGCTCACGTCTGACAATGCTGCGCATGCTTCCAGGTGGGTTACATTACCACACACAGAGACACACACACAGAGACCATAGAAACACACCACAGCCTAACTGTATTTTGCACTGTCTTTAGCTTGTGGAATATTCCAGTGACGTATGTAAACGACAGCTGTAGTTTGGCCCCTGAGTGCAGACAGTTGTTCACTCTGAAGACCAAGTCAGGTAAAACACCAAGGATTAACCTGCAACATCAAGTCTTAGAGTCTCGGGAACTGTATCAAATGGTTAATGTGTGTGTGCATGTGTTTGTGTGTGTTTTTAGGAACTCTTAAGCTACCAGGAAGTGTAAAGTGGCTGAAGTTGAACTACAGAAACACAGGATTCTACATCGTCCACTACGGAGACGAGGGTTGGGCTGCTCTTACAGATGCTTTGTCCAACAATGTCAGTGTTCTTACACAAGATGACCGTGCCTCGCTCATACACAACATCTTTGCTCTCTCCAGGTATGATGGACAACGTAAACAGTTCTTTTTTGAATTGTATTCAGTGACAGGAGAAGATGATGTAGAGGACTATTTTCAAGTTCCTGTAGTTGACTTTTAAAATGTTCATTCTCCACCTTTCTTTGCTCTCCCTCACTGTCCTGTGTTGTCAACAGACTGGGACGTGTGTCCTTCCATCAAGTCCTCAACCTGTTGAACTACATGTCCAACGAAACTGAAACGTCTCCTGTGACAGAGGCCTTGTTACAGCTCAACAGTATATACCGACTGCTGGACAAAAGACAGGAGCACGGTCTTGTGTCCCGCATGAAGGTACACACACACACACACACACACACACACACACTCTCTTACAGATTCTTTTTCCATTACTTATTACTGACTCAAACTTAACTTACATGTATAATCTATCTTTATAACAACTACTATATTAAAAACACATACACTAATGCTTTTCACATCTTAAACAAAAACACTTAAAAAGAAACACACATTTTCATATTTATATATTTTGCTTTGTTTAAGAAGTTAAAACGTTATGTTGTCAGAGCATCTAGGATACAGCTAACGCCCTAAGACTGAAAAATTCATGCCAGTCAGTTGGTAAGATGAAGTGTTCTTGTGATCTGTTTAACTGAGTGTAACTAGTGTTTGTGTGTACTAATGTATCCATGATTCTGTTTCTTGCATATGACAGACTTATATTCTGCAACATTTTGCTTCTCTGATGGACCAGCAAACATGGGAAGAGGAGGAAAGTGTGTCTAAACAGGAGCTGCGCTCAGTCTTGCTGGAGACGGCCTGTAGTCTGAATAAAGAAAACTGCACTAATCAAGCCAAAACCCTGTTCAGACAGTATGTCAAGTCTAATGGGACCTCACGGTACGTATAGCACACAAGAAACATTTTATTTTTAGAGTGGCTTTTCTGGGTCACCGTGACAGCAGAGTGATGAGAGCAGCCGAAACATCTTAAAAGAGTAGAAATCATCTTTAGCAGGGATGGGGGAATGTGACTTGATTGAAATGGTATCTAACTTTTGAGTTGTGGGGAGTGCTGAAGAATTGAAATTTGATGCACACATAACCTAAAATATGCTTGCGTCTCTTATTTTTGTAGGATTCCAGGCGATCTGCAGCAAGTTGTATTCACTGTGGCTGCTCAATCAACTGATGATTGGTCGAATTTGCTCATTATGTACGGACATGCTACCTATGATGCAGAGAAGCGAAAAATGCTGCGGGGCCTGGCGTCCACTCAGGATGCACGGCGTATAGTTTGGTAAGTGTGTTAGCTTATGGCCAGGTTCAAGCATCACTGTCTTTCCTTCCCCACTGCTGATTTGTTAAGCATTAATTCAACTGACGCGGTCAATTTCATTTGTAATGCTGAAAGAGAGAAGAATCCAATTAGTTTATTCAACATTTATTCAAACACACTTTAAAACGAATGCAGAACAGAGAAGAGATGTTCAAAGCATTTCACTCTCATGACAGTACAGATCCACTGAGAGGCAAAATCCTACCAACCTACCCTGAGAGCAATTTCCTAATAATTACACTTGAAAATAACCAAACATGGACTCAACTTTAGCCAGAAGTTGATTGAAAAAAAAAAAAAAAACACGATTCAAAACCTAAAACTTTTTTTGACCACGTCGGTTTGAGTCAAGTAGATCATTTTGTGCACCAGATATAGTTTGCAGAATCAACCGCGTTACACCTACTTTTGTCTGTTCCCATTGGTCACATCTGTGACCACTTAAATAGCACCAAATGTGGCGTTATGTAAAAAAAAAAAAAAACTTTATATATATATATATATATATATATATATATATATATATATATATATATATATAAAATTTGGGTGTATAGCTCCTGAACTGAACCATGTTCATTCACAAAGTTACTGTGGTTACAGTTCAGTGCTTCAGTTACTAAATGTTTGATATTACATTTAGTAGGCTTTTTTTTTTTTTTTTAACTAACTAAAACTCTGTAACTCTGAATTGGTATTGGGGGCTTTAATTTTATTGTTTTCTTAATGTGTTCGTTCAGGAACATGTTTATAATTTAACAGTGATTGAAGGACTTGTCCAGCAATTTAGTCTCATGAGTGTGGTGTTGGTGTTTGTGCACTCAGCAGCTACTGAACAGAACATTTATCACGGTTTATCTAGGATTCTAAAGGCAGGTCTGAAGGGAGACATCATACAGACACAGGAGTTGCCTTTGGTCATCAGCACTGTGTGTAACGGCTTCGCCGGCTACTTGTTTGCCTGGGATTTTATACAAGAGAACTGGGACCGTATCATAGAGAAGTGAGTATTCACTTTCAACTTCATACAAGTTTAGTTTTATACATTTTCAGATTATTTCCCCTAAATATGAAAAGATGAAACAACATCAGGGTTTTTGTGTGTTTGGCTGTAGGTTTCCGGTGGGCTCCTTTGCCATCCAGTCCATCATCAAGTCCGTCACCTCCCAGTTCTCCACACAGGCACACCTGGATCAGGTATGTTTTTAAAGATTTTTTTTGTTTTGAGTACATTTATGCTGCAGCGTATTTGAGGGCCTTTGCACTTGGGGCGATAGTAACTGTTTACAGAATGCTTACTGTCAAGTCTGATCTGAACACCTTAGTGTGTGTTTGTGTGTGTCGTGCAGGTGCAGGGTTTCTTCTCCAGTCTGAAGGAGCGCGGCTCTCACATGAGGAGCGTGCAGGAAGCTTTAGAAACCATCAAGCTGAACCAGCGCTGGATGGACAAGAACCTCTCTACACTCCGAAAATGGCTCTAATACAGGCACTCCATCCAGTCTCCGCCCCACTAACAGGCAGGCGTGTCGTCAAGACAACAGCAGTGTTTGCACTATTGTAGGACTGTGTCTCTTAACTCCCTTTATCCAGGCCAGAGCGCTAATCAAAGCCAGAGGTTATGCTCTACCTGGGTGGACAAGTTGTTAGATTTTCTGAGATTGGTCCTGTGAGTTGTATTTGCTAGCTCAGGGTGGCTCTGATTGTGTGTCTGACAGGGCGTTGTCAGATGCAAACACACACTCCTCACACTTAATGCTGTCGACCAAACCTCTCCTCTGCAGCTCTCATGTAAATCTCATGCCTGAGCAGACAATCATGCTTCACCCACACTCCTTTCGCTCAGCCTGCTCTCATGCACTTAACTGTATGAGCTGTGTATTGGCCACTCAAAAAGAGCAGGTATGAAGAATGTCAATATTACTTTCTATGTATGTACTGTCAGTCAGTCCTGGACCTTCTCTCAAACATTGGATGTATGTAGATGCAGCTGTCAGGGAGACCTCAACGATGAGAAGTTGAATTTACCGGTACTTGAGAGATGGAATTATTCTAAGTTAAACTAACCTTGTATTGCTGCGTTATGAAAGTCTGTGTAGAAACAATAGCTGCTTGCCATTATTGTTACTCATGCAATCTGAAGTATTTACCATATTAATCATGGTTTGGCTAGAAGATTGGTTGATTGATTTATAGCTTAAAATACCAAACTTGAGTTGGCATCAATTGAATGTACTGAAAAACCTTCCCACTGTGTACAGTAGATGACGTACTGGGCAACAGTGCAGGTTTAAATCAACAACCAAAGTGTCTTAGGTGAAAGCAGGCAGTGAACACTGGAGCCAAAGGTTTATTTTTCTTTCTTTCTTTCTTTTTTTCTCTACCAGTCATCAACCCAGTTTATCTCTGATCAACAAGTTTTATTTTGATTGCTTTCTGCCTGTAGTGCGGTCATTGTACAGACTCATTCTTTAACTCCGTGCGCTTGTAAACTTGTAATTATGATGTAAATATGCTCAACCCTACAACGTTTTCCCCTGCAATTTTAGATGTAATGTTTTAAACTTCTTGACTTTTAACATTTTAAGATTTTATTTGTGTTATGTATATAGAGTGTATAGAAGAAATGTATCCATAGGACTGATCAGTCTTGGTCAAATACTTTTACTGTATTTCTTGATGTAGACTACGGAAGGTCATTTGCTGATGAATGTTTGTGTTTTAAGGGCTAATGTGCATACTGAAAATACAAAGTATACGGAAGAACATCTATATTGGGCGTGACTAATCTGTCCAGTAAGCTGTTGCTCATAAGCCAAATAAAATACAGAAGGTTTAAAGTTACTCCAATGTTGACTAACCGTGTTGCTCCTGAGAATGAAGAGTAGCCTAGCTATTTATTGAGAGGGTGTCTAAACATGTTTCCCCAACTTTGTTTCAGTATGTTGTTTAGATACACTTGTACACTCAGCTTTATTTAAAGTGGCACTGCTTACTTATCTACTCCATCACTGTCATGATATTCAGGATAATTGACTATCTCTAATACCGTCATTAGACCTGCATCTCTGTTTTTGGTTGTCAAGCTGTTTTCCTTTGAAGCCTCTTTGTCTCATTTATGTAAAAACTGTCTGCAGGATTTTGAAGTTCTTCAAAAGAATACCAATGTGTGGCACCAAGGCGACACACGAGATCTGGGTTAAATAACCTGGTAGTGTTACCTCTGGCTTGGTCATGAGTTCCAGTGAACATAATTGGCCCTGTGCACGGGTGGGACACTTTTGAAAGGGTCATGTGTTTCCTGCTGCACTAGTGACTTCTACTGGTTGGTCAAAGTGAGTGTAAGGAGGGGTGGGATCCAGGACTGAAAACACAGGCATGTTAGTGAAGCGACACCATGTGTAACCAAGGCATGGCTGTTTATACCCTCCCCAGGTTAACAGTGGGGGTCAGCAGTATCAAGGATCACGGCACAGCGAATTATGCATTCCAAACGGCAGAAAATATAAAGCAGTAGTGAGTGTGTAAGATTTTACTTCTAAGGATCTCATTGCAGGTTACCAACAGTGTTGTCATTGATTTATTCAATCCAGTCCATCATTGACAGACGGTGTAATAATGTGTTTAAAGGGCATTTGCCTTTAAATACACATCTTACACTTTTATATGGCTAATTGGCCGACTAATTATGGGTGATATTATTTTATTGTGAAAAACTGTCGGCAGTCTATGGCACATTTGCCATGACTAATCAGCTTTATTGAGGCTAAGGGACTTTTCCACCATTGGTTAGAAAAGAACTGGTTCATGTGAAGTCAGTTGCAATAAGCTTTCAGAGACAAATGTTGCTGATGTCATTCAGGTACAGGGTTCAGTCGAAGCTGTTGGATGTGGCCACAGTAGAGTACCACAAGTGCAGTAAACCCAATCAGATTGTCTTCGATTTTGCACTGGGATGAAATGCTGCAGATGCTTTTGAAACTGTGTTGCTCTTTCATGTGAACAAGATATAAATAAAAGTTGTTTTCTGAAGATGTTGTATTTTCTTCTGTAGCAGACCAACAGACAATTACCAGTTATGTCAAGGTTGAGTTTTGCCACTAATTTTTACAAATTATTTTGAAAGTGTTTGCTAAAATAACAGTTTTCAAACAGTGACAAGAGAGATGCGACAGAGGATATAATATAACTTTTGGAAGTTTACTAAAGAAGGCATGCTCACTCACAGGAAGTGGAAACTATATATTATTGCTCAGACTGTGGGTCCTTTCAGGAAGCACAACAGTCAGTGTATCTGTTCAGCTGAGTGCTGGAGGAAGCCATTCTCAAAGAAACAGCACAAAAAGAGCAGAAGGACAAAATCCAAGGGGGTTCTTTAGGTAAAGCTGCTCAAGAGAGCCGAAAAAACCTTAAGCTGGGTCATCAATTTACCACCAAATCACCTCTAGAGCAAAACAAAAACTTTGAATCAAAGGCTTTAACAAAAAAAAATTATGAGTTCCTCTTCATCAAATTTCACTAAGCTTCCTCACATTTAGAATAGAAGTATTTTACGTTGATTGTTGCTTTTAAACATTTTATTGTGAAAGCTGCAAAACTTCTAACTCACAACTACTGAGATGATGCTCTTAACACAGTGCAGATGGTTAATGTGATTTACTGTGATATGTATTTTACATGATGCTCCTCAGTTGTACCAGCAGAGGTCTTTCTAGCTCTTCTGGAAACTTTCATATTGGCTCTCATTCATGTTTTTGAAGTTGGAGATTATATGTGATATTTGTTTGGATATATTGTCTTACTTAAATATGAGAATGTAAATGACTTTAAATGATTCACTTAAAGACTGGATATATTCTGGGGAAATTATTATTTAAAACTTGAAGCCAAAACCAAAATGTTATGTCAAGTCTGTAAAAGAAAATAAATCCCTTAATCTAGTTATAAAAGGGATTTTCTCATGTTAACAACTGCAGGTATTTGGGCATTTTATCCAGTTCACTGTAGAAAACTGTTTTCTATGCGCTTGTATTTTGTATGTGTTGTAATCTGTTTTATGCCTTGAAGACTTGTTTTGGCCGAATGCCACACAGCTGGAAGATATCATAGTGCCAGTATTTTCACCCTCATACTTTCTTTCATGGCCAGTTAACTGAAGTGCACAAGGTATAAAGACAATTGAGGGCTTTGTATTGAAATAATACAAATACGTTGTTTGCTGGTAGCAAGAAAGGTGCCATGAACTGAATAGTCTCAGTGACTATACCTGCAATAATGGCTATAAACTGGATTTTTTGGGTGTCTTTTGTCATTGTTCCCAACATTATTTTAATTTGTTAGCATTCATAGCACATTTTAGCTGAGGTGTACACAGCCATGATGAGACACTTCACATACAGTAAATGGTTTTAAAGGTATAAACAGCTCACCTTTGATTGCTGAGTTTTATAGTGAAAGAAAGCATTATAAAGAAAGTTTGACCTCTCAAATAATTATTTAAAGAAAGTTTTAAATGATATTTTAATTTATATTAATTTCAGTTCAGTATTATTATCCCCATTTCAAAACACATTAATAAAACCAAAAGTCTTTACTCATAAAACATAAAATGTCCCATGTAGTGGAGTAAACATTTTGAGTCTAACCAAAAATAAATGCTCTTACTTTAGAATATAATTGAAATTGAACTTGAGTGCAGTACTTGAGTAAATGAACTTAGTTACTTTACACCTCTATCTTAAGCTTAGTCGTCAGTAAGCACAATGCAAATGAAAACACTCTCACACTGATCTGCAAACTTCTACAATCTTCATGCGTAGAATTTAGTCAGGAGCTATGCAGGGGGTTTTGGGAGATCAGTATAAACTCATACTTCTAGGACAGAAGATTAAAGAGCAGATATGGTAAGGAAGCAGGTGCGATCACTGTGTCAGGCCACATCACAGGACCTCAGTGTCAAGAGCCATGCACACAGTCCATCAATCAATCAAACAATCTTACTTAGCCCCATTCAGTCGAAATGCCTTGTTGGAAGCGCGAGAACAATTTGAACTATGCTGCCCGGCTGAACGGAGAGGTCAGGTTGACACGATCATCAGAGCTGGTCACACTCATCTGCCTCAGGAGCTTCAGCTGTGTGGGCATCAGATTAATCTATGTGATACATTTGTGAATGAGTGACATGAAACATTATGTAACGTCTGATCACTGATATGCAAAGAATTGTGGGGAAAGTCTTTGAATGAGGAAAATGTAAGCTGCAGGTGAACAGTGTGACTTCCGGATAAGGAATACAAATCTTACTGGAATTTGTTGAAGGCTATATGCAATTGTGAACTATTTGTGCTGGTTTAGAACCATTTTTTCATTAGTGTGGGGTTAGAGGTCACAATAACACTTTGCACCATACCTCAACTCTTTAGTGACTGTGTCTCTTTCTTTTGATCCCTTTCTTTCTTCTTTGCTGTCCTCAAATGGTGGCTATATACCAGCAATGTGAATGGAAGTGTGGCTGCTCTAGTTTCTAAGTTTTGTGAGAACTAACCTGTAAATGTTGATGCTCTGAAGACTGTGACTGCAGAGTTGTGCATTTTAAGCCAGCAAAGTCAGCTGGTGATGTTGGAATGTGTTTGATGAGATGTTGCAGACCAGCTGAACCACACTGGTGACTGGAGGTGCAGCCTTGACCCTTGTGAGTTAAACCACAGTGATACAGTCTTTCTAAAATACAATTTTGGGTGTCACAGTCCAGAACAAAGTAATTGTGTTGTGTTGTTGAAATTGCACTGGATCTTGATGGAAGACTTGATGTGATGGTATTAATTTATGTTTATTGGTAAATAATCAAATTGTGCCATGTCAAAGTTGATATTTAGGTTATTACACTTTGACAGTATGACATCTCATCGTGAGATGATACTGCACCTTCTAATCTAAGTTGGCAAAGTTTTAATCTTTCTGACCATTCAATTTTAGTCTTACCACTCTTACAAAAGTCTGATAAGACTGGCTGGCTCTCAGATTTTGTGATAACCTGCATGCTACAGAGATGTTGGGATAGGAGCACATTCCACATCACACAACCACTCCTTAGCACCACTAGAGGTCACCCTGACTTTCCTCTCTCTGGTCCACATACAGTACATCTGCTGTGGGTCCGGGACATATAAGAATGATATTGTTGCAGTTCAGCATACACTGAACTGTGGTGGTTCCACAAAGAAGCTGAGTAGATTAAATTGGTTATAGGACTTCAGTCTTGAGAAAGGAAGATATGGCACACTGTTCTTGCTCAGCATCACAATTTATTGATCATACCGACGTTTTGATCCCTCTGGGCCTTTGTCAAGAGTATTTAAAAATAATTCTTTCAAAAATGATCTTAAATAGATAATAGTGTACAATATGTCACATTCACATCCACACATAAGAAAGACAAAAGAAAAGAAAAAACCAAAACAAATGAGACACCATGACACATACTTATGTCTATTTACAAGAACATCAGCCTTGCCGCTTTCGCATGTCATTAAAGGTTGTGTAATCTTATGAAATACTTGTATCTTGAGTGCAACATAAATGGATCTATTTGATTCCAAAGCTCCTTAGAGAATGACATGTCATTGAATCTCATCATTCAGTCCTTTGGGGGATAAAGTTTGCAAATTAAATGTCTTACTGTATTTCTCTTCTATTAAGAATTCCATCAGTGTTACCACCTCTCGCTGGCAGAGTCACCTTTTCATACCCAGGAACCTGAATGATGAGCGGTTATGTTTGAAGTCATTGAAATGTGCCGCTATTGGGTAATCTTCGATTGACTATTAATGGTGGTTCTTTCAAATCCATGGACAAGGCTGGGTCTGATGATAATATCAATATGTGCCGATGTTTTTTTAATAATAGAGCCCAGTTAATGGCAGTTGAGAGTATATGTTGCACTAAACTTTTCTGTGGGATATTAATTTCTTACCATTCATTTCTTGATTTCTGCAAGCCCATATGATAACCTTCTTCCCCATAATCACATGGATAATTGTGTTCCTAAAACCTTTTTTTCATTTCTACTGATTTGTCACTAAAATCCTCTTGGGTGTGACAAATTCGACTGGGTCTAAAGAACTGACTTCTTGGTAGACCTTGTTTTTGGGCTGTGGGGTGATAGCTATCGGCATGTAGTAAAGGGGTTTGGATCTGTATCTTTCCTGTAAAGAGTAATGCATAGTGTGTCAGTGTATGTATGTCAATATGCTTTGGATAGAGTTCATTTGATTTAATTCATGTGGGTTGAGAAGAAGCCTGGTACACTATTCACAATGTAACAGATTGTCCGCAGAAAAAAAAATTTAAATGTAAAATTGCATTCTTAACTTGACTGTAGACTCTGTAGATCTCACCCTTAGTCATGCTGCTCATCAGGGGACATGAAGCAATACCCTGATCCAGTAAGCGTCACACTGCTATAAATCATGATGTAGGCATGAGTTACGAGCATAGACACTCAACAGAAAAATGTCCATAGACACTGTTGGTTCACCTTGTGGTGGTTGAGCTTTCCTGACACTTATTATATTGTTGATACTTTAATCAGTTCCTCTCAGTCAGACATTAACGACTTTACAGTTTTGTAATTGCTCGAAACACTTGGCTCGTTGTGCTGTAACCGGTTTTTCTGATGTTCTCTAAAACTTATCTTCATACTGTATCTCACATGTTTGGATTGAGGAAGAAGGCCCTGCAAGCATCTACGCAGGTCAGGGTTACATAAATTCACTGCAGAAAACCATGTCTCTTCAAACTTATTATTGTTGTTATATTTTCAGGAACTATGGGAAGCAGACTAGTTTGTAGCTTGACCACCACCCGCGCGTGAGTTTGTTTCATGGTAATATGAAATGATTTTATACTAGAGTTAAAAGAAGAAATTACCAAAGTTTAGTATTATGTTTTTGATAGCACAGATTGATAGCCAAAGTCAGAGCAGATTTGAATGAGTTCACTGAAATTCAAAATCAGACTTCCATGCTGAAAGTTACCAGCCAGTCCAGCTTTACCTGTGTATCTGTGCTCTAGTTGCCCACACAAATGAACTGAAAGCTGAAATCAAATAAACTGTTAATCAGTTGTATAGTTAATAACTGCAGTGAATGGATATCGTAAGTGTAACTGGTAAGTAAATGAGTGGAAACAAGAAACAACATTTTTACCCAAAGCCTCAGCGGAGGCCTGGAAGAAATAGAATAAAGAGATGTTAATGGTAAAGTCCTTTCATGGGCCTGAACTATTCAGGTGTAAAATATTTCCTGACATTGTGTACCACCTGCTTATTGGCCCATGAACAAGTCAAACACACCCTTGAAAGCTTGAAGGTCTTCCATCCAGCCTCAAACCACCAAACCTTGGTATGAAACTATGGCTTTAGCAAACTCACCTTTTGACTGACGGATTATTAAGTCAATAGTGCCAATGTCATCTGTCAATAAAAAATTCAAGGGGTTGGGCCCGCAGATGACTTTAAATTACATTACACACCCATCCAAATAAACAACCACACATGTCATCAAGCACTGGAATTTTGCATTGTGCAACCCAAACATTATCACCAGACCAGAGGGACTAATAAATGCACAATCAGACCTCCTGTGCACTATAGCGGATCAGCGGAACATCAGTGTGCCTTTTGAAGGTCACATTTACTGACCTATAATTGTTTGATTTTCATAACCAGCAGACAAGGTAAGGAACAATTTTGTTGTCCATATACATACATATAAGACAGGGTCTTATCGCACCATGCAGTAACTGATCCTTAGCACACTGCTCCAACAAGTTTAAATGCGACAATTTCAGCAAGATTCTAACATTCATTCACTTAACCTGCTCAAGGTTTTACCTGTCATACTAACTCCCTGTCACCACAGATCAAACAACTCCCTCCTGCACTGCAGTAACCCCTTTCATCACCTGATCATCTCCACCTTCTCAATCACCTGCTCCTTATTCATTGTTCTAGCTGTTGTTTCCTGCCTGACTCACAGTTTGATGATCCTCTGTCCAGCTGGTTTTGTTTGCCTGATCTGACTGTCTACCTGGTTTTGATCCTTGCTTGTCTTTTTTAACAAAGTAAACGTAGAATTTTATCTTACCTGCCTGTCTGTGAGTCATGCATTTGGGTTTAAAGGCACACTTCACCCCAAAATCAAAAATACGTATTTTTCCTTTAACCTGTAGTGCTATTAATCCATCTCCATTGTTTTGGTGTGAGTTTCTGAGTTTTGGAGATATCATTTATTCCTTTAGCTAAAACTATGATTGATTTTAGAATTATTAAATTATTAAATAGAATAAAATGTAATTTAATTTTAAAAGCATCCCCATTAGCTTCACAATCCACATACACACACCACTATAATGGAAGAACAATGCAAGAAACGTTTTAGGTATATTATCTGCAGAATTTATCTAGTATTTATTCCTCTGTCCTTTGCATGCTGGACAAATGACATTGCCTTATAAATATTATAATAATGATATAATATAATTATATATAAAACAAGTGTTTCTCAGACAAGAAGAATAGCTGAGTTAAGCTAAGTTCACAGATTATTTGTAATGATATCATATTTAACTTTAATTTTGCAACACTAAATAAACCACCATGGACTAGACTGATTATTAGAATATAATTTATTTAAAAAAATATGCATTTAGTATATAAACAAAGTTTTACATGACAAATAAGAGCTACATATCATCAAATCAACTAGAAAGCTCAGAAAGCTTAAGTTTTCAATATATAGTGCTCTGACATAATATTTACAGATTTAGAATTACATTCTTCATACATTTAAATGCCACTAGTGCATCATCTCTCTCTCTCTCTCTCAATGTAGTATTAAACTTGATCAGCAAGAGTGACCTCAGTTAGATCATTCTCATAATTTCTACCTGCTGATGCTTCACTTGTCACTGTCCCTTCTTCCATTCTTTCAAGCTCCAGCCTCAGTTTCTCTTTCTCATTTACTATCACTTCTTCTGTGATGGCTTTCTCCTGCTCCTCCCTCTCTTTCCTCTCTTTCTCAGTCTTCTCCATCTTCTCCTGCTTCTTCAGCTTCCAGAAGAAGCCCAGATTTTTCTCGGGGTAGGTGACTTTGGCCAGTGGCAGCTTGAAAATCCTGCTGGTCCCCGTGGTTAAGAGGAGGAAAGTGAGGGCAGAGAGACAGAAAGGCCAGGTGCAGGCTGGCAGACCAAACTGTAGATGAAAAATACAAATGTTGTAGTTAGTACCTTGTGTGTATTATGGGCATATATATAAGTAGGAGTTAGAGATAATGTGTAATTACCGTGGACATAATGTTGGCAATGGCTGAGCCGAGGTATGCACAGAAAAAAGCTGAGGAGGAGTAGAGAGATAGCGTGAGAGATGACGTTCATGTGCGTGCTGTGATCAAAGATATCTGGTCACTCTGCCAATTTTTCACATGGTTACATGTTTTATGATCAACCTGTTTGGAATAGACAGTGGACCCATTTTCCGATAGCGTTTTTATCTTCTGGGTGTTTACTCACCACATGTGATGGCAAGCAGGTGCACTTGCCATGTGAGGGCGTAAAACATTCCTCCAATGGCAATGCAGGCTAACACACAGTTGTATCCCCAGAGGCCAAAGTATATATCTCCAAAAGGAGCCGCCAGAGCCAGGCCTGCAAAATGTAAAATCACAGGCATCAAAGAAGTGCTAAATTCAATTTAAATTTGGATTTATTCAATCCTGGTTATTTTGCACCTTAAACAGATAGCATGTAAGGAAGCAAATATAAGTTGTGGGGTTTATTGAGGTGAAACAAAATGACTTTCACGTTAGACGTTTGTTATAGCACCCTTCCTATACTGGCTGCCTGCCAAGGTATTGTCTGGTCCTCTCACCAGAAACCATGCCCACAGCAGATCCCAGGACGGCATGAGCGCAGGTAATAGGGGAGGAGATGAAGAGTGAGATGATGAAGATTCCTCCTGTCCAAGGGTTGTCACAGCCGTAGACCTGGCCAATTCCCACCGGCACTGACATGAATAGCTAAGGAAGTACAGACAGAACGTTTAAACATAAACATAGATGCACTGCAAAGCAGGATTTGCTCACCGCAGGGTTTTTCCACTTATGTTTCCTTCTTAGAGCTCATGTGAAGGAGCTGTGATTGGTTGACATCTCAGCCACTACCCTGTTAGCTTAGTGTAAGGGAGTGAGCAGATCCTTTAAATCTAATGTTTAATTGATTGTTGGTAATTGATTGTAATTACACATTGCTCCTACAAAAGATTTTGTTAATAAGTTATTTACTATTAGTCAAATTGCTACAGGTATCTGTCACGTCTAAATTACATAATTAAAATGTCATCAGAAAAAATGTAATAACATCTGACCTTGAGGTGCATAACATCTACAGCATACCAACCCCACAGGTATGTTAAGCGATGTTACAAATCCTGGCCTCTCACTGACCTTGCCTAAGTCGATTTCAGCCCAGGTGATGTTGGGCAGCTCTGAGCGAGGCTGAATGAGGACTTGGGAGAAGTGGTGGTTGTAGTGGCCGGTGGCGACCATGTGGAGACACACCAGGATATTGAAGGGCAGGGTGAACACTGGCAGATCCCAGCGACTGTTAATAGATGCCAGGGCACTGGACACAATCGGGCTGACAGACAAGGATACAACATCGCCAGTATTCAATCCATGTTCAACACACACAATTATTTAATAAGTATATTTATTAAAATGTGTGCTTATATCTCAATCACCTTCGCAGTTGCTTCTACACATTTATTATTCCACTTATTAATATAATATGATGGCTTGGTTAATTTATCTATTTTCCTACATCTACCTTTCATGTCTTATGATCTGGATCTACTGTATAATTTTACCATTAGTCAGTCTAGTCCCTTACCACATCATGGACATGAAGATGTTGGGTAGCAGGAGCCACCAGTACCAGTTTCCTGCATTGGAGAACACAGCCATCAGCAGACCCACCAGGATGCCATTGTAACCATACAGCCCTGCAGCTATCGCACCCCTAAAGGAAAGTTATTTGAATCAATGAATTAATTTTCTTTTTTGCGCAACTCAGTGTTAACTCAGCACAGTGTAAAATCTTCCTACATAACCATTTCACAAATCTGTCAATAAGGTATGGTATCTGGACTGTTCATTTTTGTCAAGAAATAAGTGAGTGTTCAAACCTATTCTGTTGCAGAATAAGGGCAGAAATGGTGGCAAAGAGTGTGCCCACAAAGCCGTTGAGAGCCCACCAGTAGTTCTGGAGGATGAGGCCAGCAAAAATGATGAGGCCACTGAGAGGGTTGTTGACAAACATCACCTGAGCAGCTCCACGTAAAACCCAGTCCAGCAACTGCAGCAAGAAAAACTGTTCTGAAGGATGGAAAGAGTGAACAGACAGAAAGTGTTGACAATTTCCCCAGAGCTGCTTAATAGGCTTCCAACAGTAAATGTTGGGCGAGATAAAACAATCCTGATCAGTTTCTCAAGTAAAGTCAAATTTATTTGAAACCTTCTTTATATTGTTTAAATACTGTCAAAAGACACAGTGTGAAGTGGATCCTGGGACTCAGAGATAAATAATGAAAGTGGGTACGTCTGTGTGACAGTGTGATTGTCCAAGGTCACAGAATTCATAATCTATGGACAACAAGGGCTCCAAGGTTGTTCTACTGGAACAATCACATCACATTACATTTATTTTTTACATCCCTGATATTTAAATTCCTTTTCGTGTCTCTCTCCAAATAATAATTGTCATTGAACTCAGGATGGAATAAGAAGAATGTGAAGATTATGCCGCCTGTTTGCACTGTTATTCATGCTCAACAGGTCAGGAATTCATTTTTTCAATGTAAACAATTAGTTAGTGTTGACTTACTTTCCATCCATTTCCCAAACACTTCCATATCTCCAGAGAAGTAGGAGACTCCCTTGAGGAAGCAGGCCCTGGTCTTTTGCAGGGCTGTGGGTCCTGGCTCTATTGGGTCCTTCTCCATCCTGTCCTCCTGGGAGTTATCATGCTCCGACAGTATGTCCGGGTGAGCCATCAGGGGATGGAGCTCCTGCACACCCCATTACGATTAGAAATGTAAAATTACAAGGACAGTTTGAAGCATTTAAAAATACAAACAGAACCTAACTTACACTGACTTACAGTGAAGGTGGTGGCAGGAGAGGTGGTGAACTGTACAGCAGAAGTGGAACAGTTGATATTCTTCTGAATATCCTGAGCGGAGAGAAGAAAAAGTGTCACTCAGAAGCACATTAAGTTCACGCTATTTATTTCACTACTTATGCCTTTTTTATACTATCTATGTCTATCTTTATGTCTTTACTACCTAGGTTTTTGTCTTAAATTATCTTTTTTTCAGATCAGATTTTTAGATTTTCTTTTCTACATTTTGTATTAGCATTGTTGAATTTGAACAAGAATTTTATTGACAACTGCTTCACTGTAATTGTGCATATGACAATAAAGAACTTAAATCAATAAATACATAATAAACTTAAATCAATACTTATACAAATGTATATTTGTGTAAAATATTTCAGAATTAAAAACATATTAATTGCCCATTCTAACATATGTATTTCTTTCTTTATTTACTGCATATTTTACTGTATTTTAATTCTATCAACCTGTATACAATACCAATGTGAAATAAAATGTCATGTCAGAAAAAAAAGTGGCTCCACTACAGAGCACAGAAGATTAAACCAAAACCATCTGGCAGCCTTTTAATATTAATCATTATTTATATGCAACTTCATTACATAGTATATTGTGCCACTATAGTCAATGATTTGAGTTAATTGAATTTTAATTAATCATTCATCAAAATCAATGCTCTCAAATAAAGGAATAATATACCTAACCTGAACATGTTACCCATGTATTTGCAACAATGGTACTGGTCAACATGTAGGATATGCAGACTGATACTTGTACCAGTACTTGTTGTATTTGGCACAATTTTTTGTTCCTGCACACGCACACACTAATGTAAAGGTGTATTGCTGGTGTTTTGGGGACTGCTCAAACATGCATGAAACTCTCCACTGAACCTGAACTGAACACACTTGATCTTTTCCCAACTCTTGATTGGGTTAAAATTGTTCACCTTGAGCTAGATAGATAACAAAACCTCTGTGTGTGTATGTAGAACTAGGCATTTTGGGAGACTTTGTTTTAGAATTAAATGAGAGCCAAGCTGCTCCCACACAGTACTCAAGTTGTGTTTTTCACTCAGTATAAGATAGATGGGAATCCTCTGTTAGACATAGGAGAGACTGCTCTCTCTTGTGTAAAAAAAATAAAGAAACTTGTATTTACAGATACATTGAGATAGACTTTTATTAAAGAACAAAGTAGACAGCATTCCTCTACAACAGTATACCTATAATCTTTAGTTAATTCAATCAAACAGGCAAACATTCATTAACGTTTAGTCACTGTTTACTGTCCTGCTGGACCTCAGGGACTTTGTAAAAGAGTTACAAGTGCTCCTACCTTTGTGCAGTGTGATCCAGGCATATGTCCCAGAAAAGGCACAGAATGCCTGGGTTGTCAGCTTCTCTCGAGCTGTACTACAGCAACTTCCACTGAAGGCTTTTATAGCAACAGACCACAGAGAAAAACCCCTCCTCCTTTTTTTCATTGCTTAATCTCTGCAGGAATCAGTGGCACTCCGCAGTGATAATCTTTGCCACACTGGTTACTGCATATGTGAAAAAAGTTATTTAAAGCCTTGTGTGGTTCTAGAGGAAGCTGAGCAAACCCTGATCATTTTGCTAAAGTGATGTAATTTAAGGAAGCATCGGTTGGGGCTAAAGAACAAAAATGTGAAATTTCTTAAAAATTGGTGGTGTGGAGAATTTTGCACAATTTTTGCATGTTATAGTATAAACAATAATATATAAAAAGACTCTGTAGATTAGTCAATAATGAAAAAATAATTAGTGCAGCAGTATTGTAGACAGAGAACTCTGGGGTGGGGTAAATGACCCCAAGGTTTAAATGCCTGGGACACCCAACTACCCAGCAGAACCGAGGAAGTAGATGCACGATAAGACTGGGCTCAGAGAGCTCCAGCAAAGAAGCTGTCATCCAGCCAGCCCCTGTCCTCTCTCATTGGCTGTAGGTCGTTTCATGGCTTTATGAGCTCTTCTGCTCGTTTTTATTCAGATTTGAAAAGAAAAATAAAGACGAAATCAAGACAATCATGCTTGAAAGAGAAAACATATACAGATAATTCTGACATAGGCTGTTCTTAAAATACTCACACTTCGCTGAGATTGTTTCCAGTAACAGGGACATTATGGTATTTGTGTGGTAAGGTTAGACATCACACGTGAAATATCCTTAAAAATGGCTCACACAAGATGAAAGCATTCTGAGAGTCAAATTTCATACATTTACATCGTAAATCCTGCTCTTTCTGACACCTCCTGTATGAGTCATTTAACGTTCCTGCATGCTTACAAAAGCAGTGGGACAGTACTCTGTAAAAACAATGTTCTGTATCTCAAGAATGACACGTGCAGCACCTGCTCACAATTTTAGAGCACGGTGACGATTAGGAGAGGTTAGCGCTTATCAAATCAAAACTCAGAGGGCGGTGCAATGCTGCTGTCCTGCCATGAGATTTGGCATGTCATCACTGTTTCAGTGTTCAGAGGGAAGCACAAAGGGCACTTTCATATTAGGTAAGATTGCCCGCAGGCCCCCTCCATCCCCCTATAGCAGCAAACCAACACACAGTATACAGTAATTACACATATACAGTGATATTAGAGATTTATTTTAGCAGTGTTGAAAGAAGTTGTTAGCAGATGTAAATTGTTCATCATGTACATTTTTACACACATGATTAATCCCCAAACATAAACTTTGCAACCTTAATCAACTCAAACTTTGTTGCAGGTTTCGTCATCACATCTGCTACCATCTGGTCTGTTGGGCAATAGTCCAAACTTGTTCTTCCATCATTCACAGTTGACCTTAAGAAATTATGCTTTATGTTAACATGCCTACGCCTCTGTCTTCTTACAGGATTCTTTGCTAAGGCTATTGTACCTTGGTAATCTTCGTAAACCTTAGGTGGTGCATACTGACATCCGTCAAAGCCCTCTAATAGTTGAACTAGGTACATACACTTGTGTGGTTGCGGCTAACGTCATATACTCTGCCTCACAAGTGGACAGTACAACAGTGGGCTGCTTTTTTGGTTTTCTATGAAATCAAAGGACCATTCTCTTTTAGGCTTAAACATTAACCGGTTGTACTGTCTGTCAGTTACATCTGCCGCCCAGTCCAGACACATTTCCTGTAATACAACTCAATTGTCAATTGTGCCTCCAGATATCGCAGTACATGTTTTTTTACGGTATTTCATTGCTTAACTGTTGACTCAGTAAAGTACTGTGCCAGTTTACTTACTACAAAACTCAGATCAGGTCTTGTACACGCAGTCAGATAGGCTTACTGCCTCTTTGAATTTTCTGACATCACTCATCATTTCTGCATCATCAGTGTAGCTTAGCTTTTGTTTACACAGTGTCGTCCTATTTTCCCCACATACCTCTTCTGTGACATTTTCACATATGTATCACTCTGGTCACACTCACACACTCTTTCACAACCGTCAGTGCATTTCCATCACTGGCAGCAACGATCAAGTCATCAACCCATATTATCATGATCACTTTCTCATTTTCTGTTTCCCTGGTGCAAACACAATGATCGGCTGGATTTTGCAAGTTGTTTTCACTCAGATACTCGTGCAGTGTCTTGTTCCAATTTCTGCTTTATTGTTTTGGTCCATGTAGTTACTTTTCTAGTTTACACACCAACTTTTCACTGCCTCATAACCTTCTGGTTGTTCCATGTAAATCTTGCAATCTACTGGTGCATGTAGAAGGGCAGTTCCGATATCCACCTGAGGCTGTGCTGCTTTCTGCATCAACACCCTGATACTGGTCAGGTTAGCAGCAGGAGAAAATGTCTCCTCATAGTCTACACCCACCTTATGACTGTATCCTTTGGCTACATATTGTGCCTTGTAACTGTTATATCCATCAACATTGTTCTTAATTGCATATACCCATCTACCCTCACTGCTTTTTTATCCTCAGACAAGTTGGTTAGGCTAAATGTGTCATTTTCTCTCAGCGATTGCATTTCTTCATGCATCGCAGGAAGGTAGATGAGGTTATAGCTTCCCTGAATGTTAGTGGTACATTACACATTAATCTGTAACAACAATTTATGTTAGTCAGTACCTGATCATCACTCTCCCCACCAGTTACATATTCACTTGAATAACCTGGTTTCTTCCTCTCTCTAGGAGGATATCGCATAGACTCGTGGTTTGTTTCACCTGTCTGTGTATGGAGTTCCATCAGTGGCAAAATTGCTTGTTGCAGTCTATGTCGACTGAACATGTAACAAAACATTTGTCTATGTCTATTCATCTTTGAACTGTACTTCAGTCGTGGCAAAACTATTTTGACAATCAGATTGTCTATGTCGATGTTCACCAGACAAAACATTCGGCTGTGTCACTTCAACTTTAAACTGTATCTCTGTCGTCTTGATGCGCTCCCTGTCGTGTTGTCTTAAGTGTTGACTTAAAGTCCTGAAATAACATTCCGGGGGAGGCACACAAGGTTGAGACACCAGGGACGACCGGACCAGAAAGCTGGGATGAGGATCAACAGCCGGTCCAGGGTCCGAAATGGAAAGCCTCTGGAGATGTTTACGGGTGGACTTCATGGTTCATGGAAAGCAGTGATTTTCTGCATTCCTCCCAATATGGAAGTAAGTTGCTGCTTGAGGCGCTGTATGGCCCTGGCTTGCGCCAGCAGCTTCGAAGCAGATCAGAGTAGGCTGGGTTCATGTTGTCCAGACTGGAGGCCTACTGTAAAGTTTCTGGATGACTGGCAGGAAATGTCAAAAGATCAGTCAAACAAATCCGAGAGGGGCAGGCAAGGAAATCCAGTGTCCAGGAATCAGATGAACACATGTCAAAACATGAATGAGGAATGCTGGGGGCTAGGCAGACACACTAGACAATTGGCTATTTTCATACTAGACATTTTGACGAGAGTTTGTGAAATGGCAAGACACAAAACCAGATGAAAGAAATAAACTAAGAGTTGGGGGGGGATATGCCATCATATGGTTTTCCATTTAAAATGAAGTTGAGTGAAAAGCACAAGCCCTCTGAAATGTAGAGGATTAGTAGAGGTACAAAGTAACATGAAATACAAATACTCAAGTAAAATACAAGTAGCTCAAAATTGTACTTAAGGACAGTATATGTGTTAATGTGTTTAGTTATTTTTCACCACTGTATTTCAGTTACTGTGGTTGGGATTTGTATTGTTTATTCCAGTGCACTAAATTATCATAATCACATGATATCCAAGTCACATTACCATAGACAGCACACACACACTTACAGATGTTTGTTCCTTTAGCATTTATTTAGTCGTTAAACACAATTAGAGCATAGTTACAGAGCTGATGAGCTACCTTGATTGCTGCTGCAGACATCTAGTCATCACTGAATGAGGAAGAGGAGGAGCCTGAAAAAAAGGGTGAGCACCAGAAAGAGATTTCCAACAATTATTTTAGACTCAAGATAATTTAAAAAAAAACCAAACTAACAGGTGAAACGGTTGTGTCGAGCCAGATCACATCAGATCTTTCCAGGAATGGTTGTTTGAGAGTTGTTCCTTGTAAGCAGATGGTATCAGATGATATGGTTAGTTAAAATAGTAAACTTCTGATTTGCTGAATCTTTTCTGTCCTCTTTGGGTTAGGTAGTTGTTTATTAAAATTGGCTTATACAGGCAGTACAGCTAAAAAAAGAAAGAATAGCAGTGTTTTCCCATTTGTAATTAGATATTTCCCCTTAAAAAACAAATCAAAACAGTTTGATTTATCCAATATTGTGGTTTCACGTTTGTCCACTTTGATATACTTAAAAGTGCCCTTTTCTGAACAGATCTGTCTTTACCTGCAAACATAAAACAGTGTTGTAAGGTAGCAAAATATTTAATTTAAGTTAATATTCACCACCAACCACACTAATGCTACTTTTATGATGTCATCCAAATATAGCTGAGGATTAATGGTCTTCAAACAAACAGCTCATTACATTTTCTCAAAGGGTTTGATACGTATATCAAAACTTCAAAATTGGACAGAGAATAAAGGAAGTGACATTCTTACAAATCTCCCCTTGAAGTTAAATCTTTAAGTGTTCATGTAAAAGTCTAGATAATCTATAGCAGCTGTTGAGTGTTCAACATGTTCTCCACCAGCAGAGATTTAACCTGTCAGTCCAGTTACCCTCCAGGTACAAGATGTTGTGATGCAGAGTCACTGAATGGGCCAACTTTTCACAGGTCGTTTAACCTTCAAGTTTTACTGATTTATGGCACCTGTCTTCCTGTACCTGCTTTGCCTGACAGATTGGATTAAATCGATTGATTTACTGCATGTCAACCTTCTGTAAAAAAGTGGTATGATTCAAGTAGCTTTCACTTGGTAGTCATATAATTGTTATGAAATCATATCACGGCTTGTCTCAAAGTTTTAATTTCATGCAAACATTGTGATTACGGATCATTTATTACAAATTAAACCTATTATTATTTCTTTTAAAATCTGCATTTAATGTGAAATTCAAAAGGTTCACAGATTGAAAAATCTGAGCATTTATTTGCATAAAGGCCACTTGAGCGTCAGTGGTCTCGAGAAGAGTAGGTTGACAGGGACATCTAGTGGAAACATAAAAAATTACACATCAACTGTGTATTTTATACTGTGTATTATTTCCCTCCTCCATGATTATTTGACCTGTAGACCTCACACTGGATCAAACCAACAAATTCCTCTGGATCCATTCGTCTTTAAGCAGCTTCTCCACTACAGACCGAGGAGGTTTTCCCATTGATGATACAAAAACTCTCACAAAATAAAACTAATCAGACCAAGCTGCACGCAGGATCAGACACTCACTTCTACAGAATCAGATCTGACAAGATTAGAAAAGGCAGCAATTCAGTGTTTTCATGCAGCCAACCCACCCTCATGCACACACAAAAAGGAGTACTACAAAGTATGCCCCTATGCATGTGTGTGTGTGTGTGTGTGTGTGTGTGTGTGTGTGTGTGTGTGTGTGTGTGTGATGGGGTGGTGGGTGGTGAGGGGGCTCTCCAGCCTCTGCCAGAGTCTATGGAACCTGATACTTGATGACTCTCCATCACAAGAATGTGAGTTTCCTTCACTTGGAGCATCTGGCCCGACGCCCGGCCACATCTCCATCTGTGTGTGTTTGTGTGTGTGTGTATGTGAGTGTGTTACTTATTACTATTTGCCCCTTTTTTCAGAATGAGCGGCCTCTTTCAGCACAGTGAGACATTCTTTGTATGATGGTTGTCTGATTTGTTTTCTTCGTCTTCTCCTAATATTCTGTCACTTTCATTTGCAACTTTCTGTCTGGTAAAAGGGGTTTCAGATGGAAACAAAACAATCAGCATCTAATTGTTTGTTTCTTTCACATTTTCAGAGTGTGCTTTCATGGTCAGAGATGATAAAGTTTCTTCTCCCTGGTTGAGGCTTTTCATTAGCCCCTTTTAACAGAGACATCGCGCAATAACGCTGCACTAAGGTCCGTCATTATGTCAACTTTGCTTTTTTACACTGAACCGAACTAGGTTGCATCGTGCCGCTCTAGTTGTGTTTAGACAGCGTGCAGGGGTTCTGGAAGCAAAAGAGGCGAGCTAGTAACACAACGGTGTCGGCGTTCCGTCATTCCAGCGGCGGTGTTTACACAGATGTAGCTTGCCGGCTAAACAGCGGAACAACATTGTCACTCCAGTTCCGCATTCATACCTTTTTTAATAACGTCGCATCATTCTGCCTTGCACAGGCTGTGTAAAAGGGGCTACTGTCACAGAAAAAACTCCGTGGACAGAGGACTTACACAGACAGTCACATTCACACCTCCAGTGATTTTAACTTCTCACCTTGCTTCGGTGATGTAGAAGTGTACTCCAGGGTGTCTCAGTACACTGTGACATCACTGCTGGGTGTGATTACAGGTGAAACAGAGCACGCTTCTTATCACACCTAACATCTGCTGGGTGCGGCCGGGTCAGAAGTGCAACAGATCTGAAACTTTCGACCAGAGAGGGCAGTGAAGCACTGCTTTTCAACATGGTAAGTTACTCTTTAACTTCACGTCCTGGGAGCACGTGAGGAAACCGACGCAGGGCAACACCATAATACTGCAGGAACACTGCTTGCTTCCTGGTCTCAAATTGATTCCAGGAAAAGTTCAGTTTGAAAATATAATTTACCTGAAATAATTAGGTAACACCGGGCCAGTTAATGCAATATCAATTTCCACATCTCTTTAAGGAAATCCTGAAAATTCGCAATGGGGAAAAAATATGGTGTCATCTCCCAGGAAATATCTGCGTGTGTGTGTGTGTGTGTGTGTGTGTGTGTGTGTTCGTCCACAAAGCCAACCTTCTCTCAGCACTTTGTAAAAGTAGATATAAATGGCTAAAAATGGTCAAATATTTGAGCTCCTTTTCCTCCCCAGGAGCCTAAACATGAAACCTGTCATGTAGCCAATTTCTTGAAACATACTGACATAGACAAGGAAAGATGTCTACTGCATTTTGTTAAACCCTATTCTTGTTGTCTTTGTAATTCAAAATCTTTTTCAATAGTACAAACAGTTTTTTTGTGTTGTAAAACACCTGTATCAGATAAATATTTGCTGCTTTATAAGTCACTTTTAAGACAAACACAAGATTACACATTTAGCCTTCTAACTGTTCATGGGAAAAAATGGATTTTCAATGTTACAGTATGTTAAAAAACAAAATAAATGTTACAGAATATCCGAATCTTCAGCCCTGTTTTCATCATAAACAATACAATATTGCCACATCTAACACATATGTATTGTATTATAACATGGTCAAATAATAATGCAGATTTTGAATTCACTGTGATTGATTACATCACTCAAGCAGGTTTCAAGAGTGTGCTAATAGATTTTCTTATCGCACGGAAATGAAGGGAACTCAATAGGCTACTGAGATTGGTAGAAAACCTACATCTCACAATATAAAACCCAGTGTGGTTTGTGAAATGGTTAACTGTGATGTAAGTTACACATTATTCATAGTAAATGGTATGTAGTATGGTCCATTAAGTCAACAACTGCTACAGAAACAAAGCTTAAATTGGTGAAATTACCTACAAGGATTTACCTGTAGTTGATGGTATCACTTAGCAGGCTTTGTTTTTTTTTTTTTTAATCAGTGGTGGAAATTAACTTAAGTGCATTTACTCAAGTAGCCTACTTGTACTTTACTTGAGTATTTCCATTTTATGCTACTTTATACTTCTAGTTGACTACAATTTTTACTACACTACATGGATTTGGTACTTTTAGTTACTATTTACTTTGCAGATTCAGATTAATAATACAAAATATAATCAACAAATAAGTTAAAATACATTATTATGGATAAAGATAATACTTTATTGATCCTGTGGTGAAATTCACAAGGTACCCAGCAGTATATATAATAAGAAATGAACCCCCATCTGCAACATTAAAGTAAAGTACACATCAATATATCAGTAATTATAATTGAAAACTGTAATATAGGCTACACTATTCTAAAAATGGGCCATTCTGCATAATGAGTACTATTACTTGTTGTAATATTTTTGTACTTTTACTTGTAATGAATATTTTTACACTGTGGTATTGCTACTTAAGTAAAGTATCCGATTATTTCTTCTGTACAGTACAGTGCATCAGTTTTCGTACATGTGATTCATCCTATTTGTCCAGGTACAGAATATTGAGAGAAAACTCTCCTTTGGGATTGCCCCTTGACTTTATTACAGGTTCTCACTCACTTACTCTGAATTAAGTGCTGGATTCTGTTTCCCTTCTTTAACATTCACTAAAGTGCATAAACTGCACTTCCCAGAAACCCAAATAGTGTGTGTGTATGTGTGTGTGTGTGTATGTGTGTGTGTGTACATCCATCTTTGTGAGAACCAATTTGATTTTTAGACCATGGGAGTGAGGACATTTTTTGAAAGTGAGGACATTTTTGCCGGTCCTCACTTTCAGAGACACCTTCAACGGGCTGTTTGAGGGTTAAGACTTGGTTTTAAGATTCAGGTTAGAATTAAGTTTAGGTTACGGCCAGGGTAAGGGTTGGGGTCAGGCATTTAGTTTTAATGGTTAAGGTTAGGGGAAGGGGCTGGAGAATGCATTATGTCAATGAATGTCCTCACAAGTATAGAAGTACAAACGCGCGTGTGTGTGTGGGTGTGTGTGTGTGTGTGACAGCAAGAGAGAGCAGGTATATGTGTAGACAAAGGCTCACTTGTTCACAGCCGTGCTTTATCCTCATTACACTCCTCATTTGTTTACACTGTTAACTCTCCCACTTCCTCCATCCTTTACCTCTCTCTCTCTCTCTGGTGACACATTCGTTCAGTACGCGATCTGTAATCAGTGTTTACACTCTTGCTGCCCTTCACTCATGACAGGAGTTGCAGCTTAAACATGTTACTGTAAATTGGTCCATACGCCGTGTTGGCAGGGCATGCAGGCTTACGAACATTTCACATCTGAATCAATAAGCTGAGGTGCTAAGCAAGATGAGGAGATGTCAAGGCTGAAAAAAGGACACATTTAAGAGGATGTTGAGGATGGTGAAGTAGTTTGGATGAAAGAAGGGGATTGGTGATGATCGGGGGAAGATGGAGGAAGTACGTTTTGTGGTGATGAGTTATATCAATTGGTGCAAGAAAGAAGAGTGAGTGAGAGCAAAATTAAGGGGTTAACTCTGGAGCAAACGCTTGGCTCACAAAGAGACAGGCCTGCAGAATTAAAATCAGACAGACAGAGAAAATGGGAGCAGAAGAGAGAGATGAAGAGAACGAAAGACAGAGAAGGGAAGAAAGAGGGAGAGCGAAGGAGAGCAAAAGACAGAAAGTAATTGGTTCTATGATGGCTTCCAGCTGCATGGCACCGAGCCAAACCAACTCTTCATGACACGCACTCACACAGTAAAACACACACACACACACACCCACACACACACACACACACACACACACCCTCACACACTCACTTCAAGTCAGTAGTGCACCATAAACACACGATCTTGGTAGTTTCTGACAATATATGTTAGCAACTGTGACATGCTCGGTTGCTCAACGTGAAAAATCCATTTTGTGATTGAAATAATGACCTGTTACTTCCAATAATTTCTTCCTGTTCTTGTAACAGAAAATGTATAACATAAATATAAATGTGCGTTTGTCCACACGGGCTGCAGGATTCAGGGGCCAAATGGGTTGTGTTTTTTTTCATCTTTATTTAATTTATTTTTTATTTTTACAGATACCTCTGCAGCAGAGCCCTTTCAGGCATTGCAGCAGGTACCACCAGGGCGCAGAAGACTGAAGACCACACTGACATGTTGCTTTAAAAAGTAAATAATATTACACATCTGTTCAATAACTCACTTCTGCAATTACAACACAATCTCATTTTAGCATAAACAGAGATAGAAAACAGTGACCTATACTGTACCTGCTGACAAACAACTTAAAGCTTGTTAGATGCATTTATTAAGATATTCCTGTTAACAGTGGAGTTGAAACTCTGCTGGAGACGTCTACGCTTTGCCACAAAGATTCATTGACAACTGATTTAAGCACATATGAGCAGATGTAAACGGGTGTGGTGTGGTGGTGATGTGTTTGTATGTGAGTGTTGGAGGCATAATGCGGCATCTGTTTGAGAGATAGTAAATTAGCAAGTTTCCCTGCAAGGGAAGCGACAAAGTGTCACTCAAAACAAATTGCTCAGGCACACAAACACACACACACACTCACTCATACAGAGCATACATAACCACAGAGTCATCACACAAGCTATCATAATAAACATTAAATAGTGGAAACCGAATAAATAACTCAGGGACAAACCAGGAATGTGGGGCAGGAGAGCGACAGATTAACACCCATGTTAACAGTTTTACAACTTATAAACATTGTCAACAAATAAACAATGAATTATGATAATATAAAAACACAGGAAAACACAAAAACTGAGCCTTATTTTGTCAAAAAACATATACAAACACAAACAAGTGTTAAATTAACAACCAAACAGGCAGATAGATGGACTGCCAAATAAAATAAACTAACATTAAATCATTGCATATTGTATGAATCCAAACATAGCCGTGAGCAGCGCCTATTATGTCTCACAGGAATAGATTTTGGCATTTCCAATTAAAGGGCTCTTTTCTGTTACGTTTGTGAGCCTTTTCAAAATGCAAATTCACTGTCACAGATGTTCCTACAAATGGCTTCTGAAACTTGACAAACACACAAGAACAGCAGTCATTAAATATGACTTTTCTGAGTTTGGCTGTAATATTTATCAAGACAGAGATGGGGAAGTGAATTTCAGCAGCCACTTTAAAAGCTAATTTTCATCTTTAATGTCTATCTCTGAAGAGAATTGCTCTAATTGACATGCTAACACTTGGTTTTACAGTGTAGGTTAGTCATGGGCTGTTCAGTAATACCGTAACTCCTAAAACAAGGCTTCAGATGGCTAATCCATGTCTTGAGTCAGTAAAGCTGTCTACTGTTTGACATTCTCACAGCTTCTTGCTCCCGCTCCCTCCAACCCCAGTTGCCTGGAGGCTTTATCCACTAAGTCAAAACATTGGCAGCTCCAATATTTTAATTCCTTTTTGAAAACTGATTTTCCCCTTTATGGCTCATGCTCATCTGTTTTTTATGTGGCCGTGACCAGGAGAATAATGTTATTAGAGTCCAAGTAAAGACAAGAACACTGTTTGGATCAGATAGAGCTTGATGAGGGCTGGAAAGAGCAAGTAAACGTATCTTTGTGGCACGCCAAATTTCTCTTTCTCCCTCTCCCTCTCTTGCATTGATGGACGTCCACCGCTCTGCTCTCAAACAGATGGTAGAGGCATTAGGATGGGGATCTTCAGAAACGAGAGAAGTAAAATTATTATCTCTGACATTTCAATACAGCCTTTAGTCCAAGCTTCCACGAGAGCTTCCAAATCCATTCAAGCTAATCTAGACCCCTCTTCACACAGCTTATCCTTCTCAAGGCTCTTCCTCTTTAAGCCCCTCGGATCACTACTCGTCAAAATCATCTCAAACAATTTGTGTGTAGAGCGCGCCCACAACATAAAGACACCGTCATGTAATGACATTTAAGCCCTCAGATACTGACTGGAAGTGGCTGTATCCATTTCTCTTGGTGTTTATGCCCTCAGCAGGAAACGGGCCAAATCCCAGGCTATGGCATGGTAAATTAACATTGCATGACTTGACTGTGGCCTTCACTTTCGCAGCAATATGAGCAGCTATCAGAATCACACAAGAGAGTCTTATTATGCATGCTAGTAAATGACTAATCTTTAATGAGACCCACATTTAACCTTCTAATGGCTCTTTATTAGACTAACAAGCTATGCCCCAGTGTGTTATGTGTATGTGTGGAAAAGAGAAAATGTGTGTGCAGACTGTATGTGAGTGCAGCAGTGAAACACTAATTAAGCTGTCGGATGGTGCAGCAGATTAGGCAGGCCCCCTGCAGAGTCTTCGGCCCCGGTAGGCAAACAGGCTTCATCCCTCAGCCAGCCAACCCAAATACATCTCAGCCCAGCACTACCCAGAGCTCAGCAATAACATTAGTGCTCACTACACCCAAATATCTTTAGCCCAGTGAGGCCGGATCAGATGGCTTGCCAGAGCCAACAGCCCAGACTGCTGGGTGACTCAGAGAAGGCTGGACAGAGATTTTAGCCTCAGCTGAAGGGGAGATTTAAAACCCTTCTCACAGCAATGTCTGTATCTATACATACAGAGTTACTCATATGCATTGAGCACATATGCACAAATGCTTAAACATGAACAAAGAAACTGGTGGCAGAGATAAAGTTTGGTGAGGGAAAAAAAGGGAAGAGGGGATCGAATGTTTTGCAGAAAGTAAAGCCTTTGTTTCATGGTTTGAAAAACCACAAAATGATAAAGTTCTTGTATGATGTGTGTGTCACACTTCACCACAAAAGGAAGGAAACTCTAGCCTCGGCTTTGCACAAATAACAGTTAAAACTACTGTAAGAGGCACGATGGGGCAATTGTTAAAGTAACTAGCCTGTAGTTGATATAATTTCTTTTGTCCCTGTCTTTCTAGCTTTTTCTTGCACATGATCACACACACACATACACACATACACATGCACTTTAATTTATTTCTCGTTTCCAACATTCACATCATCGCTGTGTGTGTATACTGCAATAATTCCAATACATCTGCTGACAGTTTACATAAATTAATGAGGTAAGTTCTGTTCTTTTTCATCTCTTGTAGGCCCACTCAGCACTGACATGTTTTATGTGTCTCTGAAGGTTTTGTGAGTCCTGCATCTATGGTGGTTGCACATCCTGACCTGGGTTGAAATAAATGAATGAAGGAGTTTTCTGCACATTTCTCACCATATAAATAACATGAATTGTATTTGTCTCTGTTGGATTTGTGGGTTTCTGCGTTCACGGTGGCCACAGATTCTTAACTGGTTACTCCACCTAACCTTACAGTGTGTGAACAAACCGCAAGCAAGGGGAAGATTATTTTCACATTTTTAGTTTAGATTGCAACATTTTTGGTAGAAAGCTCATCCCAGGCTGTGTGCATGTACCTGCGTGCCTGTTCGTGGCCTGTGTGTGACTGCAGCTCGTCCTGGAGGATGCGAGGCTGCTCTCCCAGGCTCTTAAAATGGCCGCCTGGAGGCATAAAGGAATAGGGCTCCTTTTATTAATGCTACACCTTTGATTAATCTGAGCAAATCTGTTCCCCATCCAATGGCTGACAGCTCTGGGGCCAAAGCAGGGACCCCAACACACAAACGCACACTGAACTCACACACACACACACACGCACACACACAAACACTGTCAGTGAGTGTTGACACAGTCCAGATGTTGGCAGCTCTGTTCCAAATGAAAGCAGGGCAGCCGGCCAACAACCTGAACCACTCTCCCCATCAAATGATATGTTTACAATAATACTGTTCTGAGACTCTGGAGACACACGCACACGTGCACATACATGCACACGGAGACACACATACACACTCATTCATATAGTGCACGCACGCATACACGCAACATGCAAGCGCGTTCTCAAAGCAAGGAAATGAACTAATGGAAAGCCAGTGTACCACTTTGGGTGCAAAAGCGAACCAACTTGTGGTGGTGTCGACAGAGAGAATGACTGAGTTTGGTAGGCCAGAAAGCAGAAGAAAAAGCAGCAAACAAAGAGACAGGGTGTGACGAATAGACTGATCAAAAGAGATGAACGAGTCATTATCATTGCCTTGTTTGGATCTGTATTTCCCCTGCTATGTCAGTCTGACAGAGAGAGGCAGGAGATGGAAAAATAATAGTCTAGTTATGTAATGTGCCTCGGAGGGCTGGAACTGAAACAGAGAATAAAAAAAGCACCACACAGAGGTGCAGCAGAGGTCAGACTGTACCTACTGTTCTCTATAGCAGTGGCACTCAAGCATTTTCTATCTCTAGAAGCCCAAAAACTACATGACCCACTTTTGTGAACAAATGTTGAACTCTGACACACTGATTCTTTTTTTTTTCTTTCTTTATCAGGCCATTTCACTTGATTAATTATTGGTCTGAGCCTAGGGGCTGTAAATATTCATTATTTCTCAAACATTAGGCATTTATCACAAAGCTTAAAAACATGATCGTAAATTTATGCAATGAAACTATTTTTCTCATAACATAAATCATTTGGCAAACCTTTTTTCTCTCAAAGCTGCCTGGGGGGTCCTAAGCCCCAAGTTGAGAGCTGTTTTCTCTTATTTCTTTCTCACAAACACTTCTGTTGACAAATATCTGCACAGGTGTTTTTATCTAATGACTGCCTGAGAACATTTCTATATGTTGGCACATAACCAGACACTGTCAAAATACGTCTAATGAGCAGCCACTCAGTTTTCAGTCTGCTGACTCTAATCAGTCGTTTGTTCTCAGCATGTTACTCTTGACTGTCACACAGTGTCAAGCCTTCAAGTGTACCTGACAGCCCAAAGCTTCAGTCTTCTTCATTATGTGGACACACACATGCCAAATGCACACACATAGACGCATATGTTCCCGAAATGTCAAGATTTGTTTGCATAACATTACGTGCACAAACATACAGTACAGGTGTTGTAATGTATATCTTATTATCTTAGTTGCTGCTCTGTTCCGACTATCTCCTGGAGCAATAACAATCAGATAATATTCCATGTTGTCTGCCCGATGAAGACAAGCCACTGCAGGCATAACAGAAGGGAATGAAAAGTAAAACAGTCTGATAGAGACCTTAATCCATTCATCTGTTCCAACAAGACCAGACAACAAGAGAAGTGGTCTACTGTGCCGACTGTTTGCCTCTGCTCGTTTGCAGGAAGTTTTTAATGAAACTGCAGGTTATAGGGGTATGGGGTGACGCAGATGCACTCACAGACATTCCTTTAAAGCACCCTTCCACATATACTTGAACCCCTTTTAAATATTACTTGTACTGTATCATGATACCATGATACTTAATATTGAATAATGATTTGTTTACTCTCACTGAGAACGAAAGATACTATAAATATGCAAATTTGAGTAAGCTACTGAGTGTATTTGCTGTTGTGGAATTCCTCTTTTGTCCCTAACACAGCACACAGACTCTTCTACACTGGCCAAAGTGTGTGTGTGTGTTTGTGTGTGTGCGAGAGAGCGAGAGAGAAAGAGAGTTGATTTTGCAAAGGGACATTAAGTGATTCGACATTTTGGACATAATATGGAAATTGCTGGTATTAAAGGAAACCTTACTATCAATGCTAAAAATGTTGTGCATAAAACAGAAAAATTACTGCAATTTCAACATCCTGCACAAAGAAAATCTAGAGAAAAATGAAAATCAGGCAACTGTATCTTTCTAATTTCTTGTTTTTTAGTCATACGCATGGCTCTAGGGATGGTAGTATCTGTCTGACTGTCCACCTCTTTGGTCTAGATCGAAGTATCTCAACAACTACAGGATAGCCATGAAAATTTGAACAGGCATGCATGCCCAGCGGATGAATCCTGATGACTTTGGTGGTCCCCTGACTTTTTATCTGGTGCCACCATGAAGTTCAAATTGTACAACTTTTGGATGAAGTGCCACGAAATTTGGTTCGGAAAATTCATGTCCCCCTCAGGATAAATTGTAACCACTTTGGTGATTAACTTTTCATCTAGCATCATCATCAGGTCAAAATTGAGATCCATCCCATCCTTTGGTTTATTACCAAATGCCTATAAAACTGACGTTCCCGTCAGGCTCAGCTGTACTTTGTGTTTAGTACTAATTAAAAAATGTTAGTATGCTAACATGCTAAACTATGATGGTGAACATAGTAAACATTATACCTGCTTAACATCAGCGTGTGAGCATTAACGGTACTTGAGAGCAGGTTGGCATTTAGTTCAAAGCACCAGTGTGCCTAAGCACAGTCTCACAGAGTTGGCATGGGTGCAGACTCTAGTGTTGTTGTTCAATAAGATCATCCATAGATGAAATTAGCATATACAAAAGTAATTACGCTTTATAATATTACTGCAGATATGCAAAAACAATACAGAATGTGTTGGGTAATATATCATTGAACCAATATAGTATTTGAGCAAATTAGTTTTGGAGGAGCGTACTTCACCACAGAGCTTGAAATGCCTGGCACTGCTGAAACACATGGGATGAATTATCTGTACACTGAGGAGAAGAGAGAGACAGAGACAAGAGGAATATTTCCACGAAATGTTTAACTCAATAATTGAACGTTGCCTTTTATTTTGCTGTTTTCGGCCTTTTGAAGCTGCACTGTTCCATGCTATCACTGAGCTGATGGAAGTGTAATGAAGTGTGAAGGAACAGTGCCAACTTCAGCAGAAATGCCTGTGGTTCTGCCTTCCAGCCCAATACTAACAACACAGCAGACAAACGGTGCAGATGAAAACTAACCGAGGAGTTGAAATCATTTTTAACAGAGACACGCTCCCTGTGCGTCACATAATCTCATCCACCAAGGGGTGTGTGTGTTCACTACGGGGGTCCATTAATAAAATATGACTGTATCATATAATAGACTCGTCTGCCAAATTACAGGAGACAGAGAGACAGCTTATTAGGAGGATTGAGGGGGAGGTGTGTGTGTGTGTGTGTGAGAGAGAGAGAGAGAGAGAGAGAGAGAGAGAGAGAGAGAGAGTGTGTGCGAGATAGAGCCTGAATAGAGAGATTAAGTGGCCTACTCTCATCAAAAAGGCACATTACCTAAGTGTTGGCATAATTAATAAGACTAAGGCAGAGCCAATCTGCTAACAAAGGCTCTAACTGTGACCGAGGGACATGTGCGAGGTGGACAATTACTCTTTGCACAGAGGAAAATCTCCCTATCAGTTTTTTGTCTTTTCTCATCCCACCAGCACACAAATATACGCTTATAATATATACACATATTTTCATATATACAGGCAGGTACATTTTCACACATACTTATGCACACACACACACACAAATCACATGCTCACACACAAAACAGGGCACCGCTCTAAATCCAAATCAAACTGCCATGAGTCACACTGTCACCGTGGCAACAGTGGCCAGCTCCATGCAGAACACATTCTGTTATATCGCTGGTGTTTTTTTCCTCTTTGCGCCACACACAGACACGACCAACTTTCAGCTACAATAATTCCTGCACTGATCTCTCAAGTGGATCAAAGCACTGGGGTGTGTAGGTTTGACTGCTCGAGGTCATAGTTCAGTTTTTTATCATTCAGATCCATAAAAGCATTTCATCTTATTTCTTCTTAAACTGGAAAACTGCATTTGTGTACCTGTCATATTTACAGCTTTGACTACTGTGAGTGGTGATGCTCTCTGTCCTGTGTATGTGACATGACGGTTTTGAGCCGCACTGATACATTTCACCACCAGATGGTGTCTCCCATCACTGCCATCACTGTGCAGTGGAAAAAGAGAGAGGAGGGAGAGAGGGATTGCTCTTAGATGTTGCCTGCTCTATCCATCTTCATAAACACAGGCAATAGTCATCCTCTGAAAACACCAACACAGATAAATTGAGGGGATGCTTGGTTATATGGCAGGCTTCCTAGTTAGTTGGCATGGACTGCAGGACTATCTGTTGTTGGGGGTCTGGGTGGCTTTGGATGTGCCTCAAACAGTCACTGATATTCATTGGCACTCACTCATGCATCCTGACTCAAAAATATGAATCTTTGTTAAGACTTGGAGAAAATCGTAAATAGTCTCAAAAAACAGACAAAATACACTTCTGTGATTCTTATTTTTTTATTCTCTGCTTGTACTGGAGGGACATGGCAGCATTTAGGAATCAAGCAGTTGCAGCGAAGGATATAAGGAACAAAATTCATGTTTTTAATAAAAAGGAATAAGTTCTGAAAAAAGCAACGATAACCAATGGCAAACATGGTGCTGCATAGTGTTTGTGTACTTCCCACCATGCATGGCGCATGAATTACTAACCATAATGTAACCAGAATTAACAGTAAAACCCTAGTTCCAGAGGTGCAATGGCTGAGTTTTGAAATTATTCATAGGTGAATTTGTTGGCATAGAGATTGCAAAAAGTCAACACAAACAACTGATAGTTTACAGCTACTTCAGACAGTTGTGATATGACAAGAGTTAAAGTACTTGGTCAGCAAATCTGGGCAGAGACCAGCAACAAAGCAGGCTCTGATTTTCTTCTTTTGTCTTCCAGAACGAGCTACCAAGACATATGCTGTGGTAAAATGCTGATTTATGCAGGTTGGATGAAGTGGGCAGAATTTGGGAGGAAGAATCAACAATTTGAGAGTATAATCACCAAAGGCCTCCCGACTCCATCTATGATACACTTCAAAGCTCCTTCAAAGCTCTTCCCACCAAACAAAGCTCATACTCGTGGCTGGCAGCTATGTTAAGGATGTAGTTGGCTGTTTCTGTGCCATCACTGGGCTGTTGTTGGACCAGGGTTGAATGTTTGTGCCCCACCATTGCCCGTAGTTTTTTTGCGGTGTGTCCAGAACTGCTGCCTTGTTGGCTCTTATCTCGGGCTTTTTGACCAATTTGGGCCACCTTTCCCTCTGTGCAAACAAATGAGCAGCACAGACTGACAACACCAGTAAAGCAAAACAAAACGTACTGTGTTACTGTTACCAGCTTTTGATCAGACATACAGACATGCATATATACACACACTGTAGTCTTTGCAATGTTCTCAAGTGGAGCTTGACGTAAGGAATCGCAATTTGATTAATTGGATCAGTCAACCTTTTGTCCACCAAGTTCTTTGGGAGATTGACTTGGTGTGCCAGGGCCCTTTCCCCAATGTCCCAGTACACAAAAGGCTGAATGAAACTTATTTTAAAAAGGAAAGATGCAGAAGGAGACAGCAGAATATCTTAACACCTGCTGGTACAACCATAAAATAACAAAATCAAGAAAGAGTGAAACTTTTGCAGTTGTTTTTGTTAAGTTTGTTAAGTTTTTGTAACTCACTGGAACATACCCATAGACAAATAATTCTAGTGAATCAATAATTTGTAACAGAAGACAAGCCACTTGAAAAACATGTAAACTACTCAACATTTTGTCAATATGGCAACAATACCATATTTCTTTGTGTGTGTAGGGGTTCTTTACTTTTATAAGGAAAGGTACACATCATAGTCTTTAAATAACCAATCCAAGCCAACAGTTAATAAATAATAATTATAATAAGTTTAGAAGAATTCAATAGGCAGTCTCCAAGTGGTAACTCTATAATTATGCCCTTTGGTCCTGCAGTTGACATGTACCGCTTCAAAAATGTGTCGGCCGTACATGGGTTACATAGAGCACAAGAACTTTGACTAGCCAATTTGGACCAGGCATATTTTTTAGATGCACACACTGTCAGGTTCCCTCAACCCTAAATCCTACATTCCAAAGGAGGCTGGTCCATAGAGGATTGTGGGGAGACCCTCCCACATTTTTTGGAGGTTTTCCTTAAAAAATAGGTTGTTTAAATTTTGGAACAGTGAACATACAGGCCCCAGCAGAACACCACAATTTATAAGCCCTGTCCTCCTCCTACACAAACCTCCACCACTACATTTCCATTCCATCCATTAAAGTCTGTATCTCCAGATACCATAGCACAACACTGATCCAATTCTGCAAATATTTTTTTTTCTACTACTATGCGCTCCTATAATTGTACTGAAATATGTCTGCCATACACACAGAAGATAAGATTTATAAGATTTCATAATATTGTTATATGAACCTGAAACATTTTAAAACACACTTGTGGCGCAACAAGAAAAGAAGACAAAACAATACTTGGGACAGTTTAAATTCAGTCCATTTCCAAGGCTTCCCTTTCTTTTGTCCAGCATGGGGGCTCCACCTACTGACCAGGTGGAATATTTTGCATCTTTATATTGCCATGAAAAGTTTTAAATGTGCTGTTTTTGTTTCACATTACCTTTTAGATGGGTAATATTCCTGTGTTTATTACCGATCCAGGCCCCCTTTTTGAGTTAAATAATGTCACTGGAATTATGGTGCGCTCACTCCAGCTGTGAATCTTTTAATCATCACGACCTTTCATCTCAACAGTGATGGTGTTACAATCTTTGTACCTGGAGCAGACACTGTTTTGGAAGAAATAAGATTAACCTGGTGAGAAAATCCACACATTGCACATCAGATTGATGATCCTGTTTTTCCTTTTTAAGTGTAGATCTAGCTCAACAGTACATCCTTCATGTGGGATGCTTTTTGCTGTGCTTTTTCATCGTGATCACAGCCCTGGTGATTTATCTCATCCTCTCTCTTGTGCTTGGAGGTGGAGTGGGGGCAAGTGGGCTCATTTACAGGCAACTGTAGAGAGTGATTTGGGTGCAGCCCCACTGCAGCCCTGACTTCCATCAGAGGGGGGATTCAGCATAACACCAGTGATGCCAACGGTTCCATCAGCACCACTAGATACACTGAGACACATTTGGGCAGCTCACCCTGCAACCATGGTAACAGAAGAATTTTACTAGTTGGCAGCAGCCAATAGTGGGGCACTTCCCACTCAGCTCTGTCCAATAGCAGAGCAGCCTGCAGCCCAGCCCACCGAGAACTGACACTGATGGGCTAGTGCAGGCAGGATTTAGAGATGTAGGCTTGGCTAATGAACGAGTACAAGAGTAAGAGTGTGTAGGTATGTCTGTGTGTGAGTGACTGAGTAAAGCCGTAGCGTAATCTGATGAGAGGATTTCCTCTATTTTAACCGCAACAAGCAAACACATTGTGGGGTCGTACTCATTCACTGAGACCAACGGACATTCAGCACCAAAAGTGCAGCAAACCCTCCTGTCATCTTGCTCCCGCACACCTTCACACGCATGCTGCATCTCAACTGGCTCTTACCACAAAATAACTTATCAGCCTTATCTCGGCATGTGACAAAATAGTTTTTAGGAGACCAGAATATCCAATCCAATATAATCTTAACCAGAAAGAAGAAAATACGTGCCACCATCAGCTGTCAATAAAGTCATTTATTATTTCACACAATGGATAACATGAACAACTTCAACTGTAGTTCTTCTTAATAAGTGCTCAATGCTGCCAGCCAACAGATGGGTAGCAAAAGAATGAGCTTTTCTTTCTGAGGAAAGAGAAATAAAAACAAAACAAAAAATTAACCTACAAGATCATGAAAGATAAACATGACCAAAAGCATGCCCGCGGACATGGATATACATATATATTGCATGTATATATGTGCTTAAGACATATATCTGTATGCCAGCAAATGCAAATACAAAATATATGTGTACATCTACACATACATACATACTGTGAAGGATATATGCATATGCATGCGCATCTAGTATTTACTCTATATGTCAAATATTTGCAGTTTTTAATATTCATACAATGTACAAAAATGCTTCATGAATTAAAAAATCCATTACAAAAAGAAACATATCAAACAATGTACAAGTCCTGTTCCAAATTCAATTGAAATTCAACTTTCGGCTTGTCTAAAATATTTATGCATACAATCAAGTTGAGCATGCAAATAAAGGAAACCCACTCTAGAAAAAGGTTCAAATACACTATGTATACAAACTAAAATATGCCCACACTGTTAGAAGAGCTCACTTTGTGCTCTAAAAAGTACATTTATTGGTTTTCTCAATGCTTCATCTGCACTTTTAGCTTTGAACAACATTATAGCTTAGAACTGTAACGTATGCTGTGAGGATGACTACATGTACATTTATGAGGCTCTGTCTCACGTGACCCCTCACTCCATGTGTAGGACACTCATCACAGCATACTACAAAGGGGAATGAGGGGTGATCAAAATTTAGGTGCCATTATATCCCATCCTGGTTGCTGTAGTGAACTGGTACATGTGGACTACAGTGAATACACCCCAACCACTGATCTAAGGTCCAACACTGCTGCACTGCCCTTGATGCTAGGACCAAAGACAAGGTAAAATACCCTTACATCAGTGCTTAGGGGCCTCCTATAGCCACTGGTCCAGATTGGCTGCTAAGTACAATACAACAACAGTGACCTTGAACCCTATTCACAGCCACATCCCCTCTGCAGTCTCTGTGTAGAGTGAAAGCTCTGGATTAGGACAATACTTGTCAGTGTTAGAAGGCACCGGAGCATTGGCTGGTAGGAGAGACAGACAGGACAGACAACATCTGGGGTCTTTAACTCTTACATCAGAGACCGCTGACTGACCACAGTATGGAGGAGTAAGCTGCCAAGCGTGTAGTCTCTACACCTTACAGACCACATTTCTAGACCTCATCTTCACCACAACAGACTGCAGACCCACTGAAAGTCATCTAGCAGAGCAAGGTTAAGCATGCTAACATTAGGACGAGTGTATTTTTGGCTATTTCCTCTGAGAACTTCCCCCCACACACTACCCTCTTGCTTACTCTTCATGCTACTGCACTGCCCCAACTGGCTGCAGGCAAAATAGCAGCAAGTCATCAGGGATTCCTATTTTTGGTCGAGTACACTACAGTGGGGCTTGTATCTTCCAAGTTTCCAACTTCCAACTTTCAATGGTGTGATATGGCAAATAATTTTTGCATTCTGTGTAATTTAACGGACTGGAGCGATGACTGTCAATGTACAGCAGAATTTGTCAAATAGGAAAATCAATTAGGGTAGTTATTTCTGTATGTTTTCTTGGGTCTTGAGCAGTCTTAATAGAGAGAGAAGGTCTACTGTGGTTTTAGGAGACAGTCCCAGCATAGCCGAGCCCAACCGGTATCCATGCAGGATGGACATACTAACACTATTTACAACAAACACTTCAATACTGTAGTTTTACATCTGGTTAAGGCTGTACTGCATAGAGCTGCAGTAACTATAGTTTTCATGAAATGATAGTCACTTTCTGCACAACTTATTACAAATTATTACTGGTATTATTCACAATTCTTGTTACATGAATTCATTTTATTCAGTAAATAAGACCACTTATTTCTCTTTGTCGAAGGGTGGACCCAGAACAGAAATTCCTTTTAAGGTCATTGCCAGGCATGGCCTGATGCATAGCGAACAACAATGTACGAGAACGTGGTTTCCATGACAACCTCCTCTGCTCCTCCTTTGCCAAGTACATAACCAATTATATATTGTAAATAACTGGTTAAATACTGGACAGAGTTAATGATCTTCAATTATATCTAGGACTTTGAGTACAATCAATATCTCTGGATAGAAACACATCTGATACAGTGGACCTTTCGGTTTCCACCACTGCTGTAAAGCAGTATGTATGCCAGTACATGATGTGTATTTATTACAGTAATATTATATCATATTCATCAGTCCAGCCCTTCTAGTTCTGTTATGATGATATGGGTCAGAAAACTAGGGGGGAGCTAGGAGACAGACTCAGTGGCCGGTGACTGAGGATGCTGACTATGGAAGCTGTGAAGGGACACATGCAGTGTCAGGGTTCTGATGAGTAAGACACATGCGTCATATGCACAATCATGAATATTTCGGGTCAATTTCTGGGGCACTCTTTGCCACTTAAATATTTCTCAGGTCAAATGTAATTGGTGAGAGAAAGAAACATAAGGCACAAGTTGAAACTGCTGCAACTGAGAATCCCACCCAACCCAAAGAAGACAGAATCTCCTGAAACAAAACTTTAACAAAGTTGCCAAAGAAACACTGATCCATTGCTTATATTCTGAAATACTTATTTTGAGAAAATGCCAACCACTACCCAAAGCCACTGTATACTGTAGATAGAGTTTAACAAAGGCTTAACATATTGACACAGAAAATCCAAGATGGCTACATTCTAGAGTGCACATGGGAATGCTTTACATTGGTGCCAACATGGTGGAGAGTTTGTCAAACTCTGATTTAGATTATTTTAAATAATACATCCTCACACTGAATTCTGAGACTTTGGTTTTCTAAATCTAAATACTGGATTAACTTTCAAAATCATGTTAAGTAGAAAGACTGGGATTAACTTTTCAAAACACTGACTGTGAGCCCTCTTCAGCTGAACTGTCCAATCACGATTCAGGCTTGGGCTTCGGTTTGACGCTTTTGGCTGCGCAGCCTGCATATACAAATTGATTAAAATAATGCATGCTCTCTGGAATGGATATCCACACCACTGAAGGCCAAAACATAAGGCTGGAACAAGCATGTAAGTGCTGCATTTGATTGATGCAAGTGTATGGTTTTTCATAGTGCATTAAACCAATTTTAAGGTTTACCAAAAACACACCTGATATTCCTCCTGTATGCAATGCCCCCTGGATATAAACACAATAATGAGTGTATGAATGAATATATGTGGTTCTTTCTGTCTGAAAACAAACTTGTCTTGAGTCGCACCCATGTCTGTTTTTGGTTATAAAACAATACACAACTTTCATTGTCTATGGTACAACAATTCTATTTGATATACTGTATGCCAGTACGTGTCTATGAGCTGGTTTCTCATTGTACAAGGCAGGCAACAGTGGACTTTGTTTCTATGTACAGCCGGGACAGTTTCATCCACCATATTGCCTTTATTTTAGGACAGGCCTGAGCAGGGAGGGATAAATAACTGAGATGGGGGGTAGGATGAGGGAGCACAAGCAGATGTAAAACATGACAGGGAGTAGATGAGAGGACAAAGGGAAATGAAGTTGAGCGGCAGGCACCAGGGAGGGCCAAAGAATTGGGGTGAGTGTCGAGTGGGGAGGGGGACCAGGGTTGAGGAGCTGCCAACAAGTATCAGTTACTCCTAGGAGAGAGCAAGAAAACAAGGAAAGTACAGATAGGGGTGGGAGCAAAGAACAGGGATAAGTAATAGGGTAAGGTGGCTTAATTACTGCTGTATTATCCCATGTGTCTTCGACAAACTTCCTCAGAAAGGCAAAAATAAGCAGAGCTGCACAGTTTAATATTAACCATTCCCCCTCCCCTTGCTGGTAAATATATGGCTAAAGCCACATTCAGATACAGTATCATAAAGTACCATACACATCACTGTATCAGATACATAAAGAATCACATAATATTCTACACTATCATAAGTACTACACACTTTTATAGCATCAGATTCAGTATCAAATAGTACCATATAGTGCCATTGTAAATGAAGGTCCAATGAATCCTTGAAAGGCTCATGTCTGGTTGGGTTTAGCAAACAGAGGGATGGCACTGGAAGTGTTCCCTCCTCCTGCTCCTCCACTGACCCACTGTAGTCCTCACAAATCAGAGAGGAGAAGCAAGTCAAAGTGCACCAAGGAGTCCCAGAATTAAGGGCACTGCATCTGACAGGCTTGAAACAGCACTGACTCCAATAACTGCTCTCCGTTCGGTCACGGAGGTGCTCTCTCCTACAGGTCTATTGACCGGAAGGAGCCCATAACTCGTCCCTGCAATGACCCCTGCCTCTGCGTTTCCCCCCTTTGGCCACTGGAGGCACAGATCGTGCTTGATGCACCACGGTCTCAATTGTTGCTGAGATGGAATCGTGATTTGAGAACTCTAGAGGCTCGGGGATCAAGCTTGGCCTGAGGCTCTGTCTACCTGGCAGGTCATCACACCTCTCCAGGACAGGCATCCCCAGAGTCCTCCCATCACCTCTCCTACCGGCCAACATGTCCAAACCCCGACCATCAGCCCGATCTTCCTCCCTCCTGTTGGTCTGCTCTGATTCCTCTATGGGTTGTTTTCGGGGCCGTCCAGGCCGTCTTTTGATGACATTGTTTCCTGTTTTGGCTTGTCGCTGCAGGCGCTTGGCACGGAGGATCTTCTGCACATGCTCAAAGTTCATAGAATGCATCCTCCTCACGTCCTTCTGGATCTGTTCCACCTCGCGTCGCTTATACCTCCGCTTACTGGGAACACCTGGGTGAGAAGAGAGTGGGCATAAGTGAGGTGAGACAAGGTAAATAAATAGCAGCGAAAGGTCTATAAAGAGAAATGAGATTTCATGCTATCGTGTCAGTCAAAATGAGCATCCTTGGAATCTATCCATCCATAAAAAATATCATGCAAATTTAGCTCATGGAGAGAATGTCTTTTTTTTTGCTTCAAGAGCTTCCTGCTAATTTTGACATATTCATGTAAGCCTTTCAAAGCCCAGCTGAGCCAGGAGAGCAGATCCTATCCTGTAATTGTCTACTAGAGAGCAGAGAGGAGAGGGGAGAGGAGGAGATCCCATTCTGCTAGCAGGAAACCCACAGAAATGTCTCCTTCAACCATTTAATATGTCGCTACACAATAACAACCCTGTGCATCTGGAGCACAGGCTGCCAAAAAGCCAAATACAAGCCAAACACACACACACACACAAATACAAACACACATATCAACACATTTATCCACATGCACATACTCACACAGACACAAATACAACAACACACATATGCATACATGCACATGCCCAACATGCACAAATAATGAATTCAGCAGTTCAGAATGGCTGAGCAGAAGAAACTGGAGCCATATTGTTTCCTTCACACTGGTGAACTGGGCAATATGCCCTTTACACGCTGTTCTATCTTTTTTCTTTCCCCCTTTCCCCATCACTCTCATTCTCTTTCCACTCTACTCTTCATGGGCGGCAATATGTTACTCTCTAATTTTCAATTAAACTGGTAACACTGCACCATTTCATTTCCGTCTCTATTTCAAAAACCGCTTCCTGGTCTTGGTTCGTCTCTGTCATTCTTTTTGTTTCCCATCTCTGTCCCATTTCTTAGCTCCCCCCTCCTCTCCGCCTGGGCACTGTTCCCGAGGCTCAGACTGAGCCACAGCCAAAATGGAGGAAAAGCACAATCAGCCACCAGTCCCCAAGCAGTGTGCATACAACATGTTTGTCGCTTATTCTTGAGCTTTTACTCCTATTCCTGGATTCCCTAACCATCTCCTTACTCATTTTCCTCCAGAATCCTGCAGATACAATGTGTTTCTGCAGTGCTGACTGATGACTGCATTAAACCAAAACAGCCCTGAATTTTATGGACCAAATATGGTGGGGTGGATTGTGGGGTAAAGTTTAAAAAGTGATGCACAACACATGAGAATATTTGTATTCGTTTCATAAAACATGGCAACTTGGGTTAGGATAATTCAGTTTTATGTTTTTAGGCTTCATAGCGCTTCAATAAAGTGTTGCCACAAGCAGAATATGTTTTTGAAATTGTCATACAATGTATGTTGTCATTAAGAAAATAAATGGGAATCTTACAGGGAAAATTAAGAGTTTAAGAGTGTAGAGCTCCATGGTAAGGAGTTTGATAATGAACTTAGACGGGAAGATAAAGAGGGGCCTGACCGCCCTCCGTTTAAAACACAGTGGAAGATCTCACTCTATTGTTGCTCAAGAATTCAGGGCAGACAGTGAAATTAGTCTAATGCAGAAAGCACTAAGTAGCAGTAGTTTATGAGCTGCACAGAAGCGTGCACACGCTCAGCTCTCGCTCTCTCACACACACACACACACACTACAAAGTAGCAGAAATTTATGAGCTGCATACACGGAACATAAAACCGGTGACCTTCAGCAGTGTGAGGGGCCGTATAGCACTGAGGACCTGTTTCTCTATGGGAGAGGAAGTCACTACTACACAGAGATACATGGTCACTTAACCACTGCCCCTGCAGTGCTGAGACCGGGTTTCAGACACGATAAAGTGATCCTTGATGTATATTATTTACTGAGTTTCTCTGCATGAAAGTGCATGCATGTGTTTGAACAAGTCGTGTGACACAAAGAAAATTATTCTCACTGATTCAGTAGAAGATGACCCGCTTTTATGCAAATATGAATGAGAGTGATTGCTGTCAGCTGCAGTGAGACCTGGTGATTAGTGAAGAAACGCACACACCAGGACAGACACATGTGCATAAAAAAATAAAACTGTTTAAATCACTACAAACTAGTTCTGTTAAAGAATATGAATTTGGCATCTGTATCAGCATGTGAATGGGAATCTATCTATCTGTGTGTGTGTTTGTGTGTGTGTGTGTGTGTATGTGTGTGTGTGTGTGTGTCAGAGTGGGTTTATGCCAGTATGTGCATGTGTACATGTATGGCTTTGCAGCATGCATGCGTATGCACACGCGCCTGTGTTTTAATTGGGCTAAAGCTGTGAAGTGAGGCAGTAAGTCATGCTAGAGGAGGGGCAGGGGGAATGGGGAAAAGAGAGGGTAATGGGGGAACGAGGGGGAGGGGAGACAAGGAAAAAGCAGAAAGAGAAAGGGAAGAAGGAAAGACAGATAGGGGGGAGGGGGAGGGGGAGGAAGAGGTGGGGAAACAAGGGGAAGTCTGTGTATGGATGTGGGGATTGTGGGAGAGAGGCAAAAAGGGAAAGCAAGGGCAAGAACTGCAGAAGCAACACAAGGGGAAAAGGGAAGGACATGGAAGGTAGAAGAGGCATAACAACACTGGAAGGGATAACGTGAATGGGGGGGGGTTGTGTGTAGGGTGGGGGGTGTCGTGTATATGAGTCATCCGTCCTGGATCCCCTGGGGTGGGGGGTGTATTCTAACTGAGCCCCTGGCTTCTCTTCCCCGCCACTGGACTAGGCCCCAGTCATTAAACCCCTGGCTGCCAGCCAGCTCTTTTAACACAGGCAAGGGCCTTTTACGGCGTGTCTGTAGAAAATAAATCACACTGTGTGAATAATATATCTCTGGCAAAGGCATTGGCAGGAGAGGAGGAAGGGAGGGGAGGAAGGAGAGATTGGTGAATTATAGTCGTCTCCATCCATGCATTACGTTCTCTCTATCCCCAGCCAGATGTGCTCAAAGACAGCAGAAGACAGAATGTACCAAAATACACATTAGTTTAGTTGTGAGGATTCAGGGCTACCCTTCCTTTTTGACTGCTTTAAGTCCCGATAATGCTGTACATCGCATATTTATAAATAGGAATCACCTTGACGAGTATGCTGCCACCTACGTTTAAAATGGGGAAAACCTTGTTAACTCTGTCTAAATATGTGATTAAGTCAGGCAAATGAGAAGCCTGTTATCACTAGGGAACAGAATAAAATATTGGACACCAATTATTTTTGCAAACATGCTCCTAATTTAGTTAACAGTTCTGCAACCATGGCGGGTTAAAATTATACATAATGGCTTGTAACACCAAGATGGTACACAGTAAAGCACAAGCATAGCGTCTTGTACTCTACTTTCTCTCGCAGCACGGAGCACCGGATGTGCACACATAAACCCCTGTCCAAGCTATATCAACGCCATGCTAAACTTGATTGCTAAATCTGTGGTCAAGCACGTAGTTGTGGTTTTGTTTCACTAATACATTCCTGTTCCTTCTTTTCTCTGACAGAGTCTCACTGTTTTATGATCTGCTGTAGCAATTGGATCTGTAATGAGGTGCGTGGCTGTGTTAAGCTGCTCCTAATGTCAGCTGAACACTTCCTGCTGATGCTTTGTATCAGAAGCTTTCCACAGGTGAACCATGAAAACCTTTCATTGTAAGATAGCTACAGGAAGTCCAGCCACAAGTGAACTGGTTAGACAAGTCAGCAACAGGCAAGTATTGCAGTTTGGACTAACCTCAAACCTCCAACACATCATCAAAGTAAGCAATGCATTTTACCATGCCGACCCAGTCAAAAGAAAACCATTCCTGCTGTCATGGTTTCTGATCATGGCAAAAGGGCAGTGCACTCCCATGTAAATACACAGTGTGGTTTAAAAATGAACAGGTAATCCTAATGTAAGTGGTTCTTACCAGTTAAGGAGGGACTGGAGCACTTGTTCATCTGTCCTGGCTCCTGCCTGGCGGTTTGGAATGACATTAAGCCCTGATCTCCAAACACAGAGAGCCTCGTCTTCCTGCTCCTCCCACCACACTCGTCCTCTCGTGACCCCAAAAAGAGGTCAGAAGCTGACTCTGACCGCTGTGATTGGCTACTGTAGCTGCTCATGAAGCTGTTCATTGGCTGTTGAGTCTGACGGGAGTGGAACTGGCTGTCGGCGAGAGAGTGTGTGGACAGCTGGCCTGACTCAAACATCCCTAAGCTGGAACCCAGGCTTGAGCCTCTACTGCTGCCCCTCTGCTTCTCCAGATGCTTTGAAGAGGCCTGACTGGCCAAGTCCCTCCTGTCACTCAGCATGCTGAGACGTGCATTGGTCTTAGCTCCACTGAAGAGCCCACCCAGCTCCTGCCGGTCTCGCAGTGAAAGGAGGGGTTCATCCTTGTGCTTATGTTTGTGCTTGTGCTTCCTCTTATGGAGGCGAACCCCTGCAAGGCCACCTGCACTGCCACTGCCCAGGGATCCCAGTCCCTCTCCTCTTACAGAGGGCCCCTGGAGTGGGCCACTGGCGCTGCGAAGCTTGGCCCCTGGCTGGAGCTTTGAGTGTCCACTGGAGTGGAAAGCCTTGGGAGGGGGGACAGCAGGCCTCATGAAGGGAGATGGAGGTGCAGGTCCTAACGAGTGATGGGGCAGGTAAAATGGGGGAGCAGGGGGAAAGTAGCCCAGACTCAGAGGAGGTGCGTAAGGCATCGGATACGGTGCTGCATAGTAATTTCCCCCAGCCAGCGGATAACCATATCCTTGAACAAAAGGCAGCTTCGATGTGATTGGCTCGCTGGCTTTAGCTGGACGGCCACGTCTCCTCTTAGCCTTCAGATCGGCGCTCCTGCGGAGGTACGAGCTGGAGTCACAGGAATAAGAGTCGTAGGTAACAGGGTAGTAATGATGGAAGTTGAGGCGGAAAATTGAGGGATATGGCTGCTGGGGGAAGCAGGTGTATCGTCTGTGAGACACTCGTAGCTGCTGGAGCTTTAACACAACCTGCAGGAAGGTTGAAAAGAGGAGACATTTAGGAAAATACACCATATACTATGCACTTGCAATACAGCAATACAGTGTTTGATCAAAGATTACACACAAAATGTATTATAGTATTTCTGACCTCCTCCAGTTCAGAGAGGAAGTGAAGATGATCCCGGCTCTGTAGGCACTTCCTCTTCCGCCGATGGTGTTTTTGCTTCTTTTCCTGCTGTGACAGGAAGTTGTCAACAGCAGTTACTTGCCGTTCACAGCGTGCTCTGCTGCCCCTGTTGGATGCTTCCAGGGCTGCTGCCTCCGCAGCTTCAAACCCACACAGATCAAATGAATACCTGTATGAAACACAACATAAATTGAAAATCACATTAAAACCACCATCTGCATGAATATATGTCAGTCTGAAATATAAAAGAACAAAATCCTATGAAGCAAGGTTCAAGAAAGGTAAAGAAGTGTAGTAGCTGTGTACTGCACCTGCGCCGAGATGCGGGGCCCTTCTCAGTTTGATCTGAGGTGCTGTTGTTGTCTGTCCCGATCCCGCTGTCGCTGGGAATAGTCTCCTCACTGTGGGACTCGCTGATGGGGGACAGGGTCACCTCTTTCACCGATGCCCCCTCTGACAGGTGGGAAGGTGAATTAGCCAGAAGACGTGGAGGAGACAGTTTCCATCCCCCAGAGAGGAAGCCCCTGCCTGGTGGCTTGGAGGGCAGGGCTGAGATGGGCTGCAAACTGGGCATAGTGGCATCAGAGTGGCTGGTTCTTATGGATGGAGCACTGGAGCTGGGAGACGAGGTGGTGGAAGGCACTGCAGGGCTCTCATAGAGACTGGACGTGGAGATAGACAGGGGGGGCTTGTCCCTAGTGGTTTTGGGAGGGTTGGAGGCTTGGGTTTCTGCTCTGGGTTTACGCCCTCTCTTCTTACCAATGTAGATGGTTCCTCTCTTGCTGACATTTATCTGTTTTCCCAGCCGAGCCTCAATGGTGGACGCCATGGCACTCATAGCTGAGGTAACAGGGGCAGAAGATGACTTCAGAGCCAGAGTGCCGTTCTGACTGGAACCTGAGAGGATCTCATTCAGGATGCTCTGCATTTTCCCAAGCTTCATCTTATTCACTGGCCTGGAATGGCCCCTGCCACGCTTTAGTTTTAAACTGTTAGAATTGGCGCTGGTGGTAGTGGAGGCCATTTGCACTAATGTGTTTAGTGTGTGTGTCTTCCTCCTACGGTTTAGCCCTACAGAGGTTTCCTGTGCCAGTGGGCTTGGAGGTGAAGTGGAGGTGCCCTCGTGGATGGTCTCCACTGTTAGAAGTGGCTGTTTCTTGGGGCGTCCTCGTTTCCTCTTAATGGGTGTGTGGACGGTCAGGCTGTCAGTGTTGGTGTAGAGGGGGCTAGAGGGGGTGATGGGGAAGGCTGAGGGTGGATCAGCTAAGGTCGCAGGGCTACCCCGGTTGTCCCTCTGGGGAGACGTGAGGCTGGCATGGCTTTTAGCTTTCAGGTAGGACCATCTGTCCTTGGCCTTGGTTGGTCTGGAAATGGGTGTGGAACTGGTGCTGTGGCTGGGGCTAGGACTCAGGGCCATCCTAGGTCTAGGGCTGGGACTGGGGCTAATGTTAGCCCTGGGTTTAGGGCTGGGGCTGGGACTGATGCTACCCCTGGGGCTGGGGCTAGGGTTTGGGCTAGGGAGTCTGGGGTTTGTGTTAAGATTGGGTTTGTTGATGTGAGTGTGAGTAGGCTCCCTGTGTTTAAGGGTGTCTGTGCTGATCTTAGGACGACCCACAGGGTTCTTTTTCATTCTATTCGCACTCAAAGCTGACTCTGGGTCAGACCCGCTTGTAACTGTCTCTCCTCTGTCTACCCTTTCGCCTTTTTCTCTTTTATCGCCTTTATCTGCTCTGTCTGCCTTTTCTATCCTCTCCCTACTGACATCAGCCTGACATCCTGTGAGTCGAGAATCATTTTTGTGAATCTCCATCTTATGTGCTACTTTAGGTTCTGGGGGCCCAGGCTGGTGCTTCTCTGCACTGTCAGAGTCCTGCCATTGCTGTGATTGCTCCTCTACACAAAATGAATCATCAAAAGAGGGCCTCCTCCGCCTCTTTCTTCCTTTCCCTTCCTCTGTCAGCATGGGCATCCCTCTGTCTTCTTCATCTCCTCTCCTCCCAGCAATTGCTCGCTCTCTTTCCTCTTTTCTCCTTTCCTCTCTTTCTTCATGAAACCGCTCAGCTGTCTCCTCTTGCCTGTATTTCTGCCTCTCTTCTGAATTAGTTGGGCTCTCCGATCCTTTCTCTGGCTGTCTTCCCCAAGGTGTATCAGCACTGTGGGGATTACAGATCATCCTTTGGGAGTCCTTCCTGCCGTACTTCCTCTTGATGTTCCCAAAGAGCTGTTCACTGACCTCTTGCAAACCCCTCCCCCTGGAGAGATGTATACAGAGAAAAAAATTATGAAAAGGATGGAAAATAATGTTTTGTATTTCACCAATACTATATAATCTACTAGTACCAGTTAAACAATTTTTTTTGTCGGTCACCATGCATAGGGGTGGGGTAGCACCGGAGGACTTTCATGATATGATGTTATCATGACAGTAGAGCTCACAGAAATAGATTTTTTTAAATTCTGTTATGCAATAACTTCCTGAAATATACTGCAATTTCTTAACTAATTTGAATCAAAAGTATTGTAATTGTGTGAATTTTTCATTTCATCCTACTTTAAATGTTTATTATTTTAGCAAATTAGATTTGTCAAATTAAAACATTAAACACTCATAAAAATATATAATATTGAGTTTCTCTCATCCTCAGTGCATACATTGTACGGTATTTTTGTACTAGTGGCCATGTTTGGCTAATAATAATTTCCTCCACACAAATTAACCATACCTGCTGAGAGAGGTCAAGTTGAGAATACTGGCATCTGTTACCACTGGCAACTGCAGGTCTGGAGTCAGGGATCTATGAGGTGAGGGGCTTCGTGTCACTGTTCGTGAGAAAGGTTGGGTTGGATCAAGCAAAGAGCTCCTACTGGCTCCTGCCAGTTCTCTGGCTGGCTCAGAATCTAGAGGATTGGCCGGGGATGCAGAAGGTGCTGTAGATATGATCCAGTCTGGATTGATTTGGTGTTGGTGTGCATGTTGGAATTGTTGCGTGAGGGTGTGCTGTGTTTGCTGTGTGTGTGAGAGTGTGTGTGCAGGAAGGAGGGAGCTGCGAAGCTGGTGTTTGGGCGGAGTGTGATCTCCCAGTAGTTGCAGCAGGCCTCCCTCTCTCTGCTCAGGCATTCTGAACTGGCGCTCGTATGTCTGGGGGTGACAGAAAAGAGAAACAAAGTCTGGTTACTACATACAAACTGCAATCACAAGACAGCTTTATATAGCTGCAGGGATAGACAAATTACAAGATAATGATAATGTGATCATACAACTAGGACTACTCTATTTCCTGTCTTCATAACATCAGACTATATTCACAGAGATAATACACATTTAGCACAGCATCCAGTTCTGCATACAGTTTCTTCTTGTCAGCACATATCAAATCCGTGATTTGTTGTGCTCTGATATGACACTTTGTCTTTTCACGGCAGGACAGAGGCTTTTAATACATCTCGTGTGCATGAGCAAACAGTGTGCCACAAAACAAAAGGCTTGTTTACAGAGCAATTAAATTCCTGTGGAAAGGATGTTGCATGCTGTGAGAGCTGGGGGGATGGAGTTGGGGGTGTCTGACTGCACACAGTATTAAACACAGTAGCCCAGCTCAGCCGTGCCCTAGATGAGAAATATTTGCTGTATATTATGTTCTTTTTGTTAACAACTCTCCTGTATTGTTCACAACTGTAACTTACTCTGTCATACTGTCAACCCCACAACTGCTTATACAATATATGTCCTGGAACTACGGCGCCATTTATCTACATTCCAGTTAAGGGCCACAAATCCTGAAAACAACCTTCACTCAGAACTCAGTTTACATTCGTCCATGTAAAAATGAAACTACAAAAGCTTGATATGCAGAATTTGACAACCTAACCCTGCTTAATGTATCACTGCTGCATAATCAGTGTACTGCTAGAAGATGAGAAATAGAGCAGCGGATGGCCTTTGTGGTTTAGCCTGTTATTAACAGACTCAGTATGACGCAACAAGACACTGTTCTGCTGCGCTGCAGGGAGATGTAACCTAACCACAGGCCTGCCTCTCGGCATATACACACAGGCATGCAAGCACACACGCACACACTCACCCATGCATACAATAGATGTACACATTTCAAAGGCTTTACGAAATCCTTCACACATAGTAGCACAAAATGCTAATATGTAAACCCAGTCAGGGAACCAATTTTAGTCTAGATGGATCAGCACGTTACCAGATGATTCACTCTTGCTCTTTGCAGATACACACACACACTTATAAACACAGAATAATGAAATATATAATGTAAGTAGTTCTTATCACAGTGCACATATTTCTAAGAACAAGTGCCTTCATCTCTTCTATCTTTTACTCTGCCAATGTGCTGTTCTGCCTTCATGTCATCAGCCAGTTTTGATCTCCTTTATCCTTTTTCTATCACTATCCAACCCTTTTCTTTCTCTTTCTCTTTCTGTTGTCCTATCAGTCAGGCAGTTATACTCATTTTGTACTTCCACACTGGCTGCAGAAGCTGTTTATCAGCCAGATGCACGCTGCACACACTCACAAGCGCAAAAACACACACACACGAACACTGAGTAACACAACACTCAGCACTTGGAGGAAAACACATACTGCACAAAGGCAAGCAAACACTGAGCAGCGTAAATGATTAACAATGTCAAAAAATGCATGTGCTTATATGCACATGCACACTCTCATTTATCTCCTGAACACACTGCATTGGTATCCTTTCAGCTCTGAGATGTACTGTATGCCTGTGTATATAAGTGTGAATGTGTGTGTGTGCATGGTGACACCGGAGAAGAGACACTGTGAGTCCACAGAGGGATAAGATGACAGACACCCGATACACACCTGCTTTCTCATTTAACCTGTCCTAGAATACCTGCTGTTTCAGGTTAAAGGAGGGCACAGAAAAAGAGACAGACAGGGAGATGGAGGTGGTTAGAGTGAGAAAGACAGACATACACACTTGCACGCACAGACACACACACACATACAGACACAGACATATTAAATAGGAAAAGATACCTCCCCACTAACCACAAAGCAACCACAGAGAGATAATAAAGAGAGGAGGCATGGACACCTTTCCTACTAGTGATAGGACAGCAAAAGACAAGAAATAGAAGAAAAAAAACTGAAATAGGGAGCTCCCCTGCCCCCCTTCTGGTTGTGGTTGGGTTATTGGCACCAGTTCAGCTTTTTGTTCTTAGTTTCCGCCCTTCTACCACCCTCTCCTCCTTCTCCCCTCCTCTCCACTCTGACAGTCCATGGAGCATTTCCAGGGAAAATACACTCACTGTCTGATATTCACACAAGCAAATATAAATAGTTTGAGGTACTCCCATGGTAGTCAACAGTGTGAAAAGAACTCATTATTCTCCTTGTCTTTTCCAGACAGGGTCCAACTTGGTCACTCATTCAACTTGAAAGGTTTTCATATATAATATATATATTATATATTATATTATATAATAATTACTCAACATTTTGATTTGAACTGGGCACTTTTCTCCATTGCATGGCATATCGGAGGTCCAGTTGTCCTTATCCTGTGCTGTAAAACTCTATATTCAGAAGGGTTGCACGGCTGCACCAGTGCAACATAAAAACATTGATTCTGATAATTCTCTGTTGTGCATACACTGTCCTGCTCTTGTCATGTGCTGTGTGACCAGGGACTGTCATCTCCCTGTGCTACTGCTGGCCTGCAGCAGGGGGCAGTGGTCAGGAAATCAGCACTAGCATGGACTCTGACCCTCTGGAGCAACCCACAAGCACAAGAGCTGTGAGGCTTCAACCTTTTCCACACTGTCCTTCTTCTACACGTCCCCTCTGATCACATTTAGATAAGGAGAAAGGCCAACACAAAGCAGACCTCAACCTATTTGGTGCACTCTCCCTCCCTTAGGGCAGTCAGGGCTGTGTTCAGGGGTTAAGGGTCATCCTCCACAGCTAGGTCAACAACCATTTCTAGGATGTCTTCCTCTGGGTGAGCACTGTAACAACATGGATTGGTCTTAGTCAGTCACACAAAGGCTCTCCAACACCCGAATGCAGGCAGATATGGAGCTGCACATTCCTTTCCACTGGTGATGTAACCATCAGATAAGGTCAGAGCGGAGCGGAGGAGGTCATGGATAATATGTGACTAAGTGCTGCAATCACCCAACTGAAAGGCACTTTGCAAATGAGTCAGCATATATTTACTGACAAATACGCGCGTGTCAGTCTGTAGGTAACATTCACACTCAGGCTTTTTAAAAGGAGATCTGGATGTACAACGTTGTACTCTCCTCCAGTTTGACGTGAGGGAAGGTATGTGACGGCCCCTCCTGTCTTTTCCTCTCCTGCAGCCTCTAGTTTTCCACTGTTGAATAAACTGAAACTCAGACTGGAACTTCTCCCTCACACACACACACACACACACACACACATATACACACTAACAGAGCACCCTGGCTGCACCATTATACTGGGAAAGAACACCCTAAACAGGCACACCCAAATCACACAACCTAGCACACATATACACCAGCAAACATATACACAAACTCCATGCACGCAATCATAGACACACACAAACACGCTGCCCTTCAAATAGTTTTTCGCAGCCTTTTATTTGGCTGCACGCCCAGTGGTTAGAGTGTTTCATTTTTCCCTGTGTATGGAACTGGGCAGCTGTCCAGACAGACACACAAAGAGAAAGAGAGAGAGAGGCACAGAGACAGAGGGAGAGAGAGAGAGGGAGAAATGGGGAGGGGGGTTACTGAAAGAATGAGAGCGGCAGAGAGGGAGGGAAGAAGAGGACCAGCAGAAAAACAAGAGGTGCCTAGACCCGTTAACAACTAGTTCCCTCCAAAACCTTATAATTGATATGATCCTCTCTTTTTCCCTCTCTTTCCTTGTCACACACACACACACACACACACACACACTCACACACACTCTCCTTGGCTTTGACACCATGCTGTCTCCCTCTGCCCCTGTGGCCTTGTGCACTGCCCCCCCCCCTCCTCATCTCATCCCTCCTTTTCTTCTTCTTTTCTCTTTTCTGAAGCTGACCATTCTCCCCCTGTGGGAACTACCACCCCCCCAACCCCCACTCCCCCCCTCCTCCCTCTCTCTCTCCAGCCCCATTCAGAGCGCTGCTTTGCTGTGATCTGTGTTTCTGACAGCTCTGCACACACAGACACACACACACACAGACACACACACACACACACACACACACACACACCGCTCCTCTGCAAACAAACACCATGAATACTAACACGGCTTTGTGTCCACAGCACTTAAAACAGGGTAGAAGGAGAGGGAGGGAGGGAGGGGGGGTCCAGAGAAAAGGAGGGAAAAGCGATGGAGGAGAAAAGAGGCACTGTGTTGATCTTGTGGCCACTCTCACAGACCTCCCCCTCCCTCCCCATCACCCCCCTCATCCCTGTTTCTCGTTCTCTCGTTCTTCCCACCAGTTCTCCCGGGAATAAAGACTTCCATTCATGCGCCTGAGGAGACCCACAGCAGGGGAGAGAAAAGAGGGAGGAGAAGGGGGAGAAAAGAGGAGGGGGTGTCAAGGTGGGACAGTTTGTGGATCACTGGGATCAGGCCCACTGCCTAAAATTGTGTGTAATTGTGTGTATGTGTGTGTCTGTATGTCTATTTTCACTCAGCGTGTGCTGCCTTAGCCAATGCCTTACTATCTCAGATCTGGTGGCATCTGTGCCAGCCAAAGCATCTTCTGGGAAAGTTGGGTGGGAAAGTTTAGAAATTGGGCTGCATTCAAAACTTCCACTCTTGGACTAATGCTGCAATTCCAAAGCAATGTGCCTACAGCCACAGTTTAGCAAAAAAGGGCTTGATTATTTGGGCCAAAAACTTTTTTCTACTTGCTGTTATGTACCCTCCCCTTATATACCCTTCCTGCTGTGCATGATTAAGCATTTGATCTACAGTACATTTGTCCTTTAGCTATCTGTAAAGCAGATGCCGGATTTAATGCACAGCAGTAGGTCTCAAGTAAAATGTTCCCTCCTACGTCCACAGCAGTAATCCTTCAGATTGGAGTGCTCCTAAAGATAGCAGCGAAACACCCAAGAGTCTCCTTGTCACACTCTCTTCAGACACGCTCAGATGTAGATGACTCAATCTGAACAAAAGCCTGTGATTGGCTGAATTCAAGCATGTTATTACGGTGCAATTGGAGGTTTTCACCCGCTCAGTAATGACAGACACATTTACATGCTACACAAAGTATACATCTAATCCCTGCTATTAGCATTAATGGTGTGTGTGCAGGCATATGTGTGTCCTGCTTGTGAATAGCTCTAAGAACCACATTAGAAGACTTTTTTCATAGTGATTATTACAGCGATTATGTACCAATTGTTCCTTTCATGGACGTGGCCAAACCTCCAGTGACAGCATTATGCATCTCAGTCAGTGCACATGCTCAGCACAAAGAAAATATACACAAGCATAGAGACTGGCCACACATACACACACACACACACACACACACACTCTCTGTATGTGAAAGCACAAGTCTAATACAGGTTACAGGGGTTCATGAATAAACAGAATGCTGTTTAATCAATTTATTTATTGGGGGAAGTAAATTACACACCCATACATACACGTGCACAACACACAGTACAAAACCAAAGGAACGTGTTGTTCACCATACTCTGTGCACCATATGACCCAGTCGTACCACTTCTGTACAACAGGAAACAATTAACAGCCAATGAGCTGCTCTAAATCCTAAGGGATGACTTCCTGTGTGGAATGATGGGTAATTCAAGACAGAAGCTGTGCCGAGATTAAACACTTCCTCTCTGGCAAACAGTGGTGTGTAACAGCGAAGCCTCACTCACTGATTAGTTATTCAAAAATAATGCACTCTAATGCATCATCGTCCAGTTACTGAGGCAGTACACAGAAGAAATTACCACATCACCGTCATACATTATATATTTTGGAGATAAACACTGGTGTCTCCATTACCATATGATTCTCCATTACACTAAAAATTAAAACTAAAAAAAATAAATACTTTTTTTTTATTTTTCCAATTTAATAAAGCAAAGCAAAGGAAATAAATAGTCACTCTGGATTGTGCTGCTGAGATTAATCGATTAGACAATAGTCAGAAAATTAAGTTGAATTAACATTTGTTTTTGTATTTTATAGGGTTTTTTTTGCCTATAACTGACAGTGTACAGCAGAGAGCTGATGGGATGAGGGGAGTTAGAGAGGGGGAATGACATGCAACAAAGGTCCCCTGCTGGACTCAAACTGTGGATGTTACGATTACATGGTCAGCATTTTAAACCCGATACACACCCCAACTATTTTGCTGTCATGCTCTCTTTCAAGCTTTACAAACATAAGGGTTTTATGTTTTTATCAATTTTATATCAATTAAATTTGAATCTCTTTGGACTGTTGGTTGGACAAAAAAAGCAATTTATTTATATAACTTTTTGTATAATCATAATATTTATCAGCAAATGAATCAATAATGAAAATAATCATTATTTGCAGCACTACTGTGGAGCAAATTGTGTTTTCATACAAGTGATGCTTACAAACAGTTGCTGACAGACAAATTACTGTCTTGAAGAATGACTCTAGAGTCTATACTTTCAAGTTTAAAGCTTATAAAGTCCTCAGATGATCCCCAGCTTGCAAGAGGGAGTAGAGCGCCGCTGTAATGACATCCTCAGTGACAGGGAGAATGGGCAAAGTGAGACACAATAGTCTTAACCAATCAGACTGCCCGCCTCCCCTCAGGCCCCCTCGCACCAACAATAACGCCTTTGTATGAGGCTGCACTCCACTCGCGCGTTCACACACACACACACACACACACACACACACACACACACACAGACCAAAGCATAGCATCCTACACTTTCTCAGACAGTCACAAAGAGAAGTGGGAGAAGCCGTGCACCAAATCTAGAACTGCATCAGTGCATACTAAACTGTGCTAGAATTAGAGTGCGTGTATTTTAGCTAAGAGCCTGTGTATTTCCTTCCAGGCCTGGGCACATGACTGCAGCTGCCCCCTCGCTCCCTCGTCTAAACCGGCACCCCTCCTTGTTGTAGGTGAGAGGTCACACGGAGTGGCATTCCTCTCGGTCTGAGAGCGAGTGAGCATTACACTGAGCAGAGGGGGCAGAGGGAGAGAGAGAGAGAGAGAGAGAGAGAGAGAGAAAACACGAGGGGGCAAAAACGCAACAGAGCAGGGCAGGTAAAAGATGAGGAGCGCAGGGCATTCGGGAGTGTGTATGTGTTTTCAAGTGAGCGTGTGTGTGTGTGTGTGTGTGTGTGTTGAAATGGACCACTAATCAGAAGACCCTTGTGGCTCTTCCCTGCTTCATAAACACAGCTGTTTGTTTAGTCTGAGTCGCCCCAAGGGACAGACACACAGACAGAGGGACAGACAGACACATTTATATCATTTATTCATGTCCGCGTCCATACTTAAGAGACAACGAGCATAAATAAACAGCAGAACTACAGAAGGATTATTTTACAAAGCCTGGTACAAAGACATGAAAAGCAGCAGAACTGGGCAGAATGACACACACCAACACACACTGTCTTAAAAGCCCTGGCTTAGAGGCTTGTTAATGATTTGTATGATTACATGTTTTCAGTGTGAAAATGTTTTATATCACATATGTGTGATTGTGTCTGTATAAAGTATGTTTATGGTTTATAAATTACTCTTATAAACATCAGTCATGCCAATGAAAAGGAAAAAATGATTTTGAGTGTTGGACACCACCTCTCCACTGTCATTTCTTTTGCTTTCAGACACACACACAGAAACACACACACTCCCTCTGACAGGCGCGTCCCAGACAGCTGATGGGGCCATCAGATTTCACTGACAAACACACTTACGCTTCAAGTGAGACACAGTGAAAGTCAATACTCTGTGCCTGCTTCTCCTTTCCTTTGACTCCCATCATCCCCTTTTCTCCCTTCCCCGCTCTCTCAGTGCTGGACCTCTTCTCAAAACCACAGAATGCACTCACAAACACACACATACATGCACAAACACACAGGCACACTGACTAACCACAGAGGCAGAGGCATGATGGAGCCACACTAACAAAGCGGCCACCAGGAACACATGATGCTGTGACTCAACATCATCCGTGACCGCAGAGGACATCAAACATGGCTGCCCTCCAGATAATCCCACAGTTATGTGAGTCACAGTCAACCGCTGTTCAAAAACCAAATTCAGGCCTGTATATGTTTTTATAGAGTCTAGATTTTTATTGATGTTGCCATATCAAAACCATGACCACTTTGATTTGGGTTTTCCTTTTTGCTGTTTTCTTTGTATTTGAAGGGTGAATTGGTGTTCTTTTTACTACAAAGTCTACAGAGTCTGTTTTGTATAATTTTCAGAATGGCTCCTATTCGAATAACTAAAACTCAACTTTTGGGCAAAGTGTTTGTTGCCAGTGTAGAATGTCTTCATGTTCACTGGTAGCTACACCCTGACTGAGCCATTGGCATTTCTGTAAGTGCAAGTAGCTGCCTCAGGTCTTCATTAAAATGTAACTTGAGCTAGACTAGCTATTATAGTCTGCCTGCATCTGCCTGAAGAGGAGCAGCAACCCACTGGGACTGGACACAATAGTGAATGAATCGGGCTTGACCTTTGGGACAGATTGAGAAGATGGTATGTGTGTGTCTGATTGAGAAATTAGCTACAGTTCCAACCAAATGGTCAGCACAAACACACACACACACACACACACACACACACAGACACCAAATCCAGCCCTGAGGGTAAGAAAGCAAAGGCCAGACTCCAGTTGTCTCAACCCTGACCCACCTTCACAAACAAACAATTCAGCACACACACACGGACACACACACACACACACACACACACACACACACAGACACACACAGAAGCTCACACAACTGCGGAGTCCACCTCGACTTTTGAATGTCCAGCAGGGTCAAAGTTCATCCCTTCTTCTGCCAGCCTCCAGCGTTCCTTTTGTGTTGCTGTGTGTGTCTGGGTGTGTGCATGTGTGTGTGCTCACTAGGAGTGACCTTGCAGAGTCATTCATTGTGAACACACTGCAGCACCAGCACTACTGCAGAGCTGATTAGGGAGCAATCTTGCTTAGTGTAATGTTGAGTGTGTATATGTTTTTGTGAGTGTGTGTGTATGTGAGTGTTTGGTGGTAGAGAGACAGATGAACAGATTGTGTTTTGTCTGGACTTTCTTCAGGTTTGAGAGATACTTAAGAGGCAGATCCGAGGTTAGGTGCAAGGAGATGTGTGTGTGAGTGTGTGTGTGTGTGTGCGTGTGTCAGTGTGGGTGTCGGTGTGTGTTTCAAGTGTGTACAGGGTGTGTGTGGGGGTCAGACACAGATGGACAGCTGGTGTTTCAGCGGTGCTAAATCACTCACCCCTACCCAGCATGCAAGCACACATGCACACACACAAACACACACATACACATGTCCCATCCCCCATCGACTACAGGGAAACGCCCCTTAAAGCATTCCCAGCGCTTACTCTCAAAGACTGCACACTGAGGACCCACACACACACACACACACACACACACACACACACACACACACTAAAATAAAAGCCTGGTTATTTTTGCCACAATGACAGACACCAAAAATAGGCCATATAAGAGGTGATCATTTCATGTTTAAACACGTTCATTAATCAAGGATTGCTTTCTGTAGGTAAGCACACCGCTTCACACACATACACACAAACTGACACAAACACACACTTACACGCTCCTATTTTATGAGCTCATCAAGTCCCTCAGGTCACCAACCGCCATCTCAGCCAGGGATAAAAAAGCTCACATCAAAAGGCTAACCATTTCACACACACGCATGTGCACGCATGGCATGCGCACACACTTGGCGTGGCAACTGTGGCAGCATTAATTTCCTCGTGAATGCACTTGACTAACACATAATAATCCCAAACACTACTGGGAGACCACCAAGCAGCAACACACACAGACACACACACACACACAGCCAGGGGGACCACCAAGCAGAGGGGCTGTCAAGACAAGATAAGTGTGTGTCTAGCATGAGGGTTTCGCATACACCCACTAATACACACAAACGTGTACACACACACACACACACACACACAACAACAACAGAGAGCCTGGCCTGGACTCCTGGAAAAGCTCTGGCTTATCTCTCCCCACAGATAGTGAAATGGATTAAGAGCCACATTTGGCACGTCCAAAGAACTGGACAGATAACCAGGAAAACACTCTCTCTAACTGCAATCACTGCTCAACATGATTTGTGTGTGTGTGTGTGTGTGTGTGTGTGTCTATGTGTGTGTGTGTGTGATAGAGAGAAAGACAGTGGATGCATTTTAGCTTGCGTATGCTCCCCCATGTGTAGGCATTGGACCGATAACTGTGTGTCTACGTGCGTGTGCGTGTGGGCATGTGTGTCTGGAGGAGTGATGCAGTGGTTGACCCAGGACCCAATCCGTTAGAACACACACATTCATCTTCCAAACACACACAGCGTGCCCAGACAAAGAGCTGTGTGTGAGGGGACGTTCAGCATGTGTGTGATGTCAGCTGGAGACAGAGAAGCGGAGCCCATCATATCCCGTTTATGTGTGTGTGTGGGTCTGTCCCCTGACACAAGGCGCCTGCTCATTGACCCCCCTGGTTATGGATGCCTACTATAAAGATGATATGAGGGTGAGATTCCCTTTAAGACTGGGAAATTACATATTTTTCTCTTCTCTTCATATGACTCTTCATATGATTTTGGACACATCACTGTCATTTTGTGCCATCACTGACAGCTGCCATCACGACAGTCACATGACTGTAATTTTTGCATCAATAAAATGTAAGACATTGCATTGCCATTGACACTACTGTTTTCATTCTTAAGGGCACTATATGCTACAAACAATTTAAACTCAGAATTTGGACACTCAAATAAAATGGCAGTGGGTGAATGTTTGAATCCATACGTTTTCTTACACTATGCAAGCACCATTTCTTCCTCGCCTCTGTTGATGAATTAGTCATTTGCAAGCATTTACATAACCCCTATTTGCATCTTTTTAGTATTAATTCCAGTTTTTCCTTGCTGCGTCCCATTACTATTTGATGATGGAACATGCACGTTTCCCCACATGAATAACTGAAAGTTTAGTCTTATTAGAAGTTGGAGAAGAGAGGAGAACAGAAGACAAGAGAAGAGAAGTTTTTGACAGCAGATTCTTATGCTGCTACAAAAGCTAAAACACCATTTCCATGTCTTTCTTTGCACCATTCTACATGTTTGCCTACTTATCTGTCTGTCTGTCTCTCCCCTTCTCTGTCTATTAGAGTCAAATCTCTGTCTTAATGGGCATCTATTGTATCCTGCCTCTCCCCCTCCCCTATTCATCACACTACCACACGCACATACACACTCCCTCTGAGGGGGCCCCTTAACCAGGCTCTCCATATGCCTGACCCCCACCTCCTTTCTCCTCCTCCTCTTTCCACAACCCCCTTCTCCTCTCCCCATCTCTTGCTCACACTCTGGCTTCTGCTCTGTTGCTGCTGCGGCTGCTGCTGCCCCACGCTGCCATCTGCTACAAGACAACAGAGGGTGAAAGAGGGAGGAAGAGGAAGAAAAGAGTGGTGAAAAAGAGTGAGTGAAAAGAGGAAGACATGATGGAAGAAAAGACTGAAGGGAGAAGGGGAGAAAGAGGGACAGATAAAAGATAAAGACAGAGAGAGGGAAAGAGTAGATGTGGACACAATACAGCAGAGAGCAGAGAGGCTGTCCATCTGCTCCCCCTCTCGCCTCCCCTCCCGTCCTGACACACAGCCTCACACACACCACAAAGAGAGTATTTAACCTCAACACACACACACACACACACACACACACACACACACACACACACGAGAGGGAGACAGAAAGCAGCCCAGCCTCTCTCTTTAACCCGTTCTTCTCCAGTGAGCCTGCCTGTATCACACCCTTGGGGTGGCAGGTGATGGGGAGATGGAGGGAAAGGATGTAGGGGGGAGTAGGGGGTAGAGGGAAGGGGGATGGGGGGGGGCTGTGATTGAGGGACAGCGTAGGGGATGAAGGGTTGAAACTGATCTGAATCAACACCAACACATCCTCCACTCCCCTCCCCTTCTATCCCCAAACCTCAAATCTCAATAGAGACCAGCTTGCTACCCCTGTCACTATGACAACCTCTGTCAATCATACTGTAGCAGTGGGCTTCCAAATGGGGACCGATGGCGCTGGATTAGAAATGGCTGCCCAGAAACCAGAGTGCAGGGTTCAGCTCACTCAGCTTACTCGTGAATATAAACACTGAACATTTTTAGTGGTATATTATTTATTTTCATACTTAAGTGGTAAACATGCCTTTTCAGAATTAATTTAGAGACAGGTGACAGCCGATTAGACATCCTGAGAATACACACCCTGCAGACAACTAGCTGAAATTGTGGCTTTGGATGACAAATCTGGCAATGACAAAGCAACACCTACATGTTTTCGTTCCAATTTGGTTGCAATTTCCTATTTGAATCACTACTTACACTTTGAGCACAAGGTGTCTGATAAGGCTGGTGATTTCAGCAAAAGTTCCAATTGCTTGAAAACCCAACAAACGGGGAACAGATTCATAATCTTAGTTAGATTAGATTATTTTCTGTATAAAAGGGGAGTTTTTATCTGACTGGTTTGCCATTAGCAAATTTCCGTCTATAACAGATCCTTGACGATACTGACTTGTGTTTTGAAATTCGAACAGCCCACAATTATTTGTTTGGGTTGTATCAGACACTGACCCAACACAGACATAGGGCGGAGATACATCTGACCATGCAAGACTAGGTTGTTGGTAAAAATAACAATTATGCAGCTCCGTTACCTCATAAGCCCCCTGAATTAGAGTTAAAGCCACAAGTCTGAAACACAACAGAACAAAACACGGCCCAGCATCAAGCTGACAACATGACTCCTTCGCTCCTGCTGGGCCTGTCGAGCTCCGTGACATCAAGATGGCTGTCAGGTTTGGACACACACACCACTGTGTAGGTCAACAAAACTGCAAACACTAGATTCCCCAAAGGACCTGTACGTACACAGTGTCACACACACCAAACACCAGTGTAGTGTGTAAAGGGTGTGATGGTGGAGGGGGGTTAAGGGGCGTGACCCACAAGAGCTGATTTCATTAAAGGAGAGGAGAGGAGAGGAGAGGAGACAGGAAAGGTCTATGACCACAAATGGAGAGAGCAGACACCAGCTGTCACTTGCTTATGTCAGCCCTATTCTCAGCTCCTATGTGAGTGCGTGTGTTGCGTGCTTGTGTGAGTGTGTGTGTGTGTGTGTGTGTGTGTGTGTGTCACTGTGTGATCTCAGCTAGCCATGACTGGTTTCAATTACGCAGCAAACTTTGACCCTGTGTAACCAAGCAGGGAAACGAGCTACCGAGAGAGACAGGAGCTGAAAGAGGTGGAGTGTATGAGAAAGGGAGTGGTCAATTCAGAGATGTTGAGATAGAAAGAAGGCACAGTTTTTCACTCCTTGACAACTACCGTACATGACATACTACACACCTACTAATAGCACACATAAGCGTCAGCATTTCCCTCACCCTTTTTCTGGGGGGTCCTCGTTCTTCGTCTTTCTGGCCCCGCCCTGCTCCTGCCCCGCCTCCTGTTCGTCCCTGCCGCCCCCCTTTGCCCTCTCCGACTGGAGGTCTGATGGTCATCCTGATCTCCGGCGGGCAAATGTAGTTCTCAAGGCTCTTGGGGGGCTTCTTGGTGCGCTTGGTGGTCTGAATCTTCAGCTTTAGACTTCCTTCCTGGAAACTTGCTTCCTTGATGGAGAACTCCTGCTCCTCCAGAAGCCCCTCCCCCTGCTCCTCTAGCCCCTCCCCTTCACTGATGGCACCGTTAATCACATCATCGCTGCGCGCCAAACCGATGCCCCCTGCTCCTTGCTGGTCTCCTTCATTTGGCCCCACCCGGCCTCCCTGTAACTCCGCCTCTTTGGGTCGGGCCGAGCCAACCAGATCCCTTGGCTCCATCCACGCTCCCGCCAGAGCCAGTCAGGATGGGGGAAGCTGTGGCAGCCAGCCAATAGGAAGATATAAAACAGTAGTCTGTCGGGCTGGTTGGTTTGTTGTCAATCAGCTACTGGGGTTGGGTTGATTGTCCCACAGGAACACAGCGAAGCCAGGGACAGTCTGTGGGGAGGAAGGTGAATGATACAATTAGGAAAAGAAGGGTGACTACAACAGAGTCTTGTCATCCCAACAGCTTCCATTCCAGTGCTACCTCTCAGCACAGGCCTGCCTGCTGTCATCAACATCATTAGCTGCTTGTTATGTATGAAGACAAACACACAAGCTCATCACAGAGCTGTGGAGGCATGCTGCCACGCTCTCATTTGCATTTTCTACCTGCATAAACAAACTCATTTTTGACACCCACCACCACTCGCCTTCCTCTCTCCCTACTCTCTTCTTTACTCCCTCTTTGCCAATCTTCTCTCCCTCCCTTCATCTGTCATTCTATCCCCACGACAGATCTGAAGCAAAGCCATGCAGACATAAGAGTGATCAGTGCAAAATAAGACATTCCTCTTTTCTGCTCTAAAACCAGGCTGAAGTTAGCCTGAGGACACAAGACAGAAAAAATGAAAGAAGCTGACTTCTGTTTTTTTTTTCTTTTCACCAGAGCAGGGAAGGAGGGAGGGAATCACACATGGGGAAAAGGGAAGGCAGCAGAGAAAGACGGAGGGAAGGAATCTAAATTCTTTCCCCAGATGTGGTTTACGAGCTGGTCTGGAAAAACCAGCGTCTGAACTGTTTGACACACGCATGCAGTGGCATTGATACACACATGCATGAAAAACTCCACTTATGCACATAAATACATATACAAATGACAGTGTTGCTGTCACCGAGTGCACTTCTTTGCCCCTGCTGCTATTTCTGCTCTCTAGAGAAAAGGTTGTGGTAGCCATTTGTCAGAGGATTCAGGTTTTCCTTTTTGGATCATTGCACATGCAAGCACAGATATATATTACATACTTACATCAATACACACACACACACACACATATGCACTCACACGGGCTAACTTACACACAGGCATATAAACAGAAAGCAACCAAAACAAACACTAGACTACACTTCTCACTACAGCTCCAGGGAATCCCATCAGTCAATATGACATGAGGCATGACTGAGCTGGAAGTGGGTAATGCTGTCTCACATACTGAGCTTAGACTGACACCATTTACAATGATGTGAACTCAGACTAGACCACTACCTGTGGACATGGCTCAAGTAAAAGCTTACTTCTTACTGCATACTTACAATGACCTGAGAGCACAAAAGGTTTACAGCATATAAACCTGTACATGGTATTATTACCTAACCTCCTACCCTCTGCTAATATACTTTCTGACACAGTTACTGTAGGCATTTTACACTATCTGTGTGTGTATATATGTGTGTATTCTCTCTGTGCACACTCCTGTACCAGCCCACGCTACTGTACTAACAGCTGATCCTCACCATAATGCCTCACAGCACATGCTCACAGCTATACCCGCTTATCCTTTTAGAGGGTTGCGGGGGGCTGGATACACTGGACAGGGTACACCCTGGACAGATCACCAGTCAATCCCAGCGCTGATGCGTAGAGATAGACAACCATTCACACTGAAACCTACGGGAAACTTAGAGTCGCCAATTAACCTAACCTGCGGGGTGGTTGTGGGAGGAAACCGGAGCACCTGGAGAAATGCCTAGCACATAGAAAGCCCTGGCAAGTTCAAACCCAGAACCTGCTTGCTGTGCTTACCATGTGCACAGTGCTCTGTGCACAGTCCACCGTGCCGCCCCATGCTTACAGTGTGATTGAATAATCATAATCCACAGCAGTATTTCAACAGTGTAAGACTGCGCACAGTGTCCAAATATGAGGTCAAAGTCAATGGTTAGACATTTTTCTTCTGCATTAAATTAAAATGAATAGGCCTGTTTCTACAAACCCTCTCTTTAGCCGTAAAGTTTGCCAATCTGAAACCACAGTCTTTCAAAGCTGACTCATAAGGGTTATTGATGTAGGTTCTGGTAGTCCCATGGTGGTTAAGTATGAAAAAGACTTAAAGGACCGTAACAGTGGTTTTGCATGTTTAAGCTTATGAACTCTAAATTGCTTATACTCTAATGGCCGACTTTATAGTGCCAACCATTTTCCAAAGCATACTAATATGTTTCGAAATTGATTTCCTACCTTCCTGGAAGTCATTGATTTTCATTCATGTGCAGTATGAAAAGGGACTTGCAAAACTTGCTGGAGTCTTTAGACTGCTTTATTTTTAGATCGTAATCACATAATTTTCACATGGTAATACAATTCTAAAGAGGGGCTATTCTGGCAATTATTCCTTGTTGTTGCCTTCAGGGAATCTTCCAATGGTGAGATTTTTAAAAATTAGCTGCATAACAGCAACCTATTTAATGCAAGACACTACCAAATTCTCCTTATTCTTTCTACACTGTAATTATTTGTCTTTGAACAAAGATTTTGAGAGCAATGCGTTTTGGCAGTCTAAAATCTCAGATGTCAGAGCCTACTTAATTTAACTCTTCCGCTAAAAAGAGTCTTCAAAACAAACCCTGCTCGCTGCATAACCACATGACAGCAAGGGTTACATCAATCAGTTACATTAAAAAAAAGGAGGCTTGATGTTCAGTTTGATAGATTACCTATCTGAGGACAGTCTCTGCAAGATGATTTTCATACCCCATTAGAATCAATGGAAACCACTGGCTGCCTGGAAGGCTGGAAATCAGTCCAGAAAACGTATGGTATGCTTCGGAAAATGGTCGGCAGTAATGGACAGTATAGGCGATTTGCATTTAATGGGCTAAAACATGTAAAACCACCCTTGTGTTCACTGAATAACTTTTAAGTATTCAAAGTTTTCCAGGGATAACCAAATGATAGTGAGTGCAGGCTCAGTCTCAACCTGATCATACACTGCCCACATGACCATGCTTGGTCCTCCAGGAACCTCCCAGTCCCTAATGTCAGCTTGGTGACTCGCCCTCATGGCATGTGTGAAAGCCACCCTATTTGTCATGTGACTGAGGACAATGACAGGAAAAAGAGACAGCTGCCAAACACAACATACCCGCATCAAAAAGAAACATATCCACTTTGGGTGGTGCTCTTAAGATTCAGTACCCCCTCACAACTATAACCCAGCATGACAACAAAATGGAGTCATATATTAGTACAATCTTCATTCTGGGCCATTACTGTGTAAACTACTTAGCTGGGTCATGACTATTCCTCCTCCCTTTCTGCTCGATGCCCTAAGCTGTGTTAGTTCTCTGTTACTGGCAGACAGGCTGAGAGTTTATGTAAGACTGACCCCTCCTCGGGCCTCCCTCGCCTAGCCTGAGCCTCACTGTCTCCTCTCTCCTCTCTCTCTCTCTTACACACACAAACAGACTGACACACACACACACACACACACACACACACACACACACATACGCACCTCGACTAGCCTCAGACAGCGGGGTGATTGTGAGAGGCCAGACTCACTGCATAAATAGCTTTATTATGTTCTCAAAAACTACCAGCACTAACCAGCTTCCCTCTCAAACAGCATAAGGTTATTCGTTGTGTTGGATGTAAAAGGCTGTGAATGAGACACTCCTCCTTTGAAAACAATTATGATAAAAACGCCAATAATGGAATAAAGATGGACGGAACAGAGATGGTAAAGGATACAGACACACAGACAAAACAGAGGTAGACACAGTCTGGGTGTGAGTGAGAAACACGGAGAGAGCGAGAGAGAGATGGCAGCAGAAACACAACCTTTTAAGGCTGCATACCCAGCAGCCCAGTGCCTGAGGTGGACTCACAAATAGCTCACACACACATGCAGACAGATGCGCACACACACACACGCACACACACACACACACACACACACACACAGGCTCAAACATTCACACATCCACAAGCACACCAAACGCCTGTGTGATTGCGCAAGGTGAAGAGTCCTTTTTTTTTTTTCTCCTCCTTTTCTTTGATGTGAGAGTGTAGTAGAGGCTCGACCATCCCTGGCTGTAGATGAGTACCTCAGAGGGATGATGAACATTGTCTGTCTGCCATTTTCATTTTTCATTTATCTCTTTTTCTCTTTTATTCCAGCCCTCTGGTGAAGGGGGCAATCACGTAAACCAATGTTTCTAGAAAGCTCCAATCTTTGGTTGGAGTCGAATCAAAAAGGAATGGCCCCAGCTTTCTAGTGCTTCCAAATCCAGTGGGCACGAGCGTGAGTTTAAAAAACTGGAAGTCTATTAGCCCTCTGACCTAGAGCGGAGCAAGGTGAAGGAAGCCATGTTTGTTTACCCTGTCCACGTCAAAGAGCGTATTCTATTTTTCCAAGTGAACATTGTGCACCCTTTCAGTTCAGCGTGGATGGCACAAGCATGTGTTCAGCTATAGGGCAGCTAGAAGGACAACCATAAAGCGCCATGTGTGGGACAGCCATAATAGAAAATGATGGTGTTGCAGCCGCTCTGTGCAGTCCCACATGCACACACTCCTCTGGATGAGCCATATGCCAGGTAGCACTAAAGCCATCCTCACCTAACTACCCCGCAGAAGCAGATGAATGTTAAACCATTTTAACTGCAGCAGAAGCCACAAAATGGCTGTCAGCAAAAACACCTCCCCTTCTCCCCAACTGTCTTCCTCCTTCCCCTCACCTCACTCCCCCCCCAACCTCTGTTCTCTCCCCTCTTCTCTGCTACCTCTTTCCTTACCCTCCACCTCCTACCTCTCCCTCCCTCCCTCCCTCTTTCTGTGTGCTCTGCCAAAAGGTGCTCCAGTGCTGATATTCTGTTAAGAGAGCCTGCCAACAGTTAGATTTGTCCTTGGATCCCGTTCACATTTCCTCCTCCCCCTCTCTGTGATCCTATTTCGACCCGAGGTATCCAGCAGAAGGGGATACACCTAATCGATTTCTCATGCTTTAATTTAAAGGTGGCATGGGCAGCTCATTACCTAATAGGGGTTTTAATAGCCTGCTTCATACTTTTATGCCACAAAAAACGCTGCCAAAGTTTCAACTCCCCCAAACCTGTTAACAAGACGAGATTGATGGTTCCATCCGTGTCTGAATCACCTCTATTATCCATCCCCTAACCCCATTTCTTTCCACCTAATCAAGCACTTCTCTTACAATTGCCTCCTTTCTCATGCCTTGTTCTTCTTTTTTATCCAGTGCTCATTTCCGCGCCTTCATTCCCATATATCTCAGAGACCTGACCATTTTTCCACACTTTCCCTGACTCATTCAGGTTTGTCTATTTATCTGCTGGTGCTGTGGTCGGGACTGGGGCTTCTGGGGGCTGCTGATAACAGTGGCGGACTGCCATCCACTTTTAGCCCTCACCTTCCTCCACACAGCCAAAGCATGTCCATCACTTTTGGCCCCGCCGTTCCTGACGCCCACGTGAAACTGATCAGCTATTGATAAACGCAACCTACACACAAGAGGTGAGTAGTTTTCACCAAGCCCACTACATGCAATGTGGGAGCCACATTTGCATGTACGCTGGCATCTCAGCGATGGCAGCGCGTGCGGATCCTGTACTACAAACCAAACACAGACGAGAATGAGGGCAAAGTGAGAAATGAAACAGCGCTCTTCAACCTGCACCTTCCACAGCACTTGGCATCATTCACATCTGTCCCTCTCCAGCCTCTGTAATTTCACCAGAACAAGTAGATAAAAAAAAAAAAAAACCCCACATCCAACCAAAAACTCTTTAAAAAATCCCATAAGATCCAGCTAAATGTGACATAACTCGGTGGCAGGCTGGAGGAGCGACAACCATCTGCCTGCTGCATGTCACAGGCTGTGATGCTATGTGATGGACTATCAATGTCAGCGGAGATGCAGGAGGTCCAACCCCAGCAGGAAGAAAAAAAAAACATCTGAACTCAGAGCTGCGAACAGCAGTGGTCGAGCCGGTCCTTGTGATCAACGTGCAGTGGATACTTCATCCCATTGACCCAATTAGCCGTTTTATCTTACTGCCACCTAATTACCAAGGTATTACACAGTGAGAATGGACGCAGCATTGTTTGTGGTGGCCTGTGCGTGCGTGCGAGTGTGTGCACGCGTGCGTGTTTTTGGTCGGATTTGGTCGGCGTGTTACTACAGGACATTTCACGTATTTCATGCCCGTGAGCCTAAAGAATATATACATATATATATATAAATAAAAAAATAAAAAATGACACAATGTAATTTGACAACGTGGGTCACGGCTGGCACGTAAGAGGCAAACACGAGAAGCGGACACGCACACAGCAGCTCGCAACATTGATAAAAAAAAAAAAAAAACAAGAAAACATGAAGACATTTACAGCAGAGGTGCATTCAGGTGTGGAATGTGTCCGGTCAACCGGGGCTACTTACCCATGTCTAATGTTGTCACACACTCGGCTCTATCGTGTAAATATTTTATCAAGATCATTTACAATCCATTTGGACACATTTTACACAAGCGACGGATGGGATGACAGCCTCCCGGGGAGCTGTCAAACGGTGCCAAAAATATATGTATATGTTTTTTTTTGACAGAAAACCCCGAGGAAAATGGCGTCAACGGTGCTTTGGAAAGAGAGGAAAAAAAAAAAAAAAAAAAAAAAAGCGAAAAATAGGATTTGCAGCCGATCTGATGACAGAAGCGAGGTAGCCGCACGGGGGGGGGGGGGCGGGGGTGGGTTAGGGGAAGAAATCCAGTCGGAAACTTGGCGCTTCGGTCCGATTCCTCGCAGAAACAAGATCTTGACGGGGCTCTTGCGGGGTCGACTCGTGCGGTGGAGAGCCGCGGCCGTGCGGGAGCGCGTCTCCGGTGCCTTGCAGGGGTCCTCTGGTCACTCGGGGAAGCTGCACGGCGCTGAGGTCCCTCGCAAATCCGCTACTCGGTTGGCAGGGGAGGGAGGGAGGAGGGGGGGTGGGGGGCTGCCGGGCGGGGTGGTGGTGGGGGGGGGGAGAGAGAGAGCAGGACTATTACCGCAGTCAAAACAAGCCCCGCATCCGACTGCAAGCCCGAATCCAGCGGGAAAATGTCAGCGACGAGAACCGCGCTTTCCGCCGCCGGCGCAGGAGACTGAGGGAGCCGAGGCAGGAGACCGTGGTTTAGGTCGCCGGTTGCATCGGATCACGGTTTTCTCTCTCTCTCTCTCTCTCCCTCTCTCCCTCTCTCTCTCTCTCTCTCTCTGCTTTTGCGATCGGTGAATGTCAGGTCCCGGAGCCTGGTGTCTGGTAATGATCTCACCCAGCAGACTGAAAAGCTCTGGCCGAGCAGAGCAGGGGAGAGAGGAGCGGAGAGGAGAGGAGGAGCGACATCGCCTCCACCTGGCAGCACACGCTCTTAGCGCGTCTCCCTCTGAAGCCTTCCCCTAATTCCCATGGCCCTCTCCTGCGGGACTGTAATGCAAAAAAAAAAAAAAAGGGGGGGGGGGGGGGGGGTCGCAACATCTGGCGAAAGACTTGTTGTTTTGACTGAGTCAGTGCTGTAAAGGACGGAGGGATGTTTCTGCACCGGGTCCAGATATGCCTGCATACAGAACTTTTCTAGAGTGTGACGCTGAAGTAGTTATTTTAATTCTGTATTATATGAATAAAGGTTTAAAAACGCAATTTCTTTAAGTAATAGCCTTAAAGAAATTGCATTACACTTCAGTCAAGGGGCAGTTCAGCAGCTGCTGAGCTTACCTGCTCAGAGGCTTGAGCTCTGGTCAGTCTGGTGTTGGTCAGTCTCTAAGACACTTTGCTGCCAAATTGACCAGATGGTCCTTAAAGGTCCAGGCACATCCCAGAAAAATGAGAAAAATTTCAATTTTGCTGTTTTATTCAAGCAGGGAGGGGCCTCGCTTCACTTCAGTTTAAAGTTTCTGTTACAGGAGAGTCCGGGATCAAGATAGAAGCACCACATCCAACATCCGACATAGGGCTTGCAAAAACATATAACACAGATTTACAATTAATTACATCAAATATAAAGAGAATAATTAAGGTTCACATAACACATAAGGCCAAGTGGAGTAAGTAAGGTTGCTAAAATATTAATATAACATAACAATGAATGTGGATTAAAATTCTTCAAAAATAAATACATGAAATGTATGGAGAAATTTCCTAAAACAGATTACACTAATGATCACAAAACTGTCCTATCCTATTCCAAATCATTCTTATAACATGGTTTAGAAACACAGACAGCTAGATCAGGTTTCCTCCAACTGAAAGAGAACTGATTTAAGATATAAGAACAAACGGTTTCACTCTCTTCATCTACACCAGAAAGCCATGTAAAACTCTACTGGGTCATTACTATATATCCTACATAACATACATATTCCACATTGTCAGAGGAGTTTTGACATGAAACATTTTGCAAACCTGTGAGCTAAACTGTGAATAACGTTTACCACCTTTGTCTTAATAGGAAATGGTTTGCCCATAAACCACAACTCCTGGGATGACTTGAGATGATGGTGTTTGACAGGCACAGTATAATTAAGTCCAAGTGAACATGTGTGTTCAGTGAGACAAAAGTTGCCACAACTCGCTCCACCGACACATTTGCTTCAGAGGAAGGTGGGTGTGTGAGTGGGGTGGATGAATAAATGTAGATTCAAGTGTGGATCTGTGCTTGTGTGTGTGTGTGTGTGTGTGTGTATGTGTGTGTATGTGTGTACTGGTGCTTTCCCCTTAATATGTTAAATTATAGCACGGTGGAAAACCCACATCAACCAACCTTGAACAAGCCACACTTGTTCCATTAATACATCATTGTCAGAAGTTGTGTTTATATCGTGTCTCCATGCAAACTCTGACCTTCCTTGTATGGAAAACATCCTTTAACATTAACAAGCAATGCAAATGATGTCAGATGACCTTTCTCTCTTGGTGCCCCACAGTTACTAGCTGTTACTCATCCCTGGCGTGTGTGTGGATGTGTGTGTGCATGCCTATGTGTAGAGCACCCACTGGGAGGTATTTCATTAGTCTGGGCGGTATTTGTGATTATGTGCTCAGTAGCATGTAAACAGCACAGTTTCAAACTTGTAGTTAAATATGCAATGCCATCAGTGGTTTGGACGTTGTTACTTTTAACTTCCCCTGCTGTGGCACATTGACTAGATTAACAGACGTGATATGTGTATGTGTGTGCGTTTTGCATGTGGGTAGAAGTGTCTGCATATTGTGAGTCTCTATTTCATTGGGAATGTTTTCATAACAATGCCACAGCAACTCTTTATTGCCCATTTTCTTATGTCTCCACTTATGGGCTTTGGGCCAGTATTGTATTACTGCTTGTGTGTGTTTGTGTGCATTTTACTTCTATGTTTATGAGGAACAAATGTCTTGACAATGATAATGAGTTGAGAAAAAACTTTCAAAATGACAACATGATTATTGTTCCTTGCTTTTCTGGGTTATTTCAATGAGGTTCACAAAAGGACTAGAGTTACAACTTGGTTTAGGGTTAATCTGAGCTCTATACAGGCATTACAATCAGGTTTAGGGCTACAGTTTTACATTTAAATTTTGGTTTAATTAGGGGGTTCACTTCAGGGTTTTGGAGAAGATAAATATTTGACTCTAAAATAAATTTTAAGCCCTCACAAATATTGAATAACAAAACTGTGTGTGTTTGTGTGTGTATGCGTTCACATTCATGTGTGTCTATTGATTTGGGATGTGTGCAAGAATACAAAGAGACCCCTGAGAGTGAGGGGTCAACAGCTGCTCCCCAACAACCAATCAATTGCAGTGTATCAGTAAACATTACACACAGACACAAATGCACACACACACACACACACACACACACACGGACACATACAGACGGCACTCTGTTCTCGAATCTGTTGCCATGGATACCAGATACAGGCAGCCAAGACAAGAGGGAGCAGTTTTCCAGCTTAAACTGTAAATATTGAATTATGATGGGGAGGAAAGAGACAGCAGTGCAGGGCAACGTTCCTGCCTGAATGATCTAAATATCTAGATAATCCTTTCATCTCTATTCATGGCTACAGGAAATCTGGAGCATCATTCATGTTCATCAAGTTCAACATAAAAAGATCAATCTGTCTTCCTGATCCAGCCATTTATCTAACTCTCTATTGCAGACTGAGAGCTGCCCCCATTCCTTCATCTCTCCCTGTCTTTTTGTCTGGAAGATCTTCATTCCCTCAAGTGGGACGCAAAGTAAATGCTTCCCCATGACTGATTTGCGATACATAAAAGTGAATCTCATTCAAACCACTTTACCAAATGCTAAAGCTTTTATGTGGCAACAGTTCCTCTGTGGTTCCGTCGATGGGGAGAACGGAGATTGAGAGTTTGAGATGAAGAGGTGAAGAAGGAGAAAAATGATTTAACAATTAATAAATGCTTTGGCAAATGTTTTAAGTGGGGCCACTGGCGAGAAAGGCTGAGAGAGAAAGACGGAGAGATGAGGAAAAGAGAGACTCTGAAGGTGAATGTCAATAATTGGTTTGTGGTCTCTATGAATAATATAAGCAGTGGAGTCAGCAGAGCTAGAATAATAATAACACACTGATATTCATAACAAAGCTACAGCACTTGACTGCGCCAGCAAAGAGAGCAGTCAGAGTCAACGTGCTAACCTTGAGCTGACATTGCGAGCAGAAGAGACTCGCGCTCAATCAATGAAGGGCTTTTCTCAGGGAGTCCACTAATCTCACAGGGCAGCAGAGGGTTCATCAGAGCTGAGAGACCCCTGGGACTGACAGAGGTAATGGGGTTAGCCGAGAGAGAGGGAGAGGGAGTGTGTATATGTGTGTGCAGGACAAAAGGTCTTCGCTGTGAGCGAGACAGCGAAAGCATGCAAGGAACATACAACAGCGTGTGTGATAACGTGCAGTTGTGTGTTGCAGATACAAATGTATGTGTGACAAAAGTGCATCTGTGTATATGTGTGCGTGTCGGAAGGAGCGAGGGCCATGCTGATAGAGTGAGAAGTTAATGAGACGTGTGACAAGGTTGATTACTGAGGCCTCAGTGATCTGGCTGGGTTAATGAAGTAAATGACTTCTTGGATAACACACCACTTTCTGCTATCTCAAGGTCCTGATACACTCAGATAAACCAGAATGGCCTTCTCTTCTCCCTCATTTACCTTCCAAAGACAATTGGCTTGAACACCCTGCTTCCCACCCTAAGACACTTTTCTCACATCCTCTACTTGTCATCTCCAAATGCTTCTATGTAGACAATGAAATAAGAAAAAGAACTGAACGTACAGGCTCCATACAGCAATTAATTTAAACATAGCTGCTCCGCACACAGTGAACAATCTCTCTGAAGGACTAAGGTGGCCACCTGTCATTTGCACATGCAGCCATACTTGCATACAATACTAGACACAAACAAAGGGAGAGAAAGAGTTATTGCAAGACTTTGTACTCCATTTGGGGCTGAGATAGAGATTCTTCTAATGAGAGCAATAACGATGTCTGAGAGGAGATGCAGACCAGAACAAAACAACAACGCAGATGGGAGCTGCGACAACAACAAAGACAGCCCTAAATGCAGTTGACTGTGGACTCCCTGCTGGCTCTGTCTATGTGAAGAGATGACACTGCGCCCATCCCCCTGCTACTTATAGGGACATTATCATAATGTTGTCTCTGTATGAGTCGAGCTATCAAGTGGGCTCATCTTGAAGTCCTCCACGAGTCCCTGTGTGTGCTGATGCCTCAGTTGCGGGAGGAAGACAGTGGTGAACAAAAAAATAATAATTCTGCCCTAATATTTATTCAAACTGACAGTTTTGGCATCTAACAATGCAGTCCAGGACTGACAGTCCCAATTTGATGAATCTCTGCATTGGTTGTAAACAAACGGCCGCGAGGAAGATAACGATTTGTCCTTCTGTTTGTCCTTCTGCTTTCTTGTTGTCTTGTCACTACAGACATCTGCAAAGAATAAACGTAAAATGGGGAAAGGGAATCATGTTGTGGACTGTGAGTGGTTCATGTCTTGCAGTAACTGTCAGATAAATTTGGGTTCAAAACCTGATTTATATGCTATACTAGAAAGAGAGAAAAAAAAACTAGCAACAGATTAAGAGTGGCTGTATCTTATAGACACATCAATAGCGAATAATTAGTTCTCAGAAACAGATATTGTTTGTCACAGCTTGTGTGAACCTTCGCACCTCAAACATCCACCCTACAACATCCTGTTGTGTTATAACTGTGCATGTGGTCAAATACAGCTGCATTTGTGTGTGTGTGTGTGTGTGTGGGTGCGTGTGTGTGTGTGGTGTGTGTGTATGTGTGTGTGTGTGTGTGTGTGGGTGCGTGTGTGTGTGTGTGTGGTGTGTGTGTATGTGTGAACCTATGTGAGAGAGTCAAAAACAGAAACAAAGAGGAAAACTCCCTAGATGACAGAATGCTGCCACTTCCCCAGAGACTCTATGAGTAAAACAAAGACAGAGAGATAATAGCAGGTGTATGATGCAGCAATGACTGTGATAGCGCTGAATCATTCTTCTCTTACACATTCAGTCAGTAAATCAAAGTTCCTTTTAAACCATATCTTTCCGATGAATTGACCTAATAGAGGGCATACATGATGCATTAAATGCCCAACCATGTCTTCTGCATTTTGACGTGATATGAATGGTTTGTGGGTGGTGGTGATGACTTATACCAAATCTGATTGACCCCTAAGAGGAAATAAACTGTGAAAACCCATCTTCAGGGACCACCTGAATGACCTCCTCTTTTAAATACAAGATCATCAGAGCTTTACAATCAGTGTACAGTGTCTCAGAGGAATAATGAAGTGGCCACATGCCACACGCAAACACACACACACACATGCACAAAAAAGACACCTGGCAAGAATTTGTTGTTTACTGTACATTGTGTGAACACTGTCCCGTCTGAAGCTGCTTCCCTGCAGCAGGATGTGGTGGTGCGACACGTCCTCGCTCAACAACACCCACTTCCTATGAGTTTGATAAACAGCCCTGCGGTTTCACTCTCCTCCTGTCCGCCAAACAGAGGTACACACACACACACATACACGCACATACACATACACACACATATACACACACACACTTACACCAGCTCAACAGCATCACCATCTGCTAATGTGACATATAAGCAGAGTGAGTTATTGTGCATAATGTTACCCATGCTATCATGAGATTTACTGTGACAAACTGTATAAACGCCACCAGAATCATTTATGTATCCATAACTCAGCTGCTGCTCTCCTCTTCCACTGCCTCAGAGAGAGACTGAGGGGAATGAGCACAAGAATGCCCTCAAATCATATCAGAATTAGAGGAGGACATCAATGTGTCACATTTGTTTTAGAGCGAGTGATGTAAGCGAGTCTGAGTTATGTCCGCCACTGGACTGTTCTGCATTGAGCCCGCCTCTGCATCCCTAAAGGTTAATGACACAATGCTAGTAAGGACTTGGACAGTTGCTAGAGTCTCTTCTCTTCTCTTCTCATCACTTCTCTGCATGGTTCCATGGGCACATACGGTCCTGTCAGTCACATCTGTGAGCTGTCAGGATATGAATGTGCATGCATCTGGGGGCAGAATGAGGGGTGTATTAGGCCTGCTGATCCTTCACACTCCTCTTGTCAAACTTAACATGAAAATGAAAGTCAGTGGAGAGAGAGTGTGTGTGCGTGCGTGTGTGTGTGTGTGTGTGTGTGTGTGTGTGTGTGGCAGAGAGGGTCAAAGGAGAGGAGCCATGCCTAATCCTGTGGGATGTGAGGGTATCTACTGTGTATGGAGATGGGATGTAGAGATGTGTTCAGCGGTGCATGGATCACAAAACCTTCCTAACTGACAGAAGAAACTCCCAAGAGACCGATGTCAAACTGCTGCTAAAAAAAATATATATGAAAAAAAGCAAACTGTCAGAAACATAACAGTATTGCATATTGCATCATGAGTGTGAAATGTGACAGGAATTTGAGAAGAGATAAGATCTGTGTTGAGATTTGTTTTTTTCTTTCACTAATCATACAAAGTGCAGTATTGTTTGTATTATTATTATTACAGTATAGTATAAATAGTAGTAGTAGTAGTAGTAGTAATAGTGGTCATATCATAGTCATAGAAAGAAACACAATTCTGAAACCCGGAGCAAAGTTTAATATAATTGTAACACAAAAGGTAGCATAATAACAAAGGTAAGCTACAAGGTAAGATTAATTGCTTTTGACCCTGAAATCAAAATTACATGAAAATACAGCATAAGTTGTTTGTTCAGTTAAATCTGCTGAATTTAAATAAGTGTATTTATTGTTAGTAATTTGATAATACCTTTGATTTGAGCTGCTTTTTTCCTTTCATTGTTTAAGAAGTCATACAAAATGTACTATCCAAAAAATATTTAATTATTATTATTATTGTTTTTTTCTTTTTTTTAACAGTAGTAGTTGAAGTTATATAGTAGGCTAGTTAATAAAGTGCTTTATGAAGGAAAAAACGGACACTTTGTACAATTATGTAAAAAGAAATATTGTGGCGCAGAATTCAAAAAAGAAAGCAGTATAAAACCAATTCCCCGTGAACCTACAAATGAAATAAAATAACAGCATATCCCGGTGTTTGCACTGGCTGACCTGCTTCATCCAGCGCTCTCGGTGTTGCACACATCTCACCAGTGGGGGGCGGTGTTGCTCAATATAAAACCTCCTTTAACCCGGAACCAGTACGCGCGGACCTTTAACAAGGCAGGAAGCGTCTCCTGGCCCAAACTGACAGTTTGCGATCATGGCGCTTGATGTTAAATCCAGGTCCAAACGATACGAGAAGCTGGATTTCCTCGGAGAGGGTCAGGTAGGCGGAGAAACGCGTCGGAGATGCGGGTCTTTGTATCCGTCGACGTCCCGCTTCGTCGTGTAGAAAGCGTGAAAACAAGCCGACGAGCGTGAGCTGGTCGTTAATGTCAACAAAGCCTCGCTGCTTCACGCTGCTGAGCTCACAGCAGCAACGTTTATTTATATATATATATATATATATATGTATGTATGTATTTGGGGCTCTGTGTGTCTGTGCTTATTGCTCTCCGTTTCTCCTCTCCAGTTTGCCACAGTGTACAAAGCCAGGGACAAAACGACCGATACCATAGTTGCCATTAAAAAGGTACAAGAAATGGGGCTTTTTGTTGGACTTTTTGTCAGCGTTTGTGTGCTACTCTGATGTCTGACGCCAAGCTGTCTTTTGTTTTCTGGCAGATCAAGGTTGGCCACAGAACCGAGGCTAAAGATGGTAAATACACACACATTTCATGTTTTGACCACACAGTGCAGTCCGTTGTCTTCCACCTGCTAATGATTGTAATTTCTCATTGACAGGTATTAATAGGACTGCTCTTCGAGAGATCAAGCTGCTGCAGGAACTGCATCATCCAAATATCATTGGGGTAGGAAAACATTCATGTAATTAATATTTAGATTCAGCTGTCTCTGTAGTAAGTGTTCTCCTAACTTGAACTGAGCGTAAACGTGTTCTCATTGTGTTTTTAGCTGCTGGATGCCTTCGGACACAAATCTAACATCAGCCTGGTGTTTGATTTCATGGAAACGGATCTGGAGGTGAGACAGTTCCTTACCTTTTGAAAAAGTCTCTTTCTTTCTGTCTGTGTCTTTTCAGGGTTAAACAAAATAACGTGATCTAATATTAACAAAATGTTAAGGTTTTTTGGTCAGGTCACACTACTTTATTAATTTGTCTTGACAGGAATTGAATATGCTCAAATAACTTTAATTGTATTTTCTGAATGTCTAAATAACTGTAACTTTAGCTTAAACTAACTAAAAAATAACTTTTTTAGGGAATATATTAACAAATTGCAAACAAAATTGAAAATAAAACTTTACTGTTTTGCCTATTTTATTCATAATACCTTGCAAAATAATGCTATACCATAAACTGCAGCCCCTGTACCTCTTGAATTGGATCACATCATATTCTACAGATGTTGTTATCCTTATACATATGGTTGTCTCTGTATGGAAATTTACATCACTCATTCATGGTAATCAAAGACGTTGTAAAAGAACATTATGTTGCATTTCATTAGTGGGCCACCAGATGGGGAATTTTATTGCTCCCCTCTTAATAGAGACCAGGGACATACCATTTTAAAGTTGGGTTTCACCTAAGTAATTTCTTTCTGTCTACTTTCGGTGTGTGGCAACGGTGATAGTAATGTGTTTGCTGTTATGTTCAGCCTCCAGTACTGTGAATTGCAGATGAGGCCAAAGAATGACTGAATAGAGAACTGTGATTGAGAGCTGTAAGGTCAGATGGGATACACAGTAGCACAGAACTGATGAGCAGGATGACGAAGATAGTTGTGTGAGTGCTCTCATCTGTCCATTAAGTGGTTCTACAAGGTCACTGAGGCTTTTATAGTTTTCCCCACCTCCTCCTCTGGTTTGTTTTAGCATACACTACTCCAGATGGGCGCCCACCGCCAATACATCAGACTCTTAATAGAATGATGCAAAACAAGATAAGCACGCTTTCGAAAAAATCAATATCACTCCGCTGTTGGCTCTCACATTGAATTGATGCCATTAGTGGCTCACAGGCAGCAGACAGACAGGACAGACATGAGGATGAAATATGACGCTCATCTTATTACCGGTGCTGAAAGATTATTTTTAGGCCACATGCTTAGATTTGGCTGTAAGAGCTTATCAACTACGGATGTTCTGAGCTTTTATTGCCAATAACATTATGTAGCAGGATACTGAAGCCATTGTTTTTGGAGCTGGTGCAACAATGGAGGTTCTGGGTGAAAAGTTGACTCTGAACTGTTCTGTCTAGCTTGGCCCCAGCTGTGTCTACTTCTTCACAAAGATAAATCCCAGCTGTCTCTAATTCTCTTATCTGCTTTGATAAGTCTAATTTCATTCTGAATGTGTAGCCTACAGCTATGTAAAAACATTAAGCGATGCATGAAGGTTATTTGTCAGATATCCGTCTTTACTTAAGCCTCTTTGTCTTTGTTTTTGTTTTTTCTAAGGTGATCATCAAAGACACCAGCCTGGTCCTGACTCCAGCCAACATCAAAGCATACATCCTCATGACTCTACAGGGATTAGAGTACATGCACCAACACTGGGTCCTACACCGGGTAAGAGCGCTTATACTCCACACACACACACACACACACACACACACACACACACACACACACACAGTAATATATGTTTTGCTGCTTTGTATGTCCAGGATCTGAAGCCGAATAATCTGCTGTTAGACGGCAGCGGAGTGTTGAAGTTGGCGGATTTTGGCTTGGCCAAATCATTTGGCAGCCCCAACAGAGTCTACACACATCAAGTTGTTACCAGGTCTGTGCTTTTTGTCCATCTTATTGTATTACAAATAATAATACAGAACATTTTCTGCACATTCCCCTGTGTTTTTGTTGTCATACAGCATCTTGTCTAAATTTAGATAAATAAAAACTCGTTTTTAATTTTATTAAGTAAAATTTATCTCATGAGGTGATAAATTTCCAACTGGTTAAGACGTGTGACAGCAGATATTATTGGAAATAAATTGTAAGACCCATGGATAGCGCCAAATCTCATCTTCTCTTGGTTTAAAATCCAAGGTTTCCCCAAGTATTGCAGGCCTCATTCATTTTTCATTAAACTCTCTGCTTTTTCTATCCTTTTCCTAGGTGGTACCGCTCCCCTGAGCTCCTGTTTGGTGCCAGGATGTACGGTGTGGGTGTTGACATGTGGGCAGTGGGATGCATCTTGGCAGAGTTGCTCCTTCGGGTACACAAACCTCACTTAAAAGAGATATTCATAGAGAAACGGGACGCTGTTATTTTTGTATCCATGCTAATGTCTCTGTGTGTCTCCTCTTTGCTTCAGATGCCATTCCTTGCTGGAGACTCCGATCTTGACCAGCTGACTAAGATCTTTGAGGCTCTCGGGACGCCCACAGAAGAGACATGGCCTGTTGGTATCTGTTTTTTCCCAGTGATGTTTGTTTTAACTTTGCTCACATGTGAGGTTCCTTGTATACATTTGTTCTTCAAATGTCTCTGCAGGGAGTGAGTAGTCTACCAGACTATGTGTCCTTCAAAATATTTCCTGGCACACCTCTGGAACATATATTTAGTGCAGCTGGAGACGACTTACTAGACCTGCTACAGGGTTTGTTTACCTTTAACCCCTCAACAAGGACCACAGCTACACAGGTAATACACCATTAAACTGCAGTAGCTATTGTCTAAGACCACAGATTGGTTAAAAGTCTTTGGACCATTTTCATTTTCAGTTGTGAGATAAATCAGAATTGCATTTCATTTTCTAAAAACTATGTTGGAGTGTTAAGTGTACTTTTAATGTTTTTTTTTTTTTATTGAGTTTTAAAGTCTGTTATGATTCACATTTTATATAAAAATGTACATGTTTTTAGGGATACATTTTCTATTTTCCATAGCAGGGTATGAGTGAATATTTAAAAAAAACATCATACAATCAAAAGTTAAACATTTTTAATAAACCATTTCACTAATGATGAGTTCGATCAACATGACATTTAGGATATAACATATCCAGATTTCTTTAATGTACAAATGTTCCTTTAGTGTAATAAACATAATGTCCTTTTATAGAGCAAGTTAAGGAAGCGTAAAGGCAAAATTTAAAAGAAAGAAACAATAAGGAGTAAGATAGTAGGGGGAAAAAACCAATTTATGGGATGTTTACATTTTTGAAAACAGACATCAGACTTGATCCACACACTAAGGTGATAAAGAGACATATACAAGATGATACTCTATGTACATGCAATACATTCCTGCTGTATACTTGTATATTTTTCTGTAAGTAAGGACTGCCCATCCACAGATGATGACATTGTTATACTGTTGTCTGTTGTTCTCCAGGCTCTAAAGATGAAGTACTTCAGCAATCGACCTGGTCCCACTCCTGGTCCACAACTCCCCAGACCCAACTGTTCAGTTGAGGCTCTGAGAGAGAAGGAAACTGTCGGGCTCAAGAGGAAAATAGAAGGCCTGGAGACAAGTAATCAACCCATATTGGCCCATAGTTGCTATATATACACCCTAATCCACCAAGTACCACCTTGACCTTGATATAGCCATAGTCAAATAAAGCTTGTCAATATTATTATGGGAAAACTGTTTAAACTGTGGTTTAAGCAGCAAAAAGGGAAAGTGTATGTAACAAAATGAGTGAGGCCGATTTTCAAAGGAGCTGTACATTTTAGAACATCTCACTCAGACCAGATTTACATATAGCATGTTGTGAATTTTAGCCTTGTGAACTGCTCCTGTGTTCGCATGGTTATGCACACCACGGTCATAAATCTGGAATACCACTTGATTGAACCTAGCAATTCAAAGGGTGTAGGCTGCACATTTAACTGCAGTTAAAAAATTCAGAATATCGTGAAGTAGAACACACACACACACACACACAGAGAGAGAGAGACACACACTTTAGTGGAATGTGGTGGTGTGTGTTTTACTGAAGGAGGACCTTGGTGTTTCTGGGAGGTTCAAAGCTTTTCCAGCTCCTCCTGTGGTTTGGAAAAATTCTGAGTTGACTATACGCTATGCTCTAAGCTACAGTACATTACAGAGAGAATTTCCAAATACTTACAGTAGATGGAAACTTTAGTGGGTACCGGTTGCTCATTATGGGCTTGTTTTACTTGCACATGTAGTGTAGCTGCAGTATGTAGCTGTATTGTTCTGAAGAGATTTTTTACTAATGTTTGTAACAGTCTTAATGTTTTTTTCAGCTGTGATGAAGAAAAAGCTCATTTTCTGACCAGATGGGACCTGGTAAATCAGATGATCACCATCTTCTCACCATTGCGTGGCTCAGTTTTCCCACGTTGCTCAGGATTGTCAACTGGAATGAAAAAAAAAAAAGAAGTCCCAAAACCAGCAGAGGGGGAAAAAGGCTCGGATGCAGTTGACTTTAGGACATTTTAGAGGTTGAAGCTGTTATATCAATTGTGAAATGCTTGAACTATCCAAGGTGCTGCTGTGTTCAGCATTCCATCGATTGATGTACAACAGAGACTGTCTGTGGTCAATAGTGTGGCTCTGGTCTTTCTTCATTGTGCCTAAGCTCTGGGAGCCTGTTGGAATATGTCTATTTATATGACTGAAAAAGAGAACAACCACACTAGCAACCCTGATTTATGTATTCATGTATGTGTATTTTTATTTTTTGTATGCAAGACCAATAAATGGTGCAAATGCATGAATGGGGTTCTCCCGACCGTAAGCTGACTACTTTAACTCACTATGAAACTATGTAATATGTGATTTATTAAGACGTATCTGTCCCCAGTGGTACTGTAGTAAGGCATGATTGTGTGGATGTACCTGCTAGTTTACAAATTCACACAGTAACACCCATACAGTCCACAGCATACAGACTGTCACAGAGTTCATGTTAGAAGTATTCACACAGTCTACTTTTTCACCTGTTGAATATGTGTGGACAGAAATATACTTCAGTGACGGAAAGATTTGCCCGACTGTGTGTGTTAATGTGGCATAAGCCCTGTCTTCAGGGCAGACAGGGTGACGCTAGGCTTGACAGTGTCATGCAACAATGTGCCACTAGACATGTCTTTCCCTCCTTGTCCTTTTTCTTCAGTATTACTGTGATCCAACGCAGTCTGACATGTCAGAGGCCTGATGCTCTGGCAGGCGTTCTGCTGCCCTTTTGGTTTTCTGTCAAACAGGATCAGATTAGAAAAGAAGAAAGAGGAAGAGATGAGAGTATGTCACAGCCGAAAAATCCAGTCTTCATGTTAAATGAAATCTATTTCTTACTCATGACACAAGCCAGTGCCGATTTGTATTTGTGTTTTCTGTGTAATGCTGTATGCCATCTGCTTCAGCGTTCACAATGAGATTATGTTTAAATGTCCCTTAAATTGTGTCCGATTGGGTTTACAAACAAATATTAAATATTGAAATAGTTTAGTTTGACATCCACCCTTTGGATCTGAGCAGAGTTGGTCGTGGATTTGAGGTCATGGCCCCCTTCGTTCAGAAAGAGGGCGCCCTGTGTGATTCATCCCTATTTATAAACGTCCACAATACAGCACTGACAGGGGACACAATGACTTTGTGTGGTGGTAGTGGGTGAGAACAGTGTGTGTGTGTGTGTGTATGTGTTGGGTGACTGGGTCAGATGACAGCTTTGGCAAATAGCAGCACAGTCATAGAGAGCTACAGTAGCAGCCTTATCAGCTCAGGCTCATGTACAGGCCATTTCTTTGGCCAGGAAAGCCACCGTTGGAACCAACACACTACTGCCCACATGGTCTGAGAGAATGTGATATTTGCTCATATATCTGAATCAGCAAGATAAGCACGTGGGTTGAACAACAGTGGGATGATTAAAACTGTTGCACGAGTAATACAGTGTAGAGCTTTATGTAAGGAACAATTTAACCAAAGGTCAAAAATCTCTGAAGTTACTATAGGTTAAGGTATTTTATCATTAGCTATAGAAACATATAGTTTACTGGTCTCACTGAATAGAAAAGACTAGAAGACTGAAGATGCATTTTGTGTTTTATTGCTCATTCTGTTTTGATTTAAGGAGTACACCATTACCAGTTGTCTTTTATAACAGCAGTTATTACAGCTATTGGAATTATATTATGCCACCGAATTAAAAAATAAAATACAACTGCTCCACATATAAGAGAGGATGACTTTAATGACATAGCTGGGCTTAAAGGTGGTTATGAGAGATTTACCTACCTATTATTAATAGATATATCAGTTGATTAACATTATGTGGACATTATAATTACTATTCACTCCGTATGTACTGTAGATTATGTTCACGTAGCTGTTATCCCTTTCTGTTGTTTCCCCTAGCCCTGGTTCATGATCCATTTCCTTATTCCTAGACCCATGAGACTTTCTGATGGATATAAATGTGTTTATATAAGATTATAGTTATACAGTATGTGCTTTGTCTGAATATTGATTTTGCATTGATGAGCCCATGCTTTCTTTCATTTCTCTGCTGTGTCAAATGGAAGTGAGACTTCAATGGAAATGCAATAAAATATTTAAAAAAAAGGCCAAAATGTAAAGCTATAACCACCATAATCATAGTGTAAAATCACTCATAAAATGTTTCTGATGGTCTTATAAAGTGTCTGCAGGATTTAATTGCATGTTTATCTCGTGCATCATGCTTTTTAAAAAATGTTAAACCCCCAAAACGAACAACTGATAAGGTAGCAGGGGTATTGAGAGCAGACAGAGGTCTTGATGTGTGAGAGAGGAGATCACAGACGCACTTTAAACAAGACTCTCACAACCTGTTCAGTCAGCTGCTTTCAACCACAGAGGCAGCTCAGCTTCGTGTGCTTTCTTTCTTTTTTTGTGTGTGTGTGTGTGTGTGTGTGTGTGTGTTTTGTTTTTTGTCGGTGATGTGCAGTGGGAGGAGAGACAGCGGCGGCGGGCCGGCAGGGAGGAGGAGGAGGAGGAGGGAGATAGAGAGAGAGGACGGACGGAGCAGTGTGAGGAGGACAGGCGTGCTGGCTGTTCGGCGGCGCTGCTGATTTCAGGTGGCAGAGGAGGAAGGAGAAGAGAGCGACCGAGGAAGCGCCGCGCCCGTCCCGACCAGCTCCCCGACGGATCCCGCTTTAAATCGGCCGTCTCCCCCCGCAAAATGTGCACCCCGTGCTGTGTCTCGCAGGTGAGTGGCGTTTTTTCGTCGCCGGCTGCCGCGTGAAGGTCTGCGTCCCCTCACCGTCACATAATCCCAGTCAGCGGGGTGGTGTTTTTTATTATTTATTTATTTATTTATTTACAAATATCGTCAGCTACTGTAATTCGTCAACAGCATGGAAATGTTGCAAATCCCCCCCCCCTCGGTGAAACGGCTGGATAACTTGACTGTGGTGACGCTGTGGCCGCTGCAAGACAAAGAGCGACGAGGCTCCTCGGAGGCTGTCACCCTCTGTCTGTCGGTGCAGATGTGTCGGACGGAAACGCTGAAATAATCTTGCGGGTTGGCGCCGCTCAGACGTGCGTTGTCCTGGTTAGGTGTTGCCGAATGCGTTCTGCGTTGCGGCTCTCCTCGTTGTTTTTTTCTCAGCAATGCACGGCTGCACTTTCACCAGCCTCCGAGATCAGCGTCTCGGTCCCCCAGCTCGAAAACTTCAGGCCAGTCCGATTTCTACTCCCCTCTGCCAGTCGCAGAAATGTTTTTCTCTATATTATAAAGTTGCAGAATAACTTGTAGAAGGCAGACTGCTAGTGAACTACATTCAACAGTATATACCCCCTGTAGAAATAATATGGTCAGGCTGAGGAAAATACTTAATAATAAACCACATTGATGATAGTAAATTGAATTTCTTTGTTTTGGACTGTTGATTGGACAAATAGGCTATTTTAATATGTCAACATATTATGGAACATTGTGATTTTTGGGATTAATCACGAAAATAACTCATTAGTCAATAATGAAAATGATCGATGGTTACATTGTTTGTGTATCTGTCTATTATTTCAGGGCTGTAAGTAATATGTAAGTGGCAGAATTACTTTGAAAAGACAGGCGGATTGTTGTTTACATGTAAAGTAAGAGAGGATTTCCTTTAATGCTGACATCTTTTTTTTTTTTTTTTTCTTTCAACTAACCGATTGTTTTTGACCACAGGGTCACCACTGCTGAGCTGGTCTGGTCAGGAATTTAATTACACAGACACATCCCTCATCTAAGGGGAGCTCGCTTCTATTTCCTGCTCTTTCAACAACAGGGAACGATAGAAACAGGGAGGGATTAAGAGAAAATGAAGGGCAAACAATAAAATCAGTTTCGTGTTGCCGTGCTAATCCCCGTCACAGACACCCCATTTAGTTCTGTCGCCATCTCTATTTATGTGTATACCTGTAATTAACTTTTTTTGTGCCCCTCTTGAGGTTTGGAGGAGCCCAAATTGATGTGTGGTCTGCTAATTTCCTCTTTGGCACAGCGTTGGAAATGAAGGGAGGGTGGGCGTTGTTTGGGTTAGATTTGGAGAGAGGCGCAGGCATGGTGTGGGAGCAGCTCACATGTAATTTCTCAGTGGGATCAGGGATGTATGCCATGTTGTGTGATGGGATGGGGGGCGGGGGGGGGAGCAGGCTTTGGCCCAGCGTTGAGTTTTGTCCAAAGCACTGCAAGCGTTGGCTGCGAGTGTGGGACAGGACTGAAACCACGTGGGTGTCTATAAGCAGCACAGCTATGGCGCAGGCAACTTTGGCAGGGCACGTGGGTTAGGAGGACCTAGAGGAGACTATGTAGAGACTGCCATTCAGCAAGCATCTTCCTGTTAAAGAAGCCTTCTGTAAGACATCGAGCACTGACCCTACGCCCTGGCCAATTTGGATGTGCAAGCAAAAAGAGTCCAGTACGCCATGCCAAACATTTTTGGCCATTTCAGCTTCATCAGGTTGGTGCAAGATAAGCAAAAGCGTTTGGTGAGAAACAAGGATTGGTGGGCAGTGTATCGTTTACTTGTTGTTCATCTTTTTTTAATCGCAAGTGTGATGTTTGCATTTCAGATTTCGGCTGTTCTTAAGAATGCCAGCTGACGAGAATGTGGTTTCCCATCTGAACAAATACTGTGAAATCCTGAACTATCACCAAATGTTCACCTGCAGCCCAGCAACACTCCCACAAACAGCTGCCACAGTCAGATGGTGGTTTGACTGCTCGTTGCTGAGGTCAGGGCACAAAGGCTGTAATGTCGGAGGGGCAGAGGATCCTAAAAACAGTTGTTCGTGAGCCGTAAAAACACTTGACTTTTAAAACTATAGCGTGAATTTGGCCACGAAACATCTGTAGCAGTCCCCTCCGACAGACATTGCTGTGTCAGTCACATGATTTGAATTACTGGCCAACTGTGTCCATGTGAGACATGTCTGCTATTTTCAGATTCCCCTCAGGAATTTTGCTGTAGTCAGCAGCCGCAGGAGTTTGTTTTCCCACTGGGCATTATTGGCAATCTTTCATCTCTTTTGTCTTCCTCTGAACTGTCAGACCTCAGCGATAATGGCTTCCTCAACCTCCCCCTTCTCACATCTTCACATGGCTTGTGTCTGTAGGTTTTTTTTTTTTTTTTTTTGCGCAGAAGGGTTGAAGGTGCTGATGTAACTGTGTGAAATGTCAGCTAACTCCTTGCATGGTGCCGTTAGTATCAGTTGACTTACAGTAAGGCTGGGGTTTGGAAATCTCATTATATTGTGTGCAATTCTGTGTAACCGAAGCCTCCCACCAGTAAACAATACAACACGGGAAGTGAAACAAGCCGCTTGGTAAACGCAGCATGACGTTGAATTGACCTGTTGAGCTGACATTGCCTTGTATTATGACTGCCTTCCCGTTCTTGTTTGATCTGGTTTTCTTTGGTTATTTTTGTGACGGGCTCCTTTTGTCTGGATGGGATAGTTTCATTTCTCACGTTTTTCAGCACTTCACTGTACCTCAGTTCGTCTTTGTCTTTCCTTTCTTTTCTGTCCATTGGACTTAAGTTTCTCTCTGTTGGTTGTAGCCAGGGGCTGTATTTGCCAAGAGAGAAGCAAAGACCTCCCTTTGTGTATAGGAAACAGAGCAGCGATACATTTTTGCTGCGTGTATACAGCTGCCTAGCTATATAGACAATAGTGGAGATGTCAGTCACAATATAAGGAGAACTGGAGTAGGGCTTGGTCTGGAGCTTGGGCCAACCTAACTTGTGTGTGAGAAAGATTCTGCCTGTCTTATTGTTTTAATGGTTTTTTTGTTTCGCCTTTCCTTCTTTTTCATTTTCCCCCGTCTCTGCCGGTTTCTCCTCACTGTGTTCAACACTAAGCATTGTTGTAATTTGACATATGAGGGTGTGTCTATAGTTTCGTCTGAGCCGTTGGTCTGTCATGATTCATTGTGGTCAACTTTATCCAGTGGCCACTATCATTAAGCTCTGGCTAAAAGGGAGTTCATGCAGTTTATAAAGCAGCCAGCTGCAGTGCACATGAAAGGCAGAATGTACTAAAGTAAAGTAGGACAGGGAATAAAGATGAATGTATTGGATGTGATAAATGAATGAACAACCACACTGATGGAGAATCAACCTGAGTTTAATACTCCCACAGTTATCGTGAGTCATGTCCGTCTGTGCTGCTAGCCTTTATTTTTCCACCGAACACTTTTTGTTTGCCGTTGGATGTGCATCTGGGTTGTTTTTTTTCCACTACTGATAAACATTCAACATCTCAAATCTGTTCAAGCCTTGGGTGGGGAAATATGTGTCAGCCACAGCAGGAACAAATTGTTTCTCTAGGCTGATTCCAAACTCTCCTGTCACAAATGTAGTACCAATACTACTTAACTTGTTTAGGTTTTTCGTAAGATATTCAATCCAGTGTCAGATGATCATGTCCTCACTTCCTAACATGTGGAAGCGTTGTTGACACATCAGCGTTGTTGCTTGTTTGAGGGGAAAATACCATAACTGGATCTGTGTCTGTCTACAGCCTCCTTTGCTGTGCTTACTGTGATATGGTGAGTGACCTATTTTCGGGTTGGTCTGTTTGCATTGCGTAAGCAGTTGTGTCTGCGTGGCTATGTGCTCCAGAATTTACATGTGTGTGTTTGATTTAGGCTACCCCTTTCCGTTTCCAGTTGGTTAAATACTACAATTCTCTTCATCACTGCAGGGTTGAGGATAATAAGGTGGTAGAGAATTGAGGAGGGCAAAAACATGGTAATTATCATCAATGCTCCGCTAAACAGCTCACGGTCTAATCACAGATGTGGTCTTTGGATGGTCTACATGTAGGGCTGTATTTGTTGATTAAGCATCCAGCTGTAGGTCAGAGTCCATGTCGAGGAAAACAAGGTCATACAGTCTAATTCTGTCTCTGCAACCACTTGCTTCTTTTTTAATGGCTTTTGGGTTCATTTCCTGAGGGCATTCTCACTGCTGTGTCCTGTCCATCCTCTCTACGTAAAGCTGATTCCCATGTGTGCGCTTTGAGCAGTATCGCCTTTCTCCTGACCCCTAGAACAGCGAGAACGTTGCCGAGCATCGGGGACTGAGTGATTTTAGGGTAAAGGCCAGCTGAAGATAACAAAGAGTGAAGAAGAGAAAATAAGAGGAAGAGACGAGAACAATGAGCTCAGAGTAACAGGGTGGGGGAGGCTGGAGGAAACGAGCTCAAGAGAGTGAAACAGAAGCTTCAGGCTGAGTGAGAAAGAGACAAGCCTTTGTTTCTCTCGAGGGTCCCACAGTCACAGTGCAAAGAGTCTTGGTGCAGTCAGTAGAGGGTTGTGAGAGTCTCGGCTTATTTTAAGTCCGGGAAAGCTTGACCAGGGTATACCTAGCAGGTGGCCACAGTGCCATGTTTGCTGTAGCATGGGATGGTGATCTTTTGGACGGATGGTTAGAGCAATGTGACAAGCGTGGGGGGGGGTTGCTGTTGATATTGAAGAAGGGGTGTAAACTGCAGGCCCGCTGACCACCTGTCGACATGCTGGTGGGGCAGTAGAGGGGGAGGGGGGGGGTGGATGGCCCATGAAGCCGGTAGGGTCAGCGTTGGTTACCATGGATACTCTTTGTATCTGTGTATGGTGGAATTCCCCGAGATGTCTCCCCCCCCCCTCTCCTGGCTCCCCCTCCCTCCAGCAGTTCTGCTGCAGCGTGCTGTTGGCCCCCTCACTGTGTGCAGTCCGTTGGTGAAACACCCCCTAACTAATGAAATCTAAACACCCTCGCGACTTGAATCATCCCGTTTTTTTCCTGCTTACTTTCAGTCTGTTGTGGTTAATTAATCGCCCATCGAGAAAGACATGTGGGTGCACCAGAGACAAAGGATACGGCTTATCCTGTTAAGCTGTGTGTAGTCAAATGGAAACCAGGGGCCACATACATAAAACCTGGTTTAGATCCAAGGCTAGAAGTCTGTGTATGCATAAAAGCAGAAATATGCACGTGTGGCCTTGAAGGCAGAGTTTCAAACCGCGTCATAAGCACTTTTCCATTTTATCTTGAACCTTGGTAAATTGGGTGTTAACCAACCCCTCTTGAATCCTGATTGGGAATAAACTGGTCTCATGCTTTGTTTGATCTGGAATCAAAGAAGTCTTTGTGCTTTTGCCCACAAGCATTAATCAGATAGCACACTGCGGTTCTTATTTCTGCATTACTGTATGGGTAGAGAAATTACATGTGATGTGAACCGTGAATGTTGACCTATTTTCTCATGCTTGAATAAACTCATGGAGTTGGGAGGGATTCACTGTTTGTCTCAAGGACACTACAGCAAAAGACACAAGTTGTTTAGTAAAGACACAAACTGTCATAGGGGCTTGAACAAAGGTTTTCAGATGAAGGATGGATTCCTTACTTACTATGCAAGCCTGGTGCTCAATTTTGTTGAGCAATGTTTTTCTCAGCTCTTAGACATAACTGGTTGGAAAAATTTTGGAGTTGGGTTTCACATGGGAATCTGTTTAGAGAACTATCAAAGCGACGACACACAGCACGCATCAAAAAGGCAAGGCTGTTAGTATCCATTCTTCAACTCGAGGCAAAAAACAATTAAGTCAGCCATTTAGAAAAAACTGGCAGGGAAACCTTTTGGACAGAGAGAGCAGGGAGGCCGAGCCATGTGGGCAGAGAAGTAGCTTGATCCTGACCATGTGCCTGTGTGGATCCACGAGTCTGCAGCATACCACACATTACTGGCATCTGGACCGGAACGCCACACATCAGACAATGTTGCACGCTGGCTTTACTACATCAGTACATCACGGCCAGATTACAGACCCAAGTTTAGGACGCGCACTCACAGACAAGGGCCAAGATTACTGTTATGACTGAAAGGCAAATTTAACTGATCTTGCTAGGCTACATTACATTTAAGGAAACATACAGTAAAGACATGAAGGACAGTGGAAAAAGTGAGCATTGCAGAAACACAGATTAATTAAATACAGCCACAGACGAGGTAACATTCTGTTGACATACATTGAGGTGATATGTTTTTTTTTTTTTAATTGTTTGTGGCATCCACCAGTTGGTGCTGTCTTTTTTTTTTAAAGGATGACGTGGCCTCTAGTCGGATGAAGAGGTCACTAGACAGTACGCAACTTTCAGATGTTTCTGTCCACAGCCATGACACTCTCCAGTTGGCAAGTCATTGCCCATCTGCCCATCATTTCTTACCTCTCTCCTAATGCCATAATGACAGTACTTAGAGACAAGTTCTCCCTGTAGCTCAAAAAGACTCAACCATGATCAGACTAGCCTTGGCATGTAACCCACGCCTTTCCCTTATCACTAGCAAAGTCTGTGCTACATCCAATAAGGGGAGAACGAAAAATTGTGATTGTAAGCCCTCCAGCAGTGGAGCAGCATGTAGCCTTACAGTGAGCCACACCTCGACTGTAGACCACATCAGAAGTAGTTCACCTCTCACCACACTAGTCTGCAGGCGAAGGAGCAGGAGGCTTACACTAGCAGGGTGGGGTGGCTACAGAAAGAAATTATACTGTATAATTATAGAGCCTCCTCTTTCCTAAATAGAACACAAGGCCTGTCTTTATGAGACTGTCCTGAGGGTCTGTCAGAATACACAGTGTAGGCCTGTGTGTGTGTGTGTGTGTGTGTGTGTGTTTGTGGGTGTGTGTTCGGCGAAGACTTTGCCATCTACATTGACCAAGAGTTCCTACTGTAAGGGGGGGATTTGTCCTTCCATACGCATATGTTTATGTACTGTATATTATATATGCTAAAACTTTTTTCCACAATGGCTTGAACCGTTCAACAATCTTTTAAAAAAAATGTAGAGGCTGTACTTATAACTATGAACCTTTTACAATTATGTTTTGCTCTATATTGCATTTTGTAAAATTAACTGAAGAGGAGACAACTTAAGAATGGGGATTTTTTGTTTGCTTCATTCCCTCCGTGCAGCCTCTGCAGCTGTCAGAGACGGTTGGAAAATGATGGAAAATGGAAAATCTCTTATCCAAGTGCTTCGTAAACGCATTATGTCTCTTCAGATGGCTTATAATGGTGTGGAAAATACTGAAAGTGTTATGGTAATGTTTTCCCCATCTCTCCCTTTTTTTCTCTATTGTTCTCTGTGTGCAGCTGGCCTGCTGCTGCGGCTCAGCGGCCTGCTCGTGCTGCTGTAACTGCTGCCCCAAGATCAAACAGTCCACAGGGACCCGAGTCATGTACGCCCTCTACTTCCTGCTGGTCACCATCATTTGTGTCATCATGATGTCCCCCACTGTGGAGCAGGGGTTGAGAGACCATGTAAGTACATAAATCACACACAGCAAAGTACCACTGTCCCACAGGACATACACACATAGATGCACATGCTCTTTTTAACTGTCTAAATTTAGATATATAGCTGAAAAGTTTGTAATGTATATGGTTGAAAGTGTTAATTGTAAGAAGGTAGTAAGGATAGGGAGGAATAAACAGAACAGAGAGATAATTAAAGCTCTAATCTGTGCTCCGTAAAAGATTCATTTTAAATGGAATGGAGTTGTTTTGTAACTCTCAGCCATAAAAGCCTCTAATAGACAAGTGCTTCAGTAGTACAATGATGATAGACTGGTGAGTTCATGATGTGTGCAGTTGTCTAGGTAGCCACATGGCTGCAGACTTCTTTGGGTCTCAAGGGGTGACACACAGTACAGTTATTGGGCTGATTATAGTCATGATTTGGGCGTCACCAGTTGGACAGAGTCTAGACCAGTTGCTGTTGACAGTGGTGAATTAAAATTCAGTTAGTTGTCAGCCAGTTGTTCTTACGATTATCGACATGCCAGATTTTCAAAACTGAAATCAGGCTTGTCAATATTACAGGTGTGAGCAGGAAAAATGATTTTAAATAACTGTCAGCTATAGATGAGATCTTGTAGGGTGCTGTGAATGAGAGTGTATTACTACTTAGTAATTCAGTTCATCCAGGTGTCAGAGCAGAGCCATCGCTCAGCTGAAGTCCATCTTGCCCTTAGAGAGTTCACGAATTTCCAGTGCCCTCTGAGCAGTTGGCAGGCATTTTGAACACCCCCCTGTCATCCACCATTTCACCTAAATTCGGCTTTTTCATCTATGTCTTAGGTGAGCAGGGCGCATTGATTCTTGATGGATGTTCATTTCTTTTTTTCGTGGTTCCATTAGTAGACTACTGTGATAGAACCACATACTCACATGCAGCAGATCTGAAAAAGAAAGAAAACGTATTTGTAGGTTACACACTCTCCACACATATATTTTGAAATTGGGTGTTCTCTTGTCAGGTGAACCAACTTTTGTGATTAGTTCTCTGCTATAAACAGAATAGAATCTCAGAGAATGTAACAGTATCACCTTGTCAATGCCAACAAAAAATTAAGCATTTATAACATTGTTACAGGCTAAGCAAACATCCCTCTATTTTACCTGGAGATCCGCTGTGTATCTTCACATCAGTAAGGCCAGAGTCCAGGAGGCAGGAGTTTAGGCTGGTAGCTTTTTGTTTTTAACCGTCCACCTAGCCTCTTTTGATCTTTACGGCTTTCTTGTGTTTTTTTTTTTTTTTTTTTTTTTTTTCCACGTTGAATCATCATAATGCTATGTTATGCATAACTGGAAGGCTTCTGTGGGTGCTGTCATCTGCTACAGTATAGTTATCCTTGTCATCTGAGTGACTCACACAATCACAGTCTGACACAAGGTGCCGGAGATGATGTCCTGATACATCGCCTTCTCATCCTTTCGTCTGCGTATTTATTGATAGCTGAGCTTGAGACGTGATGTTCCTATTTCACAGTACCATACATTATGTACAGTGTGTATCAGCATACAGTAGACTGGAGGACAGAGTAAACAAGGAATAATGATGTTTCTGTATCTGGTAAGAATACCCTAAGTTGACTGTGTTTCTATGGCAATAACTGCAAGCTTCCTCAACTGAGAGCACTTTTTGAAGACAGATATTTTTCTACCAGTCTTCTGTGTTTTTTTCCTCCTCTCTTTCTCAGCCAGTTTCTACTTTACAGTATAGAACAACTTCCTACTGTGTGTCTCCTTGTGAGAGGAGGACCTCGTAAAAGGCCCATCCAGGCACAAAATGGCCTCTGATACCCCCGCGCAAAGCCTGCTGAGTTACACATACATATATATATACACGTATACGTGCACACTGTCAGTCACACACTGTGCACAGTGGGAAGTCCCAACTAAGAGAGCAGCCATTGTGCGTATGAGAGTGCTGGTCTTTTCTCAAGAGATTTACAGCTGTCTGAAACAGCCGGCCCCTTTCCCTCTTAATCACTACACCATGGACATGCTAATATGGTCCTCAACGTGGAACAAAAGCTTCAAAAAATGGGCTTTTTACTCTATGTTGTGATCTGGCTCTGGACTGTGCGACACACTGAGGTGATGACAACTCAATCCGCTGGCGTCTCACCCATATGTGCAACTCCAGGGACCAAAATACTCTGCCAGTAACTAATAAAGCAAACTCAAACCATTTATTATCTGAAAGTAAAGATCTGAAGTTCTCTCAAAAATTGTCTCTTGTATTTGACTTTGATACACATTTCTACAGTTTGGGGCGTCAGAGAAAGAAAAAGATATTTGAGCCTCCATTCTGTGGTCATATTTTTTGAAAGGCCGTCTCTTCTGTTGGCACTGAGCCACTGAAGCACTTCCAATTTCCTGCTGAAGGCCACTGCAAAGTCTTTATCTACCTTACTGACTCACTTGCGCTACTTGCTCTCTTCTATGTTACACAGCTCACTGTAGGTCAAAATACATTTTGAAAATGTATTTTAAGACAGATCTCCCAATCTTTCCCTCTTGTTTGTGCTTTCTCTGCATTCTACTCTTCCCCTTTACCTCTGACTTGCTGACAAGAGGCGGTTAATTTATTCATCTGTGTCTTTTGTTTGTGTACACTGACAGTTAGTTGTAAGGCCCCTCTAACAGCCTGTAGAGAACGAGGGATGAAAGAGGGCTTCATGGAGAGAAAGAGGGGTTGTTGTTGCTGCCTGTTCTCTCTTTCTGCTCCTTTAGAGGCGTGACGCTCAGAATAGATGCTATTGGGCCTTTTTCTCTGAGGCCGCGTACAAGACAAACATGAGCAGAGGTGGGTGGGGGGGGGGGGGGTTTCAACACTGTAATGACCTAATCTAAGTATTCTGGGTTTGTGATTTTTTTCAATCAGTTCCCCCTCTACAGTATGTTGTGTGAGAAGATGAATGCAGAATGCAAAACTCTGGTTGGCTACTCAGCCGTCTACAAGGTGTGCTTCGGCATGGCCTGCTTCTTCTTATTCTTCTGTATCTTCACCATACGAGTCAACAACAGCACAGGCTGCAGGGCAGCTGTGCACAACGGGTAAGGAGGCATGGTTCCTTCAGTCATTAAACAATTTACAGTCCTCTATAATATCTAGCAGGGACCAAACACTTGTAGTGCTTGTCTGCGAACATAAAGGCAAAAGCCAAACTAAAGTCAAACACTTGACTGAAGGTTACAAGCAGGCAGGTTTTCATTAATGCAAGCATTAGTTAGGTCTGTTTTAGTTTGATAAAGTATGATGAATATAGATATTGTGAGCAAACAGCCTTATCTTGCAATTTAGCAATATCTTTCATTTGCGTCAGCCAACATCACAAGCAATCTCTGAATAATTTTCCTGAACACAATTATGACTATGTAAATATGATTTATATTTAGTATTTTTGGATTCCTTATACTACATTTATGTGTGTATTTGTATTGTGTATTTGTATTTCTTGCAAATCTTCTTCTTAACACTATCAAAATTATGACTAAGTTACAATGAGGCTGTTCTGTGAGGAGTCATTGTTTTGTATGTCATTTATTTTTATTTATTTTTAATTTAACGTTTCACTTTTTTGCTTTGAATGTCAGGTTCTGGTTGCTGAAGTTTATTGTGCTGGTGGCATGCTGCGCTGGAGGCTTCTTCATCCCAGAAGAGGAAACCTTTCTGGAAGGTAAAGCGTGAACACTCAACAATGGAATTTTATTAATATATGTTGCTAGATAACATCATTAAAATATCCACCTCGACTCAGGAAGTAATAAGAAAAGAGTGGAAGTAACAAGTACTGCAATTTATTTTGATTAGCAGCCATATTTTCCAAGCTCTTTAAAATTATACGCTGCCTTCTACACAGCCTGCCATCTTTTCTGTAGTTTTAATATAATCTCACAGCATGAAAGTGCAACATCTTGCTGTAAGTCACAGATATGCTGTAAGGTCTTATCATCCCTCAAACAATTTCCCTGTCTCTTCCTCTGTTCAATGCCACAGTGTGGCGCTACGTAGGAGCCACTTGCGGGTTCATTTTCCTGTTGATCCAGCTCATGCTGTTGGTGGAGTTTGCACACAGATGGAACACAAACTGGTGAGAGCAGCATGTCTTCTCTCTGCTCCTATCTCTTTTGTCCCTGTAACTCAGAGTCTGGCTCACTTACGTAAGCCCTGTAAATAAGAACAGGGGAGTGCTTTTTATTTGTTCTTGAGAAACTCAGAGGGTGGGACATATTCTTCCGTGAGGTTATTTGGATGAAAAAAGTTTCGAAAGAGGGAGTCATGTAGCTTCGTGTTTTTGTGGGTGTAGGGGAGGCTTGGCAGCAGGCCGACCCTGTGCAGATTCACAGGATGCATATGGTTTAGTGTGCACTTAGTTTCCCCTTCCCTTCCCACACAGACACACACACATACCACAGTGGTTTGGTAAACTAATGCAGTAAACTTAAACCACTCAGTATGTATTGGTATGTGCGCTCATACCCACTCTATTTAGTTTTTTAGTAAAACTTTACATTTCTAGACCCAGTAGAACTGATGTGAAAGCACTTAAGCAGTTATGAACAGGTCTTCTCATCTCCTCACGGTGCAGGAATAAATCAAAGATACATTTCTCTTTCTTTGAATTTTCCTTTAGGCCAATCTTTCCAGAGTAGGTTTTTTGTGCTTTTTTCCCCCTGTTCTCTTTTACTCATTTTTTCTTTTCGGCTGTCTGTTTTCTCTTTGTTCCTCCCTCTTTCTGTCTGCAGGAGTTCAGGAGTGGAATATAATCGTCTGTGGTACGCAGCTTTGGCCTTTGTGACTCTGGTGCTGTTCAGTGTTGCGGTAGGAGCTGTAGTCTTCATGGGTCTGTACTACACTGACCCCGAGGCCTGTTTACTAAACAAGATCTTCCTGGGCATCAACGGCAGCCTGTGCTTGGTTGTCTCCCTGTTGGCCATCTCCCCATGCATACAGAAACGTGAGGACCTGTACTCAAAGCACCTTATCTCATTTGACTGTTATGCAAATGAAAATACAAGCATTTGCCTATATGTGATGTTTATAGAAAGCAAAGAGAAATTCACAAATAGTAGCACATTTCAGACATATCAAACATAGTATAATAATACAAAGTAGTGATATGTAAGACTGTTGGCTGTCATGCTTAAAGTATTTATTTATATTTATAGATATTTATATTTATTTTAGAAAATACATACACACCAACTCAGGAATCTCTGTCAGTAGAGCCGATTATAATTAAATCCTGTATTTACCTTTGTGTCCCTGCAGTCCAGCCCACATCAGGCCTGCTGCAGCCAGCAGTCATCAGTGTGTACGTCATGTACCTCACATTCTCAGCCTTCTCCAGCAAACCGAAAGAAAGTAAGTATGAGCAGACACCCATCTCCACCTAGTAGTCACTGTCGGGTAACAGCTTGGATAAACAAGTATTATTTATATTGTGTCATGGGTTAGGCTTACTATTTCTGCAGCAAACAATGACAGTTCTGTATTGAAGATGGATAAAGTCAACCTACCAGGGATGGCATTCACATATCTGCTCCTCATACAGCTCTTGCATTGGCACACTGTCAGGCTTAGGAATGGGACAATAATCAATATTGTGATTGAAAATTAGGGTTAGATTTTAATGGTATTGCAGAACCCAACGTCCAGAGAAAAGTTTTGTTGACTGAGACAGAAAAGTACTCCGAACAAGACAACAATGGCTTGACAGTTAATTAAAACTGCAGCTTGGAAGTTTGAAGAAATTACAGAAAGTTTATGTTCAGATCATGACAGTGACTTTTTATAATAAATATTGGTTGTAAGTCATCTGGTTAAAATAAACCAATAATAATTGAGACACTAAAACAAACAGAAAAGGGAACATCTCTTGCTTGCTGATTCCTATTCTTTTCCAGTTGAGTTTAGAAGTATATATCATAAACCGATATGTACTGCACATGGAAAAATATATGCAAGAACACAGATTTGATAGTCAAGTGTTCAATCTTATCACAACAGATGAGGAATCCTGCATGTGCTCTGAACATTTTTACAGATGAGACAAGATACCTATGATAAAGAAGAGCTTTAGATTCTTAAAACCAATTACAAGTATACTACAGACTGTCATTGAGGCCGTTGGTGCTTTTGTACTTACTTTATGTTGTGTTATCTCTCCGTTTTCACTCCCCATCATTCTCTCTATACTGTGCCAAAATACACACACATTCTCTTTCGCAATCTCCCTACTCCTTTCAATACTTCCTCTCCTTCTTTACCCCATCCATCTCTGTCCGCAAATTCTTTCTGTTTAGTGGTGGAGAGAAATGGTGAGAACACAACCGTGTGTGTGTTTCCCTTCAACTCTGGGAATGAGAGCGACAAGAAGATTGTCACCGCTGTGGGAACTATCATCCTGTTTTGCTGCGTCCTTTACTCCTGGTAAGACGCACATACAGACACACACCCCTCTTGCTTCTCCTTTTTCCTATACTCGCTGTCTACACACATACAAATCAGGTTTCCCTGTAATACTAATGTTATATCGTTGAATTTATAGAGTTGAAAGATTTTGAAAAGGCTACAATCCAAATCCATTAACAGCAGTGTTTTAGGCAATGTGGAATAGAAATAATGTATTTTATGGCAGACTGTAGCGACAGAGACAGGGTAGTTTTGATTGGCTGTGACTGCGGAGAGGCACTGCATGATTGGCTGTGGCTAAGCCAAGGGTGTGAGAGACGAGAATTATGGCTTTTTGCATTTGTTCACATGTGTTTCCCATCAAGTGGAGGCATCATGTCTCTTGTGGTCGTTCCCTAAAGAACAGGGAGTTAGACTCTGCAGCAATTTTAAAACTGCAAATTATTGAAAATATATATATATAGTGATGGAATTACAACCTTTCTCTCCTTCCATCTGTCTTTATTTCTCTTTCTCTATTTATCTTTCTCCACCCTCCTTCTAGCTTGACGTCCACCACCAGACGAAGCTCTGCAGCGCTCAGAGTGTGTAGGAACAGTGAGCCAGAGACTGAGGTAAATGCACACATATTCAGATGTCCCTGGGTGTGGGGGTTAATGAAATATATATAGACTGGTTAAACAGGTTATTAAGACCTGAAAACCACACTGACCAGGCCCTTACGATCGGATGTACTTACCAAATTGAACAGAATCGCCAAAGAGACATAATGTGTGTGTCTATTCCAGTTAGGTGGTAACCTGTGTGTTTTTCTTTATCCTGTAGAGAGCTCGCTGCTGTTTCTGTTTTGGAGATGACACAGGTGAGGAGAGTCAAATCATTTACCCTCACTATCACATCTTTATATATATATTTTTTTTCCTCCTCTCCCCTGCCTCTCCAGCCTGGTTAGTGTGTATGCATATGTCCCCAGCCGTAGTGTTTGCACACAGAGGGGCTATGCTCATTGCTATTCCTCAACCAGATTGAGGATGGTGAGAAAGTATTGGTCAGCAGACATAGATGATGTCACTGTTACTAGGAGGTTAGTATGACACAGTGAGGCAGGATCAGAGGCAAAGTAGAATTGTGGGTAGGCTGACACTGCCCCCTGCTGGAAATACAACATTGAAGTGTTGGCAAACACAACCATCAGAAATATATCAGCACCAGTCCACACAATTTATTTGGGAGTTGCATACAATTTAAATGAATCAGTCCAACAATGACAATAGACTTTAGACTAGCATTTCTTTTCTTCTGGCCCATGTCACTGACCTCAGATGAAGTCAGAGTTTCAGGCATTTTCTCACACTAAAAGTGTCGCTCACCCATATCCTCTTTGCATCATTTAATGTGTGCTTTATAGATGATTATGATGAGGAGAAGACCGGTGGAGGCCAGAACGTGGCATATGATGAGAGAGAGGGAACCGTCTACAGCTATGCCTACTTCCATTTTGTCTTCTTCCTTGGATCCCTCTACGTCATGATGACCGTCACCAACTGGTTCCAGTAAGCAATACTCAGTAATATAGTATAATCACTTTGACACAGCAAACGATAGAAATGTCTTGGCTACATCTCTGGGGCTGTGTTCACAAAACAAAATAAAGTGAAAATTCAGACCTCGCTTTGTTCAATAGTTCATGAAGTGTAGATTAGATAATCACCACCTTGAATTAAATGAATAAACCTGATTTCATAGCCAGTGCGAGTGCATCATTTGCACTATGTATACATTTATCCCATCAAAGGATGATTTTTTGTTAGGTCAACTGGAAAAGAAATATCAGTAATAGTATCAACATGCAGATCGTGTTTGATGCCAGATGCAATTAACTGTATGAGTCAATATATTACTTTGTTTCATGTATGAAATAGCTAAAATAATGGTAAATAAAATCTCTATCTTTTAAATAATAGGCTTCTTTTCTCAGCAGACATTTTGACATGTAATTGCATGACAACCACAGGTGTCATTAATAATAATAATAATGACTGCTTTCCATTTTGCTAAGCCAAGGTTTTTTTTCTGGGAATTGAGCCATCATTTATTTTATTATATATTAGTTACGTCAGTGCTTTTCCTGCTATGATAAGTTAAAATGCCTGACGTGAATAATGTCTGTAGTGCTGCTATTCTAATTATGATAATCAGATTAGGGGTACAGGTCCTTAGTACGTCTTAATTGGATTATAGTAGCTTTAAAAGCTTATAATAACAGTGGATTAAATTACTATGCAAAAGGCACAACTTGTAGTGAGGGCACAGGGAGTTATCACCGTTCCCCTGAGCGTTATGGAGCTTTATAGCGTGTTTCAGTTTATTTTGTTTTGTTTTTTACGGCCCGCAGATTTGCTGTTTGGTTTCACTCTCATTGCTTTCATGTCATTGTTTTGCATCTGCAGCAGGCAACTTTTTTTCTTTTTTTTTTGTCAAAAAAACAGAACCCATTGCTACCTGCCAAGCATCAAAAAGCAGACGTCCAGCTCTTGTACATAGTGGAGCCTTTAGCTGCTAATGAGTCAGATATTTCCCTCAGGAGTTGGTGGAGAAAAAAAAACAGAGCTAAAAAGAGTGTGAATATTGGATTTACATTCTTTAAGTGGCCAGAAGCACAACTCTCAATGCATGCTAATGTTTATTCATATCAGCTGGATGTGGAAATCAGCATATTTTTGCAAACAAGTTTCCTTTATCAACTTAAAAGGTGATGAAATGTCCTTGTTGTATTTAAAGCTTGTTTTGCTGCCCTCAAGCGGCCAAGAAGTTAGTGTAGATTTCAGATTGCTCTGTTGCTAATTGAAATTAAAATTGAAATTGAAATTGAAAATCTTGTTTGTGTCTTTGCTTCCTTTTGCAGTTTTGATGACCATAAGATTGAAAAACTGTTGGATGGGAGCTGGTCAGTGTTCTGGATCAAGATGGCCTCCTGTTGGGTCTGTCTCATCCTCTACATGTGGACCCTCATCGCTCCCATGGTCTGCCCGAAGCGCTTTGAGGCCTAGGACACATCACTACACTAAAGTCAGGCTTACTCTGATTCTTGAAATGTGGCCAGGCAGAAGCTCTCACACTGAGCTCCCTGTTACCTTGAGACACAACCCTACACTACACTCAGTGTGAAATGGAGGATTATCTGTTGCCTTTTGTTTTATATGCTAGTGTTTACTTTGTTTTACAATGTTAAGCTGTTAATACCTTGATGGTAATTTTTGTTATCTTTTATTACCACTTACTCCTGGAATTTTGTATTACTTACAGGTTTTAAATTACATTAAGAATCATGGGAGGTTGAGTTACAGTTGTGAAAAGTTGTGAAACATGAAAAGCATCCAGCCCCCATAGATTCCTTTACAATTTCAGATTTGAAAGTATGTTTTGTAAGTATTTCCTGTGTGTGTCAGTTTTTCTTGGAATCCCTCTTTTACTCTCATTGTAATGAATGCCAGGCATTTCAGTTCTCTACAGTTGGACCATAAAGTTGTAGCAAAGTTGTGGGACAAATTTATTTCAGGTTAGAGATGTTACAAGAGAAATTGTATTTATTTAAGTATGTCTTAAGTAATCAGAAATCATTTTGTGAAGGAATGTGATGTAAATCGAATTAGATTTGTCCTCAACTTTGCTTAAAAACTCATCTCTCAGGCTCAAATGTAAGCTGTATATGTTTATGCTTTGTTATGTTGCGCCCTTTTGTAGACATTTTCTATGCAACAGAACAAGCTCTTTTGGATATCATAGACACCCAGTGTTGTGAAGTTTCCTTTTAGATCACATGGATAATGTTTCGGATTGTATTAATGTCAGTGCTCCCTTTGAGCCAGATCTTTTCTTAGGAAAAACCCATGTCATATGTACAACATTTTCAGTAATCATCGTTGTACAGGGCAGTGCTCTTCAAATCAACCTGCCTTACGTAAGAGTGAAGTTGGTGGAGTGCCGCCTCTCTGGAAGAGCTGCAGTGACATAGATGAGGAGTGTTTGCCAAAGGTAGATGTCAGAAAACAACAAACTACTCCGTCAGATTGTTTGGTTAGTTACAGACAAAAATATAACTGAGAACATTATGTATTTGCATGCACACGTGGACACTTAAATCAGCTGTTTTCTGTACAGTTATGAAGGCTTTTTGTCTTGTCTTTGTTACATGTGTCAGCTCATTATGGTGGTCAGAATGAGGCAGCATGAGTGATTTTATTAGTTATTCAACACTGGATGTTGAGTTTACTGCCGAATTAAAATTCACACAAAGAACTTCACCTGTTTGATACCTGTGTAACAGATTTTATTTGTATAAAAATACAATATATTGTACATTGTCAACGGCAAGTCGATTTATGCTTCATTTATCTCCAATAAAACAGTATGTTCTTCTTTTGTCTGATTGTATTCCTAATATGTTTTATAATAACATGTACATTTTGGCTTAAGTTCTGTAATCTGTGGAAAGGTTCATTTGAATTATGCTTTATATACGTGCAACCTTTGTCATGTGACTTATCTTTTTTGGAAACATTTCTGCATTTTAACTATTGGAATGAATTTGGAAATGAAATGGTGCACTGCAGCTTTGAGATTAAGATAGAAAAAAGTATCCTAAATCATGTAGCAGGACCCACTGTGAAGACTGCATACTACCATAACATGCAGGGAGTTGTGGGTGCCATGAAGTTCACATTGTTCACACTTTCATTAAACATCCATTGAATGCCATGTGGTGTGTTTATTTGCTGATTTGGTTCTCTTTCATACAGGTAAATAACTTACAATGATCTCTTGTAAAAAATGAGCTAGAACCAGCTTTGATTTTGTGAAATGCTCAATATTTTATTGTACTTACAATATATTCAAAAACAGTATTTGATCTTTACTCATAAAATGCTGATAAAATCACAGGTGATATTGCATAAACATACACAGAACCTGCTGATGATTTATACAAGAATATTTTGGCTTCAGTTACACTGAATTAATGTATATAATGCCCAAAGGTACGCTTTCATAAGACTCTCTCACTTATATGACAAAGTTAAAATACCATCAAGTCTTTCACCAAAATGGTCCATCATGCTCTCTCAAATTCATCTTTCTTTCCAACTCATGTCCTCTACCTATTTGTTCTCAACAGTGCACTGCTCCTTTCAACAGGGTCCAAGTCGTTTACTTATTGTTCCCCTTCACTGTGTGTTCTGGCATTGAGATCCTCGTAGTCAGCAGGAATAGTGTCTGTGGGGTGAGGAAGACAAAGAAAACCTCATAAGCGTTCTTACAGTATATGTAGCTGACTGGACTGACTTTAATTTACAGACACTCACCGTTGCAACGGTACTTCAGATTGGACCAGATTATATTTTCCTGAGAGAAGCAGAACACACCCAGCCTCCCGCCTCTCATACTGGTGTCAATTATCACCCCTGTGTCCGCCACCAGGTTCGAACCCTCAAAGAAGCGAGCCCTGGTTAACACAGAAAGTGAAAGTATTCAGTTCACGCAATATGCTTGTGTATGTCTGAGTGTTGGTGTGTGTCTGTTCGTACCTGATGTATCCAACCTGTGGTCTGTGCTGGAGCAACCAGCGGTAGGAGACCTTGTCCTTCCAGCCAACGTTCCTGGGGTCCTTCCACAGGAGACGAACCTGCCCATCGGTGTGTCCTGTGTGCCAGAGTGAGTTCCTCATGTACTCACCAGGACCAGTGTTAGACTTCACAACCTAGTGATTAAAAAGCCAGATAGCATAAGAGAGGGGAAAAAAAACTGGTACTGGTCCTTGGGCAAGACACTGAACCGCTCCTGGTGATCAGGCGAGTGCCTTATTATAAAGCGCTTTGGATAAAAGCACTATATAAAAGCAGACATTTACCAGCCATTTACCTTGAGTTGTATTCCCGGCTCAGCAACGGCTCTGAAGGGCGCAGCCTGCCAGTATGTTTGTTCTGTCTGTTTCCACATAACCACGTAGAAGGAAGAGGAGTCCTGGTAGCCGAAGATGAAGCCAGCATAGTCATCATCTGTCACAGTGTTCACGTGGAATGTCCCCTCAAAGTCAACCCCACTGAACGCTTTGTAGCCTACACATGTAGGCAGTGGAGAAGAAATACAAACGTAATAGATGAAGGCAAACAAAAAAACACATGGGGAAATATTCTGTTGTTAAAACAGATGGGAATGGCACGCTGTGAAAGTATTCTGTGCTTACCTACAGCAAGGCCAGGGTCAGAGTTCATGGTCTGAACTATCTCCATGCCCTTTCACAATAAAAGAGAGTAGCTTCACTTTATTGTACTATTATAAGACTCATAAGATATGTTGTTGTTGAATTCTATTCAAATAATCATAGTTTCAAATTGAGAAGTGATCAAATTTTACTGTTCAGTACAGAAGTGTGCTAAATTTGTATAGAATATCGATAGGACATGCTAAGAACATGTTTGAGCTTAAACAAACACTGATTTAAAAAAGAAAATGCACTGTTACAGAGGCTAGCTCAGAAAGGGGGTTGAACTTTGGCTACTGCTCACCTGATTGAGGACCACCCAGTTGGGGTCAATCTGAGAGTCCCCCTCTGGATCCAGCACTACAGTCTGATAGGCTCTGAAGTCAGTCAGGGTGACCTCAGCGTTCTCTGGGCAGTGGTCGATTATGTCAATGACTTTGTCATTGTCAAAGTCCCCTTCACATGCGTCACCAACTCTGTTCTCTGAAATACAAGGACACAGCTTAGGAAGCGTGACACATACTGTACACACACGTACACACCCAGGAACAAACGTGAAGTGATACTAACTGTCTGTGTCCTTTTGGTCTGAGTTGGCAACTAGTCTGCAGTTGTCATCATCGTCCAGTATGCCGTCATTATCGTCGTCATCATCACAATCATCTCCCTATCGAGATATAATAAGTCATAAGGAGTAGTGAAAACACAGAGCCATCTATATGTCAGCATGCAAGAGATGAATCAATGAAATATGAGGCATTAAATAAATTAAGTAGAGGGTGAAGGAAAATATAGTTTAAAACCATTCCATCCTTGTCAGTGTCCAGCTGCGAGGAGTTGATGACTGAGGGACAGTTGTCCTTGGTGTTCTGGTGGCCGTCACCATCACTGACAAGGAGTAAGCAGGGCAGGTAAAACAAATGGCAAAACTTTATGCAACTTTATATGCATTCACACCACAGGTCATGACAGTGGCCTCTACCTGTCTATGTTATCGTCACAGGTATCTCCTACAAGGTCATCATCTGAGTCAGACTGCAGATAGACAAAACAAACACTGTTGGTCAGAGTTATGACAGCAGAGGAACCTTTTTTAGGTTTTCGTTTGGTTTGTTACCTGGTTAGGGTTGGGCATATCAGGACAGCTGTCGCAGGCATCTCCCACCCCATCATTGTCTCTGTCTCTCTGGTCTGGGTTGGGGACTCGCTGACAGTTGTCAAGAATATTTTTCAAGCCTGAGAACATAAACAGCTCAGCACTTTAATTTCTGCGTCATGTGTAAAAGCGTTGAAAGGAAAATAAAATAGCATGACAGAACGCAGTCTACATACACAGCCTGTCAAATGCATCACCAGATGGCAGTGTTTGTTTAAGAGGAAGGTGGAATAGTTTCCAGTGGCTTTCAATGCCTGGCGAAGGCTTACAGTGGAAAAATGCTTTTAGAGAGGAGACAGACATGACCAACTGCTAAGCAATCCAGCCTTGGAGTTAAAGACATAACCAAATGATCAAGAGGTTGGAGCTCTGCCAAAATGAATGAACAGGGTCACCAAACTGAGTCTAAACATGCAACATGCGTAAGCATATAAAGGTAAACATGCGGGCACACACAAAGGTAAGAAGTTAAAACTGTGTTTCCAGTGGAACAAATGAGAGGTGCTCTGAAAGGGCAATCAAGTGAAGTATGTGAGAAAAGTTTGTGAGACAACACTTACAATTCCAGTTGGAACATTTTAACATTCAATACTTTTTTCTACAGTGATTTTAAAGTTGTTGTTTTTTGTTTTTTTAATGATGCTTGAGCTGTTTCCCTGTCCAATGATCTAACTGGTTGAGTATGTGAATTGGAAACAGACACAAAAAAGACCAGGAGGATGTTTTGAACAGATAAAGTGCTGCCAGTTTAGTGAAAGCAACAAAAATGTCCACACTTTCCACCAAACAGGATGGTAAAGGTAAGGTTGTACTCTTGTCTAGACAGTCTGGTCTGGTCTTTCAATTTCCATTATCAGTTATTAGGTTTCACAATGTGTTCCCAGCTTTATTACCTCTAATTGATGCAATAAAAGCAGTAATGGTCCAGTTACTACACCTCCCAGAGTAATGACCATCCAATGACCATCAGCCACTGAGACCATTTATAAAATTTGCGCTTTGTCCCTCTAATTACAACCAGTGATGTACAGTAATCACAAATATATGACTATAATAATTATTTGACTGATAATAACAAACACACTTACCATCCCCATCCATATCATCATCGCATTCATCTCCCAGCCCATCCTGATCGGTATCCCTCTGTGAGGGATTTTCGACTGTTCTGCAGTTGTCACATGCGTCACCATGGACATCTTTATCGCTGTTCTTTTGCTCCACATTAGGAACAAGCCAGCAGTTGTCCTGGAACAGACAAATGAGAGGGTTAAATTCCTGTTTGGAAATGTTAGAGCCCACCAAAATTGTGGAACTAAGTTACCTACATCTGTGTTAATAATGCCATCATTGTCTGCATCATCATCACAGGAGTCACCCATCCCGTCCCTGTCTGCATCCTCTTGGCCAGAGTTTGGCACAAACACACAGTTATCCTGAAAACAACACAGCAAAACACAAACAGCATTAATTTTAAATACTTGCATGAATCAAATGAAGGAGAGGAGTAGCGGGTGTAGACATGAGTACCTTCTTACAGTTGTTGTCTCTGCACTGGAGCTTACTGTCAGGATATGCGTCAATATCTGTGTCGTTTCCACACACATAGCCATTACCTGCCCAACCAATGCCACACTAACACACACAAGGAGGAAAAGGCATGGCATGAGCTTTTATTTAAATGATGTAATGTTGAACAGAACAACAGGGGTATGCATAAAGCTGAATATGACGTCAGTATTTCCTAAATCCTTACCACACAGCTAATGCTGCCGTCTCTCTCCATGACACACTCGGCATTGGCGTCACAGGGGTTGGGTTGACCATTGGGGCAAAGCCTGGTACCATAACAGCCTCTCACCTGGTCACCTGTGAAGCCAGTTTTACACTCTCCGCAGCGGAAGGAGCCCTGGTGTGGACAGTACAGAGTCAAAATCCAGGTCCTTCTGCTACATGAGAGTGTGATAACAACCATACACCAGTTCCGGTGGTCTTACTATAGTGTTGTAGCAGTGCGAGTTGGCAGTGCAACCTCCATTTTCAGGTGGGCCCAGACACTCATCTATATCCTCACACACCTGGGAAGAGCAGATGAAAGTCAGGATATTAAAAAAAGATTCATATTCTGTTATCAGGATAAATCAAACAGAATGAAGGTTTTATATACAGTGTATTCACTTTGTTGTACCTGTTTGTGTGACTTAGCATAGGACACTCCCACTCCATTTAGCTCTGGTCCAGTGTATCCCAGAGGGCATTGCCCACAGCGAAAACCAGGAGCAGTGTTTACACATGGGACACCAGGGAAACATGGGTTAAACTGGCACTAAAACACACACAAAAACAGAAAATGGTCAAATGCTACTATACTAGTGATAATTTCTCTTAGAGAGACACATGCACACAGAGAAACATATTATCCATACCTCATCTACGTCGTCACAGTGCACCCCATCTCCTGTATATCCATCTGGACAGGGGGCACACTGGAAACCCCCTGAGTCGGTAAGGATGCACATGTTCTGTCTGAAACAGGTCCCGGGTGGGCACTGAGTCAGAGGCTGAGGCTGCATGACAAACTGCCCAGGACTTGGAGCTGGACCTGTGTTGGTTGGACTGCCCCTGAGACCTGTGGGAACACATAGACAGGTGTGAAAGCACCTTGTTGAAATGTCAGTTTGCATATTGTTAACAAAGGTCTGACCACAGTTTTTGTAATGCTTACCACAGGCAAGGCACTCTGCAATGGTATTCCGCAGAAAATTTGTCTCCTTAATCTTAAACCAGAAAGAAAGGGTGTAGAACGGTTGGTCAGGACAACATGTGTTGTTTGGGTAATTGTATTTTCCCTCTACAGCTTATATCAGTAAGGGGAAATAGAAATTTTATCTTTCAAGAACTATTGAAAACTTGATTGAGACTAAGTCGAGCTAGACATGCTTCGAAAAGGTTTTGAAAAGCTATAAAAAGTGTGTCTGCTAAGGTAAGCTCCAGTGAATTGTTTCCTTATATAAAGGATTCTCTGTGTGTCTGACAAGGCTGAGATGCTGAACTATATAAGTAGCATTTTATTGCCTCAGGCTCCCTGTTTGATGCCTTATCTCCTAACAAATCCTTTGCTTTAAATGATCATCTGAAATCATCCACTTCTGTCTGCTGCTGAGGATTTCCACTTTTCCACAACTGTCTTCAAAACAACAAGGAACCTCTCCACATTTTCTGCTACCAAAGGTTTCCCAAAAAACATTTGTTCCAAACAACATCATCAATTTTTGGACTGTTTATTATTATTCGATGCTGTAATACTGCGGTGCTCCTTTAATGATTTTACAAGTCATTTCGATCACTTTAAATTTTTGGTTTTTGTGTGTTTTCCCTCTCCTTCAGGAGTGACCTGTGTGAGACACACAAGACTGGGACACAGAACAGGCTACCTGCTGGTGGAGCAGCTCCTTCATCTCAGATAACATTCTCTTCAGCTCCAGCATGGTGGCCTGGTCGTGTACCGTTCTTCCTCCCTGAATACCTGAGGGAATTTCAGAAAGCAGAATTAGAGAATCAAATACACAACACATCTACTAGGTTTAAGTTCAAATCAAGTCAAGTGAAGTCAATTTATTTATGGAGCACATTTAAAAACAACCAAGAGAGATTCAATTATGGGATTATTTGATTGATGATTGCAATCAAACAAAAACACAGGAAGGATCAAATAAAAACAGATACATAAATAAGAGGATATAAGTCAGTTAATAGAAGCATAACACAACCAGCACAGTGCCAACAAAAAATAAAAAATACAAACAAATAAAAGCATGAAATGAATGGAGGGGGAAGGATCTAATTGTTATTGGAAATTCCAAAATGTAGGGCCAACAACTGCAAATGCTCAATCACCTTTGGTTTTTGACAGGGGGATATGGGAATAGGGGATGAGCAGTCCATGCAGTTCTTTAAAAACAAATAAAAGAAACTTAACTTCACAAAATTTTAATGGACAGGAATGATTTTAATTTTGCTAGTAATCTAAGATGGAATAAGCCAGTGCTGACAACTGAGTGGATTTGTTTATCAAATTTTAAATCAGAACCAGAAATTGCATCCAATTTACATGCAATTTAGAAGGGAGTTAAAACTGCATGGATCACAAGGTTCAGCAGAGGTACAGCTGGGGGTCGTCGGCATAACAATGGTGGGAAATATTCTATTTTCTGAAAATAGATCCCAAAGGAAGCATATATATGCAAAATAAAATAAGGCTTAATGTGAAGCCATGTTTATCTGGACATGTCAATTAAATGTAGAAAATCCCAAGCAATCGGGTTACATAAACAGAAAATGTGAATGTTAAAATCACCTAAAACTATTATTAGGTTATCAGATTTGGTAACCAAAAGGTCAGAGAATTCATCAATCAAAACCTTGTTGAATTTAGGGGGTCTGTATATAAGTGCATAAAGTACTGGAATTGACTGTTCAATCCTTCACAGCAGTAGTTCAAAACTTGTATATTCGTCAATCGACATGGGTTTTACAGGTAAAAAGATCATTAAAAAACCATAGCCAGGCACCCACCACGGCCACTAAGCCATGGTGAGTTACGGAATTTGTATTTTGGAGGTCAGAACTCAGAAAAGGAGTATGCAGAATGGTTTCTCTGAGATTGGATGAAATACAGATCATATTACATGCACTGGAAACAGTAGTGTGGCTGTACTGGTGGGAATATAACCTCATATTATTTCTAGTAGTTATTCTTTCTGGTATTATGGCATGTGTGGGGGAAGTGGGGCTTGTAGAACATGGCCCAGACCCTTTGGAGAACTTACTCTGAAGGGAAACTACCACTATGAGTTTAAGGGCTCATTTAGAGGCGCACGCCTCCGTTTGTTTCTGGTCATTTAAGCTATAAAACAAATTGTGTGTGAGCATAGGTGACCCCAAAAAATTAGGTGAAGACTGTCTCTTTTAAAAAAGTCTCAGCGTGTTCAGAATAGAATAAAACTGTCCACATAATTGTGTTTAAATTCAGCATGGCTGCATGTGTTTTATATCAGGCAGTAAGTTGGAATCTATCCTCACCCAGCAGCTGCAATGCCTCCCTGGTAGATGACCGAGATTCAACCTGATCAACGCTACAGTCCTGCAGAGTGGCCACATTGTCTATGGTGTCCTCTATCACCAGCTTCATATCAGTCAGTTCATCCTTACAAAGGAATAGAAGACAAAGAGAAAAACTAAACCATTAAAATTAAATGCATTGTCTATCAAGTTATTGCACTGCTTAAACAGTGTTCATATTTTTGCTGTAATCTTGGGACATTTAATAATTTTGTATCCATGCATCATATCTCTGCAGTCAAATGTATAATTACTCCGAACTGTAAACCTCTTATTCACCTGTCCACTCGACTGCAGGGTCCTAAGTGCGACCTTGTTGGGACCAGGTGGGAGGGACCCGAAGGCAGCTGGCAGATCATCCAAAGTGTGCACCAGTCTGCAGTCTATATAGACGTTGAGCCGAGGTGGACCCCGCTGTAGACCGCTGGCATGTAGCATCACATGGTGATCTCGGCCATCTGCCAGGGAAGCGTGGTTGAAACTGGTTGTGGCAAATCTGCCGTCAGTCTTCTGGTAACGAACAGTCACTACAGGTGGAGAGAAGAGAGAGTGAAAGACAGAGGAGAGGCGGCAGGAGAACATGGGTTAAAACAGCTGATAACATAGTCTGTTTGAGAAGTTATAGCAGACACTGCTATATGTGTCACTACAATAATTCACCCTTGCTCAGTTTGGCCTGCACGCTGAGCTCTAGGTACTTGGTGTTGTCTTTGGGGTTGATGACAGCGTAGAGAGTGGTGGGGGCCTTGTTGAGGAGCCTGAAGGAAGAGAGGAGGAAAGCCTCGTCTCGCCCATTGTTCTTCAGGCTTCCTTGGAGCAAGTCTGGCAGGCAGTCTGGAGACACCAGGAGGTCATAGACTAACACAGAAGAGGGGTGTTAAAAACCTGCATTATACTGCTGTAAATGCACTGTACCATAATTAATAATAGATAGTATATTAACACAGAGGTAAAGGGAAACATACAGTACAGTGGTCAATCAATAGTGGTGCAAGAGGAAATATTAGGAAATATTCAGCACACCAACTGAAAGCACTCCATCTGGTACACTATAAGTGGTGCTGACTTTCTTTTTTTGTCAATATTAATGGTGAGTTTTTTCCAAATTTGTGTCCTGATGGCTATGGCTGGCAGTGTACTGTGGATTGCCGCTCATGAGTCAGTGCACTATGGTACTTTATTATGTGTGACAGTGTATCTGTATGTGTGTATGTGTATGTGCAAATTTAAACCCTGCTGTGTTTTATAGAGTGGTAGACTTGAGTTGCAGAAAGGAGCAGCAGTAAACTCTTTCCACTGGAACAAGCCCACTGTCTCACACTCACATGCACGGATAAATACACACATATACACAAAAACACTTTCAAGAATTCAAAAATAATATGAAGTGACAGGAAACTGTATGGAAATATTTGCGTGTGGAGATTCCAGGCAGATCAAAGTTTTGCACATGCTCTTTCTCAGATGGCAGTTAATGTTGTTTTACCATGGAAGCGTGACCTTATTTAGGTCAGACTGTTACTAGATCCCAGACATCACATTCTACAAGCCACAAAAAAGCCAACTTCATGCCAACCAAATCAACAGAATTACCCTTATTATTTGTGGCTTGCTGCAGATTAGAAGATGTAAGATCAGACAACAGATTGTTAAGAATACATAAATGGAAGACAGTTACCGAAACAGAAGTTTTTACCATGTGCCGATCTACATACTCATATGGATGATGAAGAGTACTTACCAATGCCTTGAGCTGTGACAGTGAGCACCAGCTGTTGCAGCACCAGAGACAGAGCTGCTGCTCTGGCCCACACACTCATCATCAGTGCTTCAGTATGGCACACACCTCAGGAGAAGCTGTGCTCCCGACAAAATAACCGAGTTTCCTCTATATCCTCTGTATCAAAGATTAATCATCTATTTTAAAACACTGGTCCAACAGAATGATGGAAAAATCCAGATGTTGAAGCAAAATCTTAGCAGAGGTGAGATGGTTTTGGGGCCACAGGCACAGCTTTTAAAGCAAAGGGGAGTGTCCTTGTACTCTACTGTTGCGAAAGTGGCACAGTGAAGGGACTATTTTAATAGTTTGTGGGAGTGTCCCCTTGCTACTATAGTTCGATCAAATGATAAGTTGTATATTGTCCCTGTGTGTAAAAGCTGAAGTAGTAACAGTACATGCTAGAAACAGTGTAAACAAAGAGGCATAAGGCATTATACACATTATTTTATTCTAAAAAGGATTGTCTACTTACTACTATGAGCTAAATGTAAGGGTTTTTTTTATGCATTTATGACCCTATTTTATTTGAGTCAAGATACATTTTTTATTCCTTGAGTCTGTTGTTTGGGGATTTGTGATATAATACCATAAAAAGTACTCTAAATCAGCCCGTATACTGTCAGCCAACTCTAAAAATGTCTGAAATGGATTGCGCCTGGGTCTCAAGGGAGGAAAACTTGATTCCAGCTGGCCATTGTTTTTCACAAACATCATTAACCTGTGTCATAGATGTGGATTTCATTTACTAGCTCATCTCTTGTAAGAAAGTTGAACCGTATGCCAGATGTTGTTAATTTTAATTCAATTTAATCTTACGTGTTCTACATGCCTCTGCAAACCTTTTTTTTAATTCCATCTGTTGGAGAATGTGGGAAAGGAAGGACAAAGAGGGCTAGACTTGGGACCCTGGAAACATTTCATGATAGATGTCTGGTACTTGTCTTAAAACTTTTTCAACTAACCTCAAGTACATTTCAACATCTCAGCTGCTGGTCCCAGCCAAGGAGAGACATTTACCATCCCTCAGTGCATTATCACCGTACATCTGTCTGTGTCTGGCTGTCTGGTCTTACCAAACAGCTGGCAGCATTCGACAGTCTGACTATCAGCTCAGGCACAGAGATCATGCTATTGTGGCTGAAAATAAGTAAAATGCCACAATAATGGAAATTACTATTTGACATTGAAATCAAAATATGAATTTGTCACTTGTTACTTTCTTAGTATTTAGAAAGCCAGTCTAAATATACATGGAAGCATATAGTGCATCATTGTTACTTCAAGGTCTTGCTGTTTATTGTTTGTTTAAAACTGTATGAAACTAGCCAATAAAGATAAAAAGAGCAACTGAGTGATATGACTATTTGATCATTTTATCTGTAGTCTCACGTAGCCTATAAACTATTCGTACAATAGTGATATAATACACTGAATGAATATCACCACGCTATACAACCACATGACTTGGTTAGTACAGAGGAAAGAGTAGTAAAGTTTAATTCTTTTAATTGAAGTATGATTCACCATGATTTATTTTCTTGGAAACGTTTTACAGTGTGTACACAAGTATTGAAGGAAGGAGGTAAAGAACAAGTAAAGGACAAACATATATCTAACACATAGTCTGTGAATAAGTCTTTAGAAAGAAGAGACTGCTTGATAGTCAATTTAAAGCATGTTTAGGGTATATTAGTATCTTGTGTCTTAGTATTTTTCCTTATCCAAATAGAATGTCTAAGGATAGAGGGTGTTGTTTGTTGTACAGATTGTACAGCTCTTTATGGCAAATTTGGGAATTTGGGCTGCATACATAATGTTGACTTGACTATCTAAATAAACCACGCGTGCAAGGGTCAATCCCTATTCTGTATATCTGCACACTGTCCACTTTCTAAGTAAATTGTTCCTGAATATTTCTGAATCAGGGGCTAAATTCCCCCTAAAAAGTACTTAAGAAATTTGAGATTGAGAGAGGATAAAAACAGTCTCACCACAAGTTAAATTACAGTTGTAACTGTAACTGGAGTTTTTCGGTGGACTGCCCACTTTAAGGATTTCTCACTGATGTCGTTATATGTTAATAAATCCTTTCTCATTATTTCCTATTTTTATGCCCCCTCTCATAAAGGTGCATCACGCTGAGCCGCTGCTGGGGCGGCTCAATTCCTCCATGATAACCTCACCGCAGTTACCGATGTTTAATGATCCCTGAAGTGAAGTGAAGCATCATCCCGACAAACAGCTTGGGGAGTTTTTTTTTTTTTACCGGCAATCAACCATTATAGCTGAACGACGTAAGCCAGAGACTTTTTCAAAACACACTTACTTCTTCTTTCATGTCGCTAAAAACGTGCCCACCAGCCCAGCAGACACGCGCTCACTTCTCACGTGATCACTGTTCAGTGTTGACAGGTACGCCGTGACGTCATCCCTGCCTGGATGGAAACATGGCGGCGGCCATGGAGCTGCGATGCTGGGGCGCAGACTGGGGTCTGCCTTCTGTCCACACCGAGTCTCTCATAGTCCTGGTAACGTTGCCGTCTGCTTGTAGACGATATATTAATGATAATAATGGTAACCCTGCGGTCATTGCGCGCAGAGAGAGGTTTCTTTTCCGGGGGTTTTCTGTGCGTCTTTCTCTGTGGGTCTCTGCTTAGCGTCCGTGCTAACTCGCCCAGCCGCCGCAGTTTGCTGGTTTGCTCGGCTCGACGTGCAGGAGAAAAGGGAAAAAAAATAAATAAATAACATCCCCAGATGAATTTCATGTTTGTCCAGCTGCGACGCGACAACTGTGACTGCATGGTCCGTCCCTCGTGTACGGGGACGTCACTGTCATAGCTAACAAACGATGCGGTCCTTCAAGGTCAGCTCGTTGAGGCTGTGGTTTGAACGTCTCTGTGTTTATTGATCTCTCTGCCGCTGTCGCCGGCGGCCGAGGCAGTAATAACCTTGTCAGATTATGAACACTGAGCTGTTTGCTGCCGTTTATCACGTTGCTGTCTCTCAGTGAACGCATGCAGTTGCAGCTCTCGCCACAAGGTGACTCTGATCAAGATGACATACAGAGCATGTGCCACCTTTCAAACCCTTTTATTGAGTGACACTGTTGCGTGTTGTTTTTGGTTTGTGTTGGTTTGTTGAAGCATTGTAATATGTTTAGAGAGACAACATGCCAGACTTTGTGAGGGACAGTCCTGGACTAAATGTCCTCTGGTTCTAGCTCCTTGAGTGTGATGATTTGCTGCTTTTTTTTCTTTTTTATATATCATTGTAAACTGAACATCTTTGGGTGTTTGACTTTTAGTTGGACAACATTTATAGACGTCATCTTGCCCTAAAAGATTCATCTAAAAAGTAATCAACAAATCATTCGATAAGTTAAAATAATCGTTAGTTTCAGCCCTAATTGATTTAGCTATTTATACATATATTTGTCTTCATTTTGGTGACTTTTTTAATCCAGTTGTTGAAAACCTGGTCAGAAAGACCATGTTTGACCATGACCATGTTTTTGCTTGTTTTTCCTCTTTCTGTAAATGAAGCTGTTTCTGGTCAGCAGTGTAATCACTGTGGTCCCTTGTGCCAAATCTGGATTTAGGGTCGGTGCCAAATTCCTATGCCGGGTACTTTGATTGCAGAATGCATTCAGCTTCATTACAAGATTTTTATAGTACAAAACGTAGCCTTGATTGAAACATTACAGTCCTGCATTGGGGCTGTATACAGCACAGGAAGAATCCCTCTGAATGTCGTATGCATTTAGATCAGTAGCTCTAGCGTAACATCTATGACAAACTCTCTTTTTACCATCTTTACTGATTCAGGTGTGTGTTTTCTTTCAGGCATACGCCAAGTTTTCTGGGGCCAAAGTCACAGTTTCTCCTATAGACTGGACATGGAAAACTCTAACAGGTGGGCTGCAGCTTCCATTAACCAGGATGTCATAACTTTTTGGTCCAGACATCACATGGGGATTTCTTGATATACATATGTGGTCATTGATAGAGAATCCTATGTCTGATATAGGAATGTTTTGTTAAATGTATGCATACTTACATTCTCATGACAACTGTAATATTCTAATTGCAACAGTCATTCAAATTTTGCGGACCCAAAAATGCAGCAGAAAAAGTTTAAAATCACAGATTTAAAGCTGGATTTTTGATGTTTTTGTGCATCTGTTTGGGTTTCAAAATGGAGGGAATTAATGTAAATTGTAGGTACACATTTCAAAACCTTAATAACATGTAAATGCAGCTGCAACGCCACTCTTAAATAACTTGTCTAACCCTTGTCTTGAATTGTAATAAGTTCTTTCTGTCATTCAACTTGCAGCAACAGTCCCGGAGTTAGTTTGTGGAGACTCTGCAGTTCAAGAACCTGCACAGATTCTCAACTTCCTGAGGAAAAGGGTAAGAGTGGATGCCAAGGGCCGCTCGCTGCCTGTCACCTGGTCATTTTTTCCCAAACCCATTTAGCAGAATCAGTAGATCTACTGTAATATTTCAGATTTTTCTTCTTTTTTTCCCCCAGAGGTTTAATGCAGACTATGAGCTGACAGCCAGACAAGGAGCTGACACCATGGCATACATCGCTCTGCTTGAAGAGAAACTACGACCAGCTCTGGTAACACCATCTCTCTTTTGTTTGTTCGCTGACAAGTACCAATCTGTGAGTACTGTTAATATTCAGAGTGATGCTTTGTGCCCCACAGTTGCACACTTTCTGGGTGGATGCAGAAAACTACGCCAATCTGACAAGGCCATGGTTTGCTTCACGCTCGCCATTCCCTCTTAACTTTCTCGTCCCTTGTCGTCATGCCAACACCGCCCTCTCCCGCATCCTTCTAACCAAGGGAGAGGCGCCGCTACACAGAATCACTGAAGTGGAGGGAAAGGTAAATATATTTATCTGTCTGAGACATCAGTAACATGTTCTGTCAATTCTGTCAACATGTCAACTCTGTGTAATTGTGACTGCAAAGTTTTCTTGTCGACAATTATACCTCTCTCCCTGTCTACCTCAGATCTACAGTGATGCTAAAGAGTGCCTGAATCTCCTCTCCTACAGACTGGGAACAGCAAACTATTTCTTTGGCAGCTTGTGAGTTTTAATCTATATCGACTTAAATGTCCATTTGAAGGAATATATATATATATATGCATCACATGTAGGTGGATAACAGAATAGAATGAAAGGCTTGAAAAGTCAGTATCAGTTATGCTACTTTTGATGTTGCATACCCTTATATCGCTTGTCTCTGTTAGTGCTTACATTTATTTTTGTGTACATACATTTGTGTTTGTAGGCCGACCAGTCTGGACGCCTTTGTGTTTGGTTTTGTGGCTCCACTTTACAAAGCCAGTCTACCCAGCAGCCCTCTGCAGAGCCACCTCAGACAGCTGGATAACATCGCGCGCTTCTGTGACAACATCCTCGCGGTCTACTTTAGCTCGGACCACCCTTGTAAGATCGCTGCACACACTGGGAATACTCACACTGCAAGCACACAAAACAACTAACTTCATCAGCATTTCTTCTTCTCACATACTTGTTTCACTTGCATGCTTGCTCTTTGTATCTCCTTTATTTTGAGGTGTTCATTGACCCAACACTGTTCCTGTTCCACTAACTCCGCCCTTACCTTCTTCTTCTGTGGGTGTTCCCTTACCTCGTCTCTCTCCAGGTCATCCCGCACCTGTTCAGGAAACAATGGATGCCAACCTGCAGAAACTAACTCAGCTTGTAAATAAAGAGTCCAACTTGATAGAGAAGGTGCTTCTGCTTTCCTTTTATCTTCTTTGCATGGGTTCATGGTTGCATTTGGCAGGTACTGTCTTCAGCTGTAGAAGTGTATATATAGTGTCTGTTACTGAATCATTGTCAAATTATTTTCTGCTTGTGCATGTGTGCTCTAACTAAACTGGACATCCTGTACTGTAGATGGATGACAACCTTCGCAGCAGCCCTCAACACAAACCCCACAGAACAGACCCAAAACCCAGTCTGGCCAGTGAGAAGAGCTCTACCCCTGCCTAACGTCTGATCCGTCAACCCTGATCTAGCCTTATGAATCAAGGAGGAACAGCCTGAAGATGAAAGGTGCCGTTGTGAATCTGACTCAACATCCTGTAAAAAAGAAAAACTAATAATTAATGGAAGTATGACTATATAATTATAAAAGAGACTATTTTACAGCAAGATAATGATGATAGATTTCAAAGATGTTAGTCTGAAAGAGAAGGGAAAGTGCATGTGTGAGGTTTTAAAAATGTTGAGTGCATGTACGTGGTTAAGGATGGAATGCTATGAAGTGGTGCTCGATGAGAAAGACACAAAAAGTTCAAAGGAAAGCTGCAGTAAATGAAAAGTCCAGCAGGGAACAGACCTGTTTGACCTCTGAGTGGGCAACTTGCCAATTTTTTTTTAACTTCTTTCTTTTGTTTTTCTGTACGAAATACTTTTTCATCACTCTACAGTTGATGCTCCATAGGAAACTTGGAAATGTCCCCAACTGCATCATCAGGATATTGAAATTTCTGCATTAAGCATACTTTGGTCACTTTAGTAGAACGGTGTTGGGTTAGAGCACCTTATGGCAAGATTTTTAAGTTATCTTACTCCAGTTTTTAAATCTGTGTTTTATCATGGAGGATCTCAGATCTAAGCACACGTCCTTCTTCATATCCACTATAAAAATGTTCTGTAAATTCCAATAACATTTGAATTAGTGTAATGTACAGTCTGTAATGTATGCTGTCATGACTATAGGAATACCAATTAGTTATTTTGCTTTGCTAACACCTCATCTGCTTTGTATAGTTTGTATAGTTGTAAATAGTTACATGATTAAAATCAATACAATTTACTTTGTTTCCTCTAATAGGGCTGGTAATGGAAGGGCCTTATACACTATATTAAATTATACATGCAAAATATGTGGGACTAATGTCTGTGTGAGTGAGTGAGAGTGAGTGAGAGAGAGAGAGAGAGAAAGAGAGAGAGAGTTTTCCCAGGGACTCTCAGAAAACCAGTGTGTCTTTCAATTATTGATTCTTTGTTATGTACGCTGGTTTTTCACCACTATGTTTGTACATTTATTTTGCTTTGGTTATCATTTGCTGTGCCTATTTAACATCACGCGTTAAAGTGTCTGTCCCATTTCGGATAATGTCTCATTAGCTGACTTTTTTTGCCTTATTTTTACATTCTGAATTTCTGAAATTAGACTGAAATGTCATTCTTTTCTTTTTCTTATGTTCATGTTCCCTAATATCCTCCCAACTCATACATTAATGAACTGTGTCTACTCCATGTGATTGCTGTCATGATTTCTCTGTGTCTCATTCTACAAGTATTAATACTTGTAAAGATACTTGGGATCTTGCAATTTCTAAAAAAAATCCCTTCATGGTTACATTCCCTTTAAAGCACCATATCCTGAAACAAAAGCGTGTGTGTGTGTGTACGTGTGTGTGTGTACATGTGTAAGTGTGTCAATAAAAAAAATGTTGGACTACAAACAAGCTTGGGAGGACCATATGGGTGCAGTGTGCCTTCATGACTGCTGGTGTCTTTGTACAATTGTCAAAATGTTAATGGTGTCCTTCATAATTTTGATACATTGTCATAAATTAATCATAATAATTTGTGTTACTGTTCATTCTCTGTGGATGGTTGGTAACAACTGTCTTCATATTATTGAAATACAAATATGATAATCCAACCAAGGCCACTGTCTTTTTTTTTTCCCAAGCCAATTAAACATCTTAGTATAATTTCACGTAATGTGCCTATAAAAAAAGTAAACTCGAGCCAAGATTGAAATTGTATGAGTGAGCTGTTTACCTCCTATTTTGTCCTTTAAAAGATGTTGTAGATGTTTCCTCCATCCTCTAAGCCAATGCAGCAAAGCGTGGTATTGGGTGACTTGTTTTTTCCAGTAATAATTACAGAAGATTTCATCCTTGCCCACTGTGCCTCTCTGATTGTGTGATCCACTGTTTAGACGTTGGAAGGATAGAGAGCCCTTTGTTTAGTTTTGGCCTTCGACATGGAAAAAACGAGAGTAATTAAGCTGAAAGGATGTGATGCATACTTGATATCAGATATTGTCGAAGTCATCGGTCACGTGAGGGAGAGACTCCTGCTTAGGCTTCTCTTGGATGGCTATTTAATGGGTTTGGTAAAAGGAAAGAAATAACACATTTGAATCTGTTTTTCTGTGCTGAAAAAACATCTATCTGTATTGCAGTGATATTAGGACACTATGGTCATCCTTCTATATTTGTGGGTTATAAAAATATGTTGTCAAATAAATCCTATCAAATAGTGTCAAAGAACTCAATGTTAAGATGAGGTACAAAAACAGTTCACAGTCCCAGATACTGGGTCCTTACTTTCCGCTTTAACAGGAACAAATCTTTCCCGAATTCAACTACAATAAAAAATTGTTCCAACTACCCAACCCACTGCAGGAAGGCAGAGAAGAGTCAGTCCCAGTCAAATGAGTCTGTCGCTTTTCAAAGAGCTTTTCAGGTTCCAGCTGAGCAGTCCAACCGATCACATGGAAGCCAGCAGCTGTTCCCTGATGGTCTGCATGTGTTTGACCCACACTCCCATTCTTCCTTTCACTCTCCTCTCTGTGTTTCCCCAGAAATGAGAAAAGGTGTCAGAAATAAGGAAAAATGGGAACCGTCCTCTGGAGAACCATGTAGCTTTGACAGCAAGGTGTCTGGCTCCCAAATCTACAGTAGCTGTAACTCATAAAAAAAGCAATCTGGGAGTATAAGTGCATGATAGATTTTGCAGAAGTTGTCAGGATTGGTAGCAGAAATGTATTTGATTGCTTTCAGCCTGTGGTCGTTTTCCAATTGTAGCAGAGAGTAAACCAATTCAACTCACATTTCTGCACACATTTAATTTGTGTATCAAAGTTTACACACATCTTTAGGTTGATGATAATGTACTTATTATATAACATCGCACTAAGTGTAAGGGGCAGTGAGAAAAAACATGACTCTTAAGGAGTTGTAGGAGTATAATGTATATCTCAGTTTAGGTAACATCCTGAAAAAAACTGGTTGTCCATATAAGACAGAACAAATACATTTTGGGAAGATTTTGAGCCAATATTACCTCTAATGGAGTACTGAGGCCCTCTAGTGGTGAATGTATATTAGAAAGAAAGTTAGTGAGCTGAGTCAAAACAAACTATCAGTCCAGTTGTGCAAATAGAAAAATAAACATGTTCATTCAGCTCTGACGTGAAAATCAGTTTACAAGACAGGAAAAGGAAAACAATTAATCTCCACTTGCTGTGAGTCGCACATAACAAAATATAGAAGTGATCACATCTGTTTAAAAAGTTATTTACACAAATTCACAACATGAAACACAGTTCAAAAGTGCTGAAGTATTTTTCTTGGAGCCATAAACTCAGTGTCTAAGCTTTGTGTCGACAAAAGGTCTTAACTGTTGTTTGTCTCAGTAATGATACAGCGTGTGTTTGACTTCAATATGCAGTCAGACCCTTTAACTAACAATACCTACCAGTAAGGGTTTAAATAAAGAGGAGAAAAACTGAAAATTAGTTAATTAAAGAACATTTACAAAACAGTACAAAACTATCACATTTGTTATGGTCAAATTTACGAAATGATCCACAACATTTCTCCTCTCCCTTGATGATACAAAATACAAAACACTCACCAATTCAAGGCATTACATTTCAAACCAGTTGTATTTCACACCGTCATCATTCATTTTTACTGCCTCCGTTTTTGATATTTACATTACATTTCTGTTACCAAAGGGTATAAAAGTTGAATTAATTCCTGTTCAACCAGAGAAAAACTTGTTTAGCAATGAAACACTGTATTGATTAGGTTCAATCTCACTAAAATACACACAAACCCATCATTGAGGACTCTTCAGAAGAATGGGACCCAGTATGTCATCTGCCTTAACTGTGGATATCAATATATTTTACGTAAGATCATTCAAATCAATATATGTCCAACATGAACTGTAAACTCCTCAGTGTGTGAGGCAGAGAGCAGAGCTAGCTGTCCTGGGTAAACTCCGGCACATCCAGCACCATGCTGACCTCCAGGCTGCCCGGCATCTCCAGGGCCAGAGCAGGGTGGCACGGCTGGGTGAAGCGCTGGCAGAAACTGCCTAACAACTGACCACTCTGGGCATTGTAGAAAGATAGACGACCAAGCTGGTAATCCAGGAGAGTACCCACTCGCTCAGGCATCTCAATCACAAGCACACTGCACTGAACGTCACTGTGGAGCAACTGATACCTGTAGCTGGACGGATGAAAAGAGCAAAGAAAGGAGAGTTTAAACCAAAGTAGCGATGGGAAGTACAGTTAATCGGTGGGGGGGGGGGGGGGGGGGGGGGGGGGATGCTTCATGCATACCCTGATGGTGTAGGGACACACTGCAAACACCATGACAGGCTGTTCTCTCCCAGAGGGCTGTTTCTATTGGCTGTGCTGTAAGATACTCCAAGCCTGTAAGCTGTGCTTCCTGTTACGATGGTCTCCCAGTAGTAACGCCCATGTGCTGGCAACAACTCACCCAGGATGGATGGACACCTAGAAAAAATACAAAATCTGGTTTACACACATTCCTTAAAATGTTTCCTAAGAGGATCCAAAGAATGGAAGGAGCTGACTGACTCGCACTGTCCGTCTGTAGGTGATGTGTTTTCAGGTGCGTCCTGAGAGTAGTGCAGCGTGGTCTGGTCCACTGACAGCTCGAGAGCAGGGTGAGCTGAGTCTTTCAGCAGGTGGAACCTTGTCCCTGAAAACAGTAACAGGTAACAGATATGAATAATGATATGAGTAAATGTATTTTTGCAATTTAACGCACAAATACAAACTACAAAGACAGTTTAAGAGTGTGCTTTGTTACCTTTGGTGGAAATGAGTGCAGCCTCGCTCTGTTCGCTGGCTCCAGCCTCATTCACAGCTTTGATGTAAAACAGATAGTTCTCATTGGGCTGCAGGAGAACCCTCTGTTCACAGCTTTTGATACCTGAGATTGACCTAGGAGTATGTCACACACAGCCACATACATATGCGCACATAAATTAAAGGAATAAACTGTGGTACATTAAAATGTGTCCACCTAGTTTGGGCAAGACATTTAATTATGTCTTTACATTTTTATGTCAGAGCCATCTAAAGTTTATTATTAGTTTGTTTAAAACCAAATTGACTGGCTTTCCTAATATGGTAAGTGTCAGAAATTACAAACAGTGTTAAATTACTTTTCTGTCTATGTGGGCACCTATCTGGTTAGAATAAACACCCACCTGAGCCCCTCTCCCTCCAGTTCATACTGGCGGCAGTACTCCAAGGTGTAACTCTGTTCGGGAGTCTGTTTTGCTGAGCTCCACCGCAGCGTGGCTGAATCCCACATGACAGTGCAGCGCTCTGTATCAATCACTGGCACTGATGGAGCTGCCAGCAAAAGAACAAGATACCAATAATAGTGGGAAATTCACTTTTATCTTTGAAGGGCAGTCTTTCTGGACCCCGAAAAATGTAGATGTAAATGTAAACTCCCTTCACAATTCCAGTAAAAATTAAAATGATGCTTTAGTTTCATCGGACGAATTTGTCGTGTTGTTGTAACTTTAGCTCCAGTGTGTGGACTGACCGGTTCTGAAGGCGAGTCTCTCGCTGGGCAGGGAGCAGCCTGTATAGTTGACAGCCATCACCCACACCTTGTAGGCCCTGTCAGGCTCCAGCTCCTCCAGGACACTATAACTCTCCTTCACTGTCACACGGTACTCCTCTGACACAGCTGTGGACAACAGCAGCCACAACACATGCACTATGTTTGTATGTATTAACTCAGAAAGTCACAGTTGTGCCAGAAATCTTTGGACAAATAACCTCTAAAATATAAAGTGTTGACAGGATTTAGATTTCATGTCTACAAACTTTATATCTATTATATAATATTACAATATATCAAACGTCCATTTGTGAAAAATTGTGAAAAAAAACTTTTAACTTAAGAAAAGATCTGAAATTAAGAACAAAAGTAAGAATTGATTGCATTTTCAATTTAAATTATCTGTCAACTTAATGTTTGGTCAAAACACTGCATTAATTAATCTAAAAAGTAGGTGGTGATTTCAGAAAAAAATTAAATGGGAGCACTTTGAACTTTGGCCACCTTTTTTCCAGTTTAATCACCACCCTGAAAGTATTTACCTCCTTGTGGATCCTCCATGCAGTAGACCTGGAAGCAGTCTATGATATCTCCAGGGTTGACTTTCCAGTAAACAGTGACACTGGTGCTGGTGGCTGAGCCCGGCTCCTGAGGCTGCAGCGTAGGCCTCTGAGGCACTGAGGCACAGAGCAGGAGACATACAAGATTCTTAACTGCCACAGACTGTACATGCAAGGGACACAACACTTCTTGTAGTGTACATGTCAGGTGTATCTGCAAAGATATGTTTATATCAGACCTACCGGGGATTCCCTTGCGCTGTGCGAGGTGAGAGCTGGAAGTATTGCCCTTGGCATAGTCCTCGAACACGAGCAGTCCTTTGGGACCAAGCTCCAGTGACATTGCTGAGTCCAGAGCTGCCTTGAGCCTAACCACACAACCACAGCATTTAGCCTCTGGCCACAACCATAAGTCAGTGTGAAAAACCTTTGTGTCTATATACTGAGCATGAATCTACCCCTACAGGTACATGCATCTGAGCATGCTACATAGGTTATAGCTCTGCAGGTCAAGCAGCAAACTGTATTGGTTATCACTATTTAGTATACACTAGTTAGAAAACCACATTTCATCACACTCCATTCACTGAAGGCAAATTACCTTGCATGAATGTCTTCAGGTGACTAGTGGGAGAACAGATTGAAGAGGGATTTAACAGAAATTTGATATAAACCCTGGTCATTGGTGAAATATGATACCACTGATCAATAGGCCTCAATGAGACTCACCCGTGCGTCAGTCTCCGCCTCTCTGGCCGTGGTCTCCAGAGTGGCCTTGGCGGAGTCGATGCTCTCCTGGAAGGAGACAATCTGGTCGTAAAGCTGCTCCAGCTTGGCCTTCTTCTCCTCTTCCATGCTGACAGACATGTTGTTGTACTGCTCCATCACAAGAGCCATCATCTCCTCATTCTGCCCCTGCATCATCGCCTCGGCCTCCACACACTGATCCTGGTCGAGAGGAGAGGGACAGAAAACAGAGAGATATTGTATTCACAAACATTCACACATGAAATGACATATGGTGTGTATATACTGATGTAATGGTAAGTATTGAATGTGAATAACACAAAGTCTGCTTGTTTTACCTCTACAGAGTTGTAGGCTAGTTCAAGCTCAGACACGAGGTCCTCGATGTTCTCTGACCTCCCCTGAAGCTCTGAGATGCAGTCACTCAGCTTCTCCTGATAAAAAAAAAAAAGAATCCTCACATGACCGACAATTCATCACTTGTTGTATATCAAAATAAATATCTGAATCCAAATTTTACTGAGGCATTCTGATGGATCTGTGGGGGGCCCAGTTAACAGGAGATGGATGCTATTTTCTGTTGTTATTATTTAGACTGATAAGACGGGTTCAGCTTTAGGGTTAAAATGTTGCCTACTGCGGCTTTAAGGGGAATCAGGGAGGATATTCCAGGGGGTAGAACTGTGGCAATACCCTGTCATCACCCGAACACGGACAGCTCACATTTAACCAAGTCACTTATCACTCCCTGCTCCTCCTGAGGTGGAGCGCATGTCCACTATGAGTCGGAAAACAGGTGTGTGTGTGTGTGTGTGTGTGTGTGTGTGTGTGTGTGTGTGTGAGGAAGAATGTGTGAGCGTCTGTGTAGTGTAGTGTAGAAGTGCATTGTGCATTCTAGCTCAGAGAATTGGACTGGACACAGTTTTGCTAAGTTGTTTTGGTAAACTTGTCAGGATCAATTTTCCCCCCTGTGGAGTCTCTGAATTGACTGCACTTCATGGTGCTGAAGTCAGACTTGCATTATAGCTTTGATCTTTGTCTTATTTACAATCCAGCTGTCAGTGTTTCACATAAATACAACATCACACATGCACAGGACCTGGTTCGAATATCAGCTGAAAATGACATTTGATCATTCTCAGTTTGTTCCAGCTTTCCTTTGATTTTGATGCCAGAGACTTTGCTGTGAATGTTTATCAAACACATGGCAAATAATCCTATGTCACTCATGTTGTTTAATGTATCCTCACAGATTACAAAAAAATAATTTTAAGGTTTAAGTTTGCCCATACACTTGTAAATTAAACATTGGACGGATATGTTTTGAAAAACTGCAGGTAAAAGCCAACAAAAAGATTTTTTTAGATTGCTAGAAGGAGTTATAACATTAACACAGATTAAAAAAAAAAAAGAAGATGGCTGACCCTGTGCTGACCCATAGGGACACAGAGTGTGTGTGAAGAGATCACATATCAGTCTCCACTTAATGATGTCACACTGGACCTTTCCACCGATCAAAGCAGAGCATTACATCACAACAATTCAATGTGCCGCAGCCTGAGAGTATGCTGCCTGCCAGAATAAATGGATATGTTATAGTCGACTAATTTAGGTTCACTTTATTATATGATGACCCAAACTAATGCCAGTAAAGTGTGTGATGATCATAACCGTGTGTTGTAATAATGCTGGTAAAGTGTATGATGATGAAATGCTATTTGATTACAGCATGCCATCAGACCTGAGAACTGCTGCTGCATCAGCCTGCTAAAATGATCAAACATCTGCGAGACACTGTGAGGTCTCTGAGGCCAGACAGGACAAAAGTTAAAAACTTGTTATCTGATCTGAAAAGGTATAATTCAACATTTTTTCAAAGGAGCTAAATCAACACCTCTCTAAAACAGTTTCAACAAAACTGAACATTATAACCTTCATGAAGGTAGGATTTACTGCTCATTGAAAAAAAATGTTAATGTGTATATAAAAAGCATCCTCCCATTCACATAGTACATTACCTTGATTTCCTCGTAGGCTTTGTCCACAGTTGTGACCTCATGGCTGTGATGCTCTCCAGACACACAGTCGTCCTCTGACAGCAGACACCCACAGGTGAGACAGAACCAGTCCATCCCCTCCAGCTCAGCAGCCAGTCGGGCCTGACTCTCCTCCTCTGCATCAATTATTTCATAGTCAGCCTCAATGAGCTCTTCTTCCGGGGATAGATCAAAAACTTTCTCCACCTTCTCCATCTCCATCTCCATCTCCTCTTCCATCTCCATCTTTTCTTCTCTCTCCTGACCAGACTCGGGTTTTGGTTCCTCTGCATCTCTCTGTGTTTCAGGTTGCGGCATCTGCTTTGCATCCTGTTCAGATATTACCTCATATTCAAGCTCCTCAACAGTCACCTCTGGAGCCTCTGCAGCTGCCTCATCTTGCTCCATCTTGCGCCCTGCATGCTCTCTCTGCAGATCAATCTCTGGACTTAAGTCCTCTTGAACAATGTTTGTTTCTGGTGCATCTTCCACCTTGTGCATCTCTGCCTTTGGCTCTACATCTGCTGCTTCTGGATGAACATCCTCTCTGTGTAGCCCAGACAAATCCTCCTGGGGAATAAATGTCCTCAGAGGGAAAGAGACGCCCTTGTCTTCTTCTTCTTCTTCTTTTTCTTCTAACCCTAAATCCCAGTCCATCTTCTGCCCCTCTGTGTTGGCCTCGTCCATGGGTGCTGGAGGAGAGTACCTATTGTCCAACTCATTTCTTGGTGGTGCTTCTTCCTTTAGAACACCTTTTTGTTTTATTTCCAGTTGAGGCTCTGTTATTGTTTCTTCATTTGGTGCCTGAAGTGTCTCTGGGCATGTTGTGGTGGTTTCAGGAGCTATTAGACGTTCACATGTGCTGTCAGGTTCAGAGAGAGCTACTGTCTCACTTGTAGTCTTCTCCGACCCATGACCGATCTCTATGTCCATCTCTATAGCTTTTCCTTTAGGGACAAGGAGGATTAACTCATCACCCACATTCACCATCTCCTGAACAACAGTCCCAGTGTCCTCTGTGGGTGTTTTATCTTTGACTTCAGTTATCAGCTTTGTGTCGTCTGATTCATTGTCAGTTACTGACTTCTCTTGTTGATGGTGCTTGGATTCACATATTTCTTGCTGTTTATTATCTGAATCTGTCTTGCCTTCTTCTGGCATCACAGGTTCAGTTACTTCACTTGAAATCTCAGTTTTAACCTCTGACTCCAGATCAGCTTCAGTAATGAATCCAGGCACCTGGCTGTCAACTGCAGTTTCCTCTGTTAGAGCTTCATGTTCTTCTCCTCCCTCGGGAGCTGCTGTTTGAACATGTGTTGTCTCGACACTAGTTACCTCCTGAAGATCAATCTGAACTTGAGTTTGGATCTCTTTTTCATCCACTGCTTTTTCAGTAATCTCCACTAGTGCGTGTACTGCAGAATCACAGTCAGTTATAACCTCAACAGGTGCAACATCTTGAGGAACAATTTCTGCTGCTTCCTTTTCCTCACACAGTGATGTTTCAGCGGATGTTTCTATTTCAGAAGAGGTGAGCATTTCCTGTCTTTCAGTCTCAGGTTCTTTCACTTCAGCTGGGGCCTCTGCTATGGCCTCAGTTAGTACTTTCTCATCAGCAGCCACCATCTTAGTGTCAGTAGCTGCCTCCTCGGACAAACTCTTCTCACTTGTTTCTGTTGGTATTTCAGATTTAGTGATGACGTGGGGCACCTCACTGCTTCCAGGTGCTATCACAGCTGTCTCCTCTGTAGCATTTACAGCCACCTGAGCTGGTTTTTCTACTACTTCTTGAGTCTGACATGGCTGCACAGTTTCAATAATGCCAGCTGTTTCTGCTGGGATTGTTCTCTGATGCCCCTCACTCTCTTCTGTTTTCTCTACTTTACTATCTACCTGTTGAGTTTTAGGAAGTGGTTCATCAGTGCTGCTCTCAGGAGGTTCAGTCTGGTCTCTGTTTACCTCCTGTTTCTCTTCCTGATGCTCCACCTGGTCCTCTCTCAGTTTAAACTCCTGAATTTGTTCTTCTGAGACAGTCTGCTCTTCGGTTACCATGGGGAGTTGTATTTCCTCCTTCTCCCTTTCTGTTTCTGTTTCTGTAACTTTTTCTCTTTTCTCTTCAAATGTTGCTGATTGTAAATCTTCCCTCCTATCCCCAACACTAACCTCCTGTGTCTTTGGTTCCTCTGTCTTTACCTTATCCCTGTCTTCTTCTCCGACCACTCTTGTTAGACATCCCGTCATCTCAAACTTGCTCTGCGACCACATCATTCTCCCCTCCCTCTTATCCTCCACTGACTGTGATTGAACCTCCACTGTGGGAGTTTCATCCTTCAAAATAAACTTCTCCAGGTACCCCTCTGCCTCTTCTGAATCGGACAAACGTCTCTTATAAGACTTCTCAGATGCCACGCTCTCTGCCTCAGAGCATTCCTCGTCGCTCTTCCTCCTCTCGCCTACAGCATCCTCGTAAAGGTCTGAGTACATGAAGGACATGGCGGTCGGCTCCTCCAGCAGGATGAGGTCAATGATCTTAGGGGGTCCAGGAGAGATGAAGATGGGCGTGAGGATGGTCTCTTCACTTCCAAACAACACTGACCCATTCTCCTTCACAGATCTCTGGCTCTCTCGTCTCATTCTCATCCGTGCTTCACCCTCCGTCTCGTCATCTCTGCGCTGCAGTGCATCATCAGGAGCTCCTTCTCCGTAGAAGACCTCATCCAGGTGTTCCCCGGCTATGTCCACATCTGTGACAAAGACAAAGGAGTCTTCTGATACACAGGGGCTGTCTGTGACTGTCTCCTTTGCAGGCCTTTTCTCCTCTACTTCGGGCTTCGTTGCAGTCTGTTCTGCCTCCTCCTGCAGCTCTGAAGCTTGTTCCCCAGGAACCACTGCATCAACTAGGGTAAACTTCTCAAAATAGTCTATGTCACTGGGGATCTCTTTCTGAGTCGGTGTGTGTCTGAGCTCTGTGTACGCTGATGGCTGAGAAGAGTCGCGCTCTGAGGGCTGAGGAAAGATCACAATCAGCAAGTCAATCCATAGAGGACAATTTAGTGTTTAAAATAGTATTTTAATAGACAAATTAATATATTGATTTCATGTGAATGGCAGAAAAGGGCAAATGAACTCAAACCTAGTGTAAGAAAGTACCCTATTCTTAAAATAGCTCAAATCAATCAGATGTGTCACTAAATACCTCTTGGTGATCCAGTATTTCCCCCTCCTCTGGCAGGACATGATTCTGCCGTGTCCAGTCATGGTGGTTTCGGGACCTGATCTCTGGGGTCTGATCCAAATAAGACAAATTGTCCTGCAGCTCTGTGCTCTCCTCCTCATCCACAGTGGGAAGTTTGGAGGGAACTCTGATGTTGAGAATCTCATAACCCTCTGAAATCAAACTAAAAAGCTGTTGATCTTTGTTTTTGATTTCCTCCAAGTCTGGCTCTGTTTCGGTTTTCTCCTGTTTGACATTGGGTAGAGACACCTCTGCCATCTCGGGTCTCTCCACTCCCAGAGCTGAAGCCGATCTTGAACTACCAGGTCGGCTCAGCCTGTCCCCAAGCCTGCTGCTCCTTCCTCCAGACCTCGTCCTCCTGCGGACTATTTTGTCTTCATCAAAGACGATGGTGATCTTCCCTGCGCCTCCAGAGCCCTCCATGCTGTAGGCTTCAGAGATGGAACTAGTTTCAGAAGCCCAGGGGGTAGAGCAGCGGCTAGAGGCCGTTTCCCAAACAATACCACTGTCCTCGCTCTGAACAGTTACCATGGAGAACGACGGATCCACCATCAGGCACTGGAGTTTGGGCTTCACAGACTGGTCCTGGACAACCTCTCGCAGACTGGAGGAGAGAGGAATGGACAGAGTTAAAGGAAGGAGAGCAGGCTTTCTTTTTGTTTGTGCCGTTCACGAGAAGAGGAAGGGCATGACTAAACTGTTCAACTGCAAGAGGAGATCGTTTTGGCACAGCTCATGGAAATGCAAGCAGAGAACAAACTAATGAATCAAATCAAAACACATCTAAGCAACATGTGCCTGCTTTCAAACTACTTTCACGTTTTGTGACAACTCGCTGATCTATTCTCAAGATGATAACTTGAGGAGTGTATTTGACCAGGTGTCTGGTACCAGGCTGCCAATGTGAGTGTCGAGCTGACAAAATAATGATCAAATGAGCTCTGAGCTGTCCCTCCTGCTATGAATACAGCTCGATTCCTGCAGGGTTACTGCAAGGTGACGTCCCAAAGCGTCATTCATGTAATATAAGAGAAGAGATGCCTGGCCTTCCCAGATGCATTCAACATATCAGTGTCTTCTACTATTTATGACATGGCAGGGATAGTTAGAGTACCCAGTTACCTATAAATAAGATGTAAAATATGGGATGGTGAATAATGTCAAATATTAGAATAGAGCTGCCTGCTGTGCCACGCTGACAATTTCTTGTATCAGCTGAAGAACAGATGATCGTTTATTATCTAAAGTGAAATTACTGGAGTGCTGCTTTGTGTCACTTGGATAAACTTAACCAGTCATCTCCAGACAGAGATAACACACAACTTCTCTTTTCTTCCTTTAAAGCAAAATGTATCTGAGTTAAGAAGCCCAGAAACAAATGTTTTCTCACAGACTCCATTCAATACATTTCATGGTAAAATCTCCAAGCAGAAAAGACACCACTTTACACAGAGATAAAGTGAGTCAATTGAAGTTATTCAGCTGGTAAAATCCAATGTGTAAAGCACCTGTTATGCAGTTCCTCCACCTCGTCTTCATCGTCCTGGCTGATGGCTTCTGAAGCTTCACACTGAAACTCCTGCAGCTCTGTCATCTCCGAGTCCAGACTCTCACACTCCTCCATCTTGGTAATATCCTCCAGCTCTTCCCTTTGCACTTCTCAATGTTGTTTTTCTGTGTATTTTAGAGTCCTCTTGATGTTTTCAGCCACTCTGATTTCCGAAGAGGTAGTCTGCCTGTTTGTGTCATTCTAAGTTGGGAGCTGTCCATCTGACTCAGCGAGGGACAAAAATAGTGTGGGGAATGAAAAGAGGGGAGTAGAGATAGAAGGGGGCGAAGCAGTGAGAGAGGGTAGGTCTCACTGGGTATTCAGTTAAGCACACTAACAACTAACTCTAACAAGAAGTTAGAATTTGAACTTATCATAAAAAGATTGTTACAGATTTGGGAAAATCATTGTTATCTTGGTCCGTGCCAGTGGACAACAGTTGAATGAGCCAGTGTGACTTTAAGATCAAAACCCCCTTGCTAAGTTAAATATAGGCCATGTGCTGAAACAGTATCCCCCTTGGTCCCCTTGCTGCTGGGGGAAACACTAACGCACACATCTTGTAATGCATCTACCGACCAGCAGTACTGGCACTATGCACAAGTCATAAAACTAGGTGTAATAAGGCGTCAAACCACAGGACAAAAACTAATCAGCGAATGAGCTGCCAGATGAGGCTGCAGAGATCTCTTGAACAAAAGGTTCAAGTATCCAGGAGTCATCCTTAGTTTTATAATCTTTTTTTATGGTCTATGTATCACAAGCACCTATAAACGTATGGATGATGGTGGATAAACTGCATTACCTGGAGAAAAAAAAATGACAGCTGACTTCAAAAGATCTTGTGGACCAGGTGGACTGAACCAGATCCTGGGATGGTATTTGTGCTCATGGTCAATATCTGTTCCAGGTTAAGCGTAGCTCTTTGACCTTGACTTTTAACTGCAAGGTGATCAAATATAATACTGTGTGATGGATTAGCGTGTTTAGTGTTGAGTCCTGTTTACATCCTAAACCCCAGAATGGATCGTTATACCATTTTGCCTAAGAAATTATCTTAAAACATAAAATTAAGAATGCCACAAAACCTGACTTTGTCAAATAATCTGCAGTCAACACATCTGAACATGAACAACAGCTGCAAAGAAAGAAGCCAGTGTACAATTTAATGATTTTGGCACTTCTATTAGCACAGCCAACAATTCAGTGGGCTTCACATAGAGCTCAAAAATATAATGTGAAAGCAATCATACATCTTCAGATATTTCATTTTTTTATAAACATTTAAAAGTCAGTAATGTACAAAATGTACAAAAGAGCTGAGGAAAAACATAAACTAAAAAGAAAACCGTCAACCACCGTGTAAATTCTTCAAATAACTTATGTATTAAGTGAACCTGTCCAAATAAATCAAGTTGATACTGAACTAGAATGACACAGCATGGACCGGACACCAATCAAGGGAAAATACAACACTTAAACATCACTAAACAACAAGCTCAGTTTTTAGAGGAGCTCAAAAATGTAAAGATGGTCAATATGAGAAAGGAGAGGGCTGTTAATGCAGCTTTAGAAAAAAGTGTATATGGTGTTTAAACCCACAATAGCTTCACTACTGACCTAGAAAAATAGAAAAAAGGCTTTTTTTTACAAGTTGGTCTAGATGGGCTGAAGACAATATACTGTATATGCTGTACATAAATGTGGCAGACACAAATTATTGGCGCAGTAAGGCTCTAGCAATGTGTATACATACATATCTATCGATCGATCGATAGATAGATATAAAAATAAATAAATGACTAAAACTGAGATTAGAGGAGATACACTGGGTTGAGACCAGGCAAACACTGTTGCTTCCATTTAAGATAGCTTCAGATATAGGCAGGTGGCAGGTAATATTTTGTCTTTTCATTCTGTCAGTATACTTAACTTCTTCCCAGGAATGCAATGTGCGTTTGGAAAAAGGGCTGTGTAACAGCAATAACCATCTCTCTTATAACACTATTATTTTCCTGCTTCAGTGCAGCATCTCTCTGTCACCAGTTTAAGTGACAGGATTTTAATTTCGGAGCCCTCTGGTGTCACTACACAAATATTGTATTTTCATTATCCCTTACAATAATTTGGCAAAGTCTGCAAAGCATTTAAAAGTGAGCGCAGTATTTTCAATACATACTGCCACAGGACATACAGTATGTGACTGATTCTGAGGCAGCCAGAGCATTCAGAGTCTTTCTGGCTGTGAGGGGCAAAGACAGCAGGGTCCTCTCTCAGCACATCCCAAAGGTCTCTCTTCATTTCTGGGGACAGGCCTTTCTTGAGGTAGAAGACTCACGTCAGCTCGTCCAATTAGAGGAATCCCTTATCTCCTGGATGACTCCTTATTGATGATGGCTCTGACTGGGAGGATCGAGTTCAGGTCTTTCCTCTGTTGTAGTATCCGAGATGACTGCGCAGACACAGAGAGATGAGAAGCAGGAGGATTATGAATAAGTAATGTCTGGCCCACAGCGGCTTGGAGGAAGAAAGAAAATATGAAGTTATCAGTTATCAGGACTGGCATGTACCTCAGCAAACTGGGCTTTAATGGCATCAAACTTCATCTTCTCATGGACTGCCCTGGCAACATTATTTCTTTCAAATGGCTCTGAAACACAAGGAATTGCTGTCACTCACTTAATATGTAGCATTACTGGGGACATTTCTTACATTGATGCTCCAGTTATTGTTAATGTTATGTACACTGAAATGTTTACCTTCCACACATATGTACTTGTTTCTCCATTCATGAGAATTGTTCTTCGGCAAAGCTCTGGCCTCTCGAACTGAGATCACGTGCTTATCCCACCTGCAAGACACAGAAAAAACAAAAGCAAGGAAAATTAATAAGTGCTTATTAGAGTGAAAATAAACATAAAAACCATACCAGTGGCTAATAGGCACACTTTACTGCCAACAAACAATGGGGAAGTTTTTTCAGATTCTGTACCTTCCAGACATCAGTTGGTTTTAGTTTTAATTTTAGTTTTTAGTTTAATTCAGTGCAGTATAAAACAGACAATTGAAACTTGATTGCGAAAGATAATGTGAACATGAAACATTCTTATTTTTGTCAAAGATAAAGCATTGTCATGTGATAATGTGGGAAGCAACAAATGTTTTGCAAACTTATTCTTACTGGACAATTAAAATGCATTTGAGACTTGAGAGTGGACATATTAACCTTCACACTATTGTCTGTCTTTCAACTAGAAAGTCTTAAATGTTGGAACTTCATTGAATGCATCAAATTCAAGGTACTAAAAAAAAAAACCTAATGTGATAATGAAAATGTTAATTAATGAAAGGGTCAGCAGTAACGTAAATACACATGCAATTGGTACATCAATGGCAAAAAAAAAAAAAAGCAAAAATCATTCAACATGTGTGACCTGTTTGAGGGTTTGATACTATGAAATTTAAAAATCAGTGCAGGTTATTTTGGTGAGTTTTAGGTCAACGTGGCCACGGTGGTGTGGCACATTAACACACATACTGCAAACACAGGGATCATGGTATGTCATGGTAGTGCTGTGTAAGGCCAAAGGTCCCAGCTGCTCCTGCCCTTCACCCAGAAACATGAAACCAGAGAGAGAAGAGGATGCAGGATAGAGGAAGGAGAGGAGAGACGGGGGACTAGAGAGGGAGAAGAAGTTGGCCAGAGGAGCAGGAGATATGGAATGGGAGCAAGAAAATGAGCGGGCAAAAGTACCATGGGTGCATCTGAAACACTAGACTCAGTAATGTGATGTCCTTGGGAAATACCTGAAGTCTGTGGCATAGTACTTGAGAAAGCCCAGAAGCAGCTCTTCCAGAGAGGACTGGTTTCTTGAGATGTAGGGGGGGATGTGTTTGGGTCCCTCTGGAACCATATCAATGTCCATGGAGGGATTAAAACACTCCTGAAGATCAATGCACAGGATAAAGGACAAATACTTCAAGCTGAGCACCTTTTCAGTATAAAATAGATTATTCCTTTGTGGTGGAAAGTTAGGCTGCAGAAATATATTTTTATATTTTAACTTGGATGAGAAGGTTATAAAAACAGCTGAACTGATAGTGGAAACAAGATTTATTTGCAAAACAAACAATAGAGTCACTTACGGGATAGTCTCTCTGTAGAGAGGGAAGGACAGGTTCATCAAGAGCTGTAAAGAAAACAAGTCACAATAAGTCCAGAAAAATACAATTGAGAATAAAAAAAGATTGAATCTGTGTGTGTGATTGTACTGACTCTGGAGGTAGTGCAACACCATCAGAACCAATGTGTAGCTGCTCAACGTTCCTTTGCTGGCATCATTGATTTGATTGTACCGTGCCCATTTCTTCACAACAAGGATCATGGGTCTTATCCTGAGATCAGCTGAGAGAGAGAGAGAGACAACACAAACACAGCAGGTCAAAACAAGAAACTTTTTCCTCTTCCTTGCAAGTAACACGTGTGATGCTTGTGGTTGAACTAATGAACACAGTGATCTGTCACAGTTAGAGCTGACTCTTACTATAAGTTACTGCCATAAAAATAAAAAGTATTATTTACTGTATCACCCACCATAGGCATAACTCCTCAGAAGGAATGTGTTTCTGATGCCCACTGTGTTGTTGATATTCAGATCAAACTCCAGATCACTAAAGAGAGTAGGGGTAGAAAAAGAGGAATGAACATTTATTTCTGACTTCTTTCTGATGTTGTAAAAACAGGCTTCAGCGACTGCTTTGCTCCTACCTGCCTTTCTCTCTGAACCTGAGGATCGGCACTTTGGCTCTGATCAGCTGAGTCCTCTCTACATATGCTAGGAATCAAAACAAACATCATGAGATTTATGTAGTTTTAGTTTCCTTTTCCATTAAACTGAAACTTTTTTTTCCCACATGGGCTCATAGCTCCACCTAGTGGAAGCTGTGGAGAACATAAAAAAAAATCATAGACATCAAGAAGAATACAAGAATCCACTATTGATCCCAGTATTATTTATTTTGTTTGATAAAATTTGCTGGCCATATGCGGCAAAGAAGTAAGTAAGTTATAGAGTACTAGGTAAGTGAGAGTTTTTCAAACCATGTTAAGAAGACAATAAATTATACTAAATGATTTGATATTCAAAAAAGTGGTTTAGTATTACTCACACAGTGATTTGAACGACCTTTGGAGGACAGACAGTACATGAATAGGATCATGTCTTTTCTGAAACAGAAAAACATGCAGGTGTTTAAGGGGAAGTAAGTATCTATGATTGTACACACACACACACACTTTGGATGACATTCGCAGCATAGAGTCATTGATACTCACATTCCCCTTGAGGACCAGACACAGATCAGCATCACTGCTGCGGCAGCCCAATCCATTCATAGAAGATCCAGTCAAGTACAGTCGTGCCACTGCAAGAAACACATTTAGTGAATAAGGATCACCCCAGAAAGTAAGAGCAGAGCATGACTGTGTATTTCATACACACCTGCATAGACACGCTGTATGTCTTGCTGCAGCCGAGTTCGGCACATCTCCTTTCGGGCCAAATCGGAAGATTGCTGCTGGCACGCCTCAAACAGATCCACCATTTGACCACTCAACTAAGGGCACAAACACATGCACAGTGACTAAACCAAACATTCCTGCATGCACACATAGTCAGACTTGATGTATATCAGCTGCAGGTTAAGTCCATCTAAATACACAATACCTTGTCCTTAGCATAGGCCTGCAGACTGTTGGACCTTTCTGGGACAGCAGGAACCTGAGGGTGGGGATGGGAGTGTGGGCTGGGATAAGAGCGATCAAAACCAGATCTTGATGACCCTGCCGCCACTTGGTCATGATGATGAGGGGGAGGTGGCAGAATTAAGGGGGAGCCTGTTAATCGGTGGGAAGAGGAGTCAATGCGTTGGCGCTTCACAACATGGGGGCTGTATTCATCAATCTGCCTCCTGGAAAAAACATAATAATAAGGAAACGTGTGACAAGATATGTGATAAATGAAATTGTACTTTCAGGTCAACCTCTATTATGATGAATAAATAAACACCCTATGGACAGTCTCTATCGCCTTACAGAACAGATCCCACACAACAGTGCGTTTGCTTAGTAATCTTGTGTTAACAAGCATGTTATACTTTACATAGCAAACAGACCAACGTCATAAAGAGGGCACTTATGGCACCTCCAAGATATCCTGCTCTCTCTCAACACATTACAGTCTAGCACAAGCACATCCCCAAGGACGGAGACACTCCAAAGGTTTTCTAGAACTTCTCCTATGTCAAAGGTCACAGTGCCCTCTTCTAACACAGATGATTAACAGTGATCAATGTTTAGCAGATTTCATACATTTTCATTAAAATTCTCACACAATATGTTAAAGGAAAACGTTCAGAAAATGGAGGTGAGTTTAAAGATACAGAAGAATGAGAGAGATTATTCAGTCATGAATCTGTGGCAAAATGACATACTTGCGCCCACTGGTCATAGTTGGTGTGCGAGGACGATGGACTGAAGAGGTGGCTGGTGTGGGCTTCCATTCATATGGAGGCAACCTCTCCAGTCCAGGAACATAGAAGCTACCAAACAGACAAGCACATATTACTGTACAGGACACAAAAAGGGCGCACAACAAGTAACCATCTGTAAGTTTACTGATATTTTACGGATGTACAGTTGATGTCGAGCACACTAGCGCAGTAAGTTTCTTCGTCGGGCTTACCTGTTGACAGCAGCCAGGCTTTGGTGGCTGTAGTCGTAGTACCGGGGCACAGGGGGTTGCGGGTACAGGCCGTTACTGTAGGCTGACCGCCCCCTCGGTGCAGCGCTGCGGGGGAACATGCTGCGCTTCTTCACTGAGCTCCAGCATCAACTCCGCTGATTTCCTGAAACTGGAACAACAGAGCGACAATACACCTGGTAGTGTCGGTAATCAAAGAAGACCTGTGGCTATAACCATTACTGGAGTCACCGGCCAGCAGTGATGGTGTAACGACACGTTAGTGAGTAAACCGAAACTTATGTGCTAACTAAGGTTAGCTCAGACCTCGTCAAGCAGCGCCTCGCTTGCTAATTCAAATGTCGGTAACGTTAACGATATTATCACAACATTAAATCTGTTTCTCTTAGATTCTTGTGAAGAGTATGTCTAGGGAAATGTGTCAGAAAATGTTAAGAACGTGTACTCTAAGACTGAACTGTGTAACACTTACCAAATCGCATGTCACTTGTAAACAAAACTGAAGGTGCTAGTTTCCTGGTGACTTACTTCCGCGTTGGTGCTATGACGTAATGGCAGAAGATTTAAAGGGGCCGCGGCCCTGCTAGTTAAAATGTAAAATCACGATTAAAAAACTTGAACTGATGATGTCTGTGACTATCTGTGTATGCTCTTTAACCTTGTTGTTTGAGATACTGTGTATCCAAATGAGTTAATGAATGTAAATCTTACAGCTGTGAATCAGATAAGCCCACTTACCAGTAAAATCACCACTGCTGCTGTCACTTTGTCCATTATCCATAGTGACGTCTTCACAAGTCAGTCTGTGTCTACTGTTTTGCAGAAGAACTGAACTGTTAAAATCCACATATTTAAACTGATCTTTGATCTTTGCATGAATTGTACTTTAGGGTGGGTTTTCCCAGTCCACTGGGTCCACTATGGTACATTTGTGATTAGGTAAGAGTGATGAGAAAACAATATGACTGACAGTCATTACTGTTAATGGGCACTAAATCAACAAACATAATTAAAAAGACACTGATTTTTGAGCCTAGACTCTGAATAATTTGAGTTTTTTCATTATTGTTATTTGTTACTGCTACTGTTGTAGCCTTGTGAGCTCTGTGACCCACCAGCCCATCATCATTTCATTCATTCTTTATGAAGTAACTCAATATAGGCTACCTGAGCTCTTAGATCACACATGAGTCTCCATATTCCCTGGTTTATAGCCTTGGGGTATTCAAGGTACAACTGGCTTAAGCCATGATATATGAACATCTCTAAATTCCATTGGTGCCCTTCCTTGAAAGAGTTATTCCCTCACATCCACAAAGTTCAGAATTAGATGTGACCCCAAAGGCACTCTTTCATGACCTGAATAAAACCAAGTGAATATTTTAAAAAACAAAAAACACATAAAAACAGCTCACAGAGACCCATGCAAGAGAATCCAAAGAATATAAAATAATCAGATAAAAAAGAACAACATGTAGGCCTACAATTATGACAAATAAGGGGGTATAAATCCGTTTAAAGTCATTTTAAAACAAACTGCAGACTGCATTAGATGTGTCCTATGTTATGCAGGCTGCCAAAGACAATTGATTTATTGAACGGCAATAGCCCAAATAACTCATGGAGCATGAACTGGGTTATTTATTGCTGGACGTAAAAATACAATAAAAGCCTAATGCTGCTAGGGGGATTAAGAAAACGCAGGGAGGCAATTACACACTACAGCCTTGGAATAACGTTTTTTTTTTTCTTCTTCTTCTTTTAAGCACTTGGTGAGTGGGCCACTTCCCAATAAACTTCTTATGAAACAACAGAGCATCAAATGGCATCGGTCCCCTGGGCGCCGAGTGACGTCACTGCGGAGGACGGGGCCGTGACGTAGGCAGTTCAATACTGACAGTGATCTGAGTGGGAGGGGAGCGGATGCATCAGCCAGATGTGGAGCGGTTTTTTTTGGGGGGGTGCACATAGCTTGTCTGTGGATAGGCTTAGATCAATAAGGCACACATAGGCTCCAGCTGCTGCATGCGAACTGCAGGGTGTTTGGATCAATACAGGCGACCGGCATTGATAAAGGAGAGCAGGAATTTGTCACGTGAATTGGTTAAAAAAAATAAATAAATTAAAAAAAAGGAATATCTTGATGTTGTAGAAGCACAAGAGATGTCGCAGGGTAAGTCTTAGAACCACATCAGAAAAAAAAAAAAAAAAATCGGCTTTATTATAGAGATCCACTGGTAATACTGAGTGTGTGGAATAGCTGTAGTCTGGGCGAGAGAGTGGGGGTGTAGCATGTGAGCCTATGGTAATGAGAGAGAGAGAGAGAGAGAGGGAGGGAGGGAGAGAGAGAGGGGGAGAGAGACGCGGGTGGACAGTGTGATGCTGTGCGTTATCTGCTGGCTAAATGAGGGTTGTCTTTCCCAGTTCAGGCAGCAGGGCTTCTCCACCTTTCCAGCGAGGATCTGTAATTTACACGACAACAGCAGGGCGCCTGCCGGATCTCCATTGGACCCTGCGCTGGAGCTCCCACAGCGCTGCCTCCACTGCCGCTGCTGCCGCTGCTGCTCCATCATCATCACCAAACCTTCAACGCCAAAGGAGGAGAAGAAGATCCGATCTCCGTGCCATGTGCAGAACGACATGTATGTGTGATTTCGTGCGGTGACAGCGCCGGGGAATGGAGCAGTTGTCATCAAATTCCTGCAGACGCACCGACGGTGATACATTGAAGGCTGTCGTGTAGAGAGAAGACCTTCATACGCAGCAGCCAATCCGAGAGATTCGGTTTTTTTTTTTTTTTTTATTGCCAGCGAAAAAAGGATCAGTAGTCAGGTGTCGCCTTTCATTTCGACCACAACAATGGGGTAAGTGTGATTATTATCCCACAGGCTGACTGAGTCACATTTCCCTCCTTTCTGTATTCATATCAGCTGCGGCTGCCTCACTGGGTATGAACTTCCCTGCCATGGAAACCACACCATGGCATAACACAATAATGACCCGGGTGTATCTGTAAAAATGTATCTGTCCGTCTTACATGACCTCTAATAAACCGGGTGGTGGATAGTTCAGGTAGACTGTCTGACATGTGTGATTGAGTGGTGATCTTCTTGAAGGCCTTGATGTGCTACTCACTGCAACAACACATTTTGAGACATGTAATAAAGCAACTTATTCCCCTTTCCCCTCTGAATATGCTCTGTTTGGTATAATATGCCCAACGTGCTGACACACAAATGCTGGTGCAGAAGTTGCCCCATCATCTAACTTTTATGATCTCCTTAGTGGGTTAATCTGCAGTGATTCCCAGAGTGGAACTACTAGTGGGTGCTATAGGGTGTTTGTGGGGTGTTCTCAGCTAAATCAAGCAAAGCTTAAATTCCCTATTATTGCATTAGAGTAATGAGAGAGTGAATAAAGATGTCTCTGTCCCACTGTTTACTCCCCACCTACATTACAGACAGTTATGTAATTCTGAAACAGCATTAACAACAGCATTTTTCTTCTCAAATATGCTCAGAGATCTGTGGTCTGATGTATTGTACATCCTGTTCTGGGTCCTGCTCTAGAGAAGGTTTGGGAACAGTATAATGTCAGAAGCAGGGGAATGTCAGTAGCTACAATGCTTCACAAGGGTCTAGTGACAGAAAGTGGCTTCCTGTCTCTATGGCAGCATAGTGACCGCCACCTTACACATCCTCAACAACAGGCACCCACCAGGGAAATATCCGCCAAGTGCGCAGCAATGCTCATTTGCATGTGCCCCCCGCCCCACCACCACACACACACACACACACACACACACACCAAAGTCTGCTGTCCATTAACAGCTGTCTCCCGCAGTTCATTGTGATTAATTGCACAGCAGGAGTTTAACAATATGGCACTGGCATGGTGCGATTTCAAGGCATCAGCCCAAACTCCTGCATTAACTATTTACTATACACTGGAGGCTTCCCAGGCACCCACTCTGCACTCCTACAGTGTGGGCAGTACATCATTCAGCAGTCTCCCACTCAGCTTCAGCCCTCCACTGGGCTCTGCCATACTGGTGACTAAGTTACTGTTATGCAACTGACTCAATGACTCAATTGATCTACATTGGAATAAATTGTAAACTCTGGTTCAAAGCGCTATGCTGCATACAGTGTGTGTGTTAAACTCTGTATATGTGCCGGTGCAGATGAGATGAAAGCGTACATAGGTGTAGATCTGTTGTCTGGCTGCCGGTTTAGCGGTAATGGCACAGACAGATAGAGTCATATTTCACTTCCGGCCTTGTGGCTGAATATCAAGCCACTTACAGGTGATAATGGTAATGGCACAGAGGAGAACATTAATGTTGGATGAGAATTGGAGATGCCTATCAACACTCTCTGGTGCGCTCTCACTTCCTTGGGCAAATACAATCAATGCACAGATGGACTCAGTTTCTCTCTCTGTCTTTGTGTTTGCTTGTTTGCGTGGGTGTGTGTGTGTGTGTGTGTGTGTGTGTGTGTGTGTGTGTGTGTGTGTGTGTGTGTGTGAGAGAGAGAGAGAGAGAGTGTGTGTGTTTATACAGGCACATCTCAGGTCATCCAAGTCTTTCCCAGTAGATAGAGCAAACAGGGAGCTCTCTCATTAATGACATTTCTCTACCTTAAGTAAGATCTACTTGCCTTCAAGCTCTTCTCTGTTGAATTAATGAAAAACTGGAAACAAGGACAACTTCTGGAGGGAGGCGCCATGGAGGTGGATGTGGCAAGGGACAGTGAGATCTCCTGAGATGGACTGTTTCATTAGGCCTTTCATTAGAAAATAAAATGCAACCTTTTGTGACATAAAATGACGCTTGTGTCTATAGGCAATACCTGTTGTCACTCTTGGAGCAGCAAATGTGTGTGTGTGTGTGTGTGTGTTCGTGTGAATTGCCCCGTAGGCATTGGTACAGTGTTGTTGACTGATCAATACCTATGTTAACATGTGTAAAATTGAGGTGTGTGCCATAGCTCAACATATTTTAAAGGGTCAGTTTCTCCGATTACAAAATGCAAAAAGTGGTGTCTAGCCATGCAAGAAGTTTTTGTTTCATATTCTATTCTACCCCTTTTACACCAACATTTTTCATTTTAAACTGTAGTGCAGTGAAGGCTGTGGGTTATTGAAGCTAACAGGGAAATTGTTTCTGCCAAGATATTTTACTGTTTAGATGTATTTTTCATTCACTTTCATTGTACTGGGGTGGAGGCAGAAATATCTTAAAACCTTGGCAAATAAAATCCAAACTATTATGGATAGATACCTCTAGAGGTAAGTGAGAATTATTATTTTTTGTCGTACTGACCCTTCCGTTCACACCTCAGAGCAGCCAATCTGTCTCTATATCAGTCCACTTGTAGTGGCACTCTTTTCTGTTTTCCAAAATTTGCCACTAGTGAGTTAAAGCAATTACTATCATTTGAGGCAAAAGAAATCTTGAGAAGCCGGTATCTCCATTTTACTTTACAGTGTACTGTGAAAAATTACATGTTTCAAAATCAATTCCTTATCATATCAGTCAAAAATCTGCCGTGCTCCACACACTAATGAACTCCAACTCAGAGCTAGTGGCCATTAACAGTAGCAACTACAATAATTCAATACCCTGTCTTACAGAATACAGCAATTCACATAATATTAAAACATGTAATTATATATTATATTATACTGTAACACAACAAACTGTATATCTGCATATTGCTTTTCTTAGTATGGCTTTTACACCATCCATTCATCCATCCTTTCATCATCATCCCCTTATTGAAGTCAGCAAAAGTGTCCCAGGCTCACAACCTACTCATGTATCTGTTTGACACTTTAACTTATAAACTCTTATTGCATTCCTAAAAGTTCAGATTTAAGCAGCACACAGCCACAATTCACATAATTGTTTATACCACACTGTGTAGCAGTTTAGAGCTTCCCACTCTCTTCATCTTCTTCTCAGCACTCCATCCTCACCTACATTCATCACCTCCTCCACGTTCTCCTCATCCCTCCCTTCTTCTCTCACTTCATCACTCTCCCTCCCTCTTTCATTCTGCCCGCCTTCTCTCTGTTTCAACATTCACGTTCCATCACCTGCCCTTGTGTCACGCGGTACATTCTGAATGCTAAACACCTCCTCTTCCCCTTCCTCTCCCCCTCTGTCTTCCTTCCTTCTCCACACTTTCTCCTTTACCAATCATTTGCATTGAAACTACCCCCTAGTTTACCCTCTTTTCCTTTTCTCTTCCATTTTCCTCTGGTCATTCACACTCTTGTATGCACTTTTTTTGACGGAAGACAGACAGCAACCTAAGGCTTTCCCTGCTGCTTTTGGAATCTGTGTAGCTGTCATGCAGCCTACATGCTACTGACGGAGCTCACCGCTAGAGTGCAAGAGGATCAATGCATTCTGAATTGACCTCCGTGCAATTCCATAACCGGTAACTTTGTCAGGCAATTGGCTCAAACCATAATCAATGTAGAAAAGACTATGGTGGGAGCATATGTAATCGATCTGATGCCTTCCATGTTGTGGATATGCCTGCTTTTGAGGAAGAAAAATGTATGTAGAAATCATTGTTATCTATATTTTTTAAGAAAGAAGCATCAAACTTAAATCACATTCTATCATTTATTGTACTGTCTTATAAAAGTTTGGTTGTAGGAGTACACTGTAGGTATTGCTTTTTTTGACAACTGGTGGGTGTCATTTTGGAACAAAACTCTTTGGCACAGGCATTCATGTAAAAATCAAAGCGCAAAAACGTTACTGTGTTTGATACTAGAACAATCAAGCAACAAGAAGCCCACAGCTCCATCAAATTATGCAATGAACAACGATGCCAGTTGCCAAGCGGCTATTGCACAGATCATACGGACAGGCCGTGGTTGTGTGATGTGTGCTGGGAGAGAGTTGAAATGACTCACAGTTCCGCCACTTACACTGCTGTCGATGATTATGATAATTTGCGCACAGCACTCCACAAGCAGCTTTGTGGAGCGACATTAATCATCCCAGATTCACTCTCTGACTTCCTATACTCTCCACATTCCCTATCATTCTTTTTCTCTTCCTGTCTAACTTCCCCCTCTCTCTCTCCCTGTCTTCATGTTTTTCTTTCTTTCCCAGTCTTGGCTAATCACACACAGGAGGGGTGCTGCTGCTGGATTTTAATATTCATTTATACAGCAAGCCTTTGATGTCCCCCATCACCCCCTCAGTGCAGTGTAAGCACTTCTCTATCTCCTGCTCTGCCAGCACTGCCAGCCCAGAATATCTCCCTCTGCACCCTGCGCTTTGAGTGTGTGTGTGTACTGACTGTAGATATTACCCAAAAAGCCCCAACAATGCTGGAATATATGACGGCATTGTAAAAGCAAAGCGAGGGGTGAGGGATAAACGGACAAAGGGTGAATGAGTGACAGATGGTCAAAAAACAAAGATGACTCGTATAGCATCACCAACTTTATAGGGGGTGAATCCTAACCCTGGTTTGAGTGCCACACAGGGGTCAATAAGGAACTAAGTTATCTTAAACCAAGCTCGTCATGGAGTTTTGATTATCTACTGATATAAGATACACAGACACAAATCCTTCATGTCTGTGTCCTAGTGTGTGCTTGTTTATATATGCATGTGCATTATGTGTGTCTGTCTGCAAACTGCAGCTCTGTGGGGTGTGTCTCTGGTAGTTAACCATGGCCTTCTGTCTATATTTAGCTTTAAACCCTCTCCATTCCCCCCCGTGTTCCCCTGTGTGACCCTCGCTCAGTGCTGCAGGCATTCCCATATCAGAGCAGGGAGAGACAGCGTTGCCTTACAAAGAGAGAAAGACAGAGAGAGTTTCTGTTGAGTAGCTGTATGCATTTAGAGTTTACAAGTAGAGAGATAATGTATGGATGAGAGAAAGTGTAGATTTATGTTTTTTGCGGGAACTCTGCTGTAGTTTGAAAGTTCAGTCAGCTTGTCATCCATGTATTCAAGACAATGAGTATATGTAGTAGTTCTTTCACAGCCTCTGTTCCTGTGGCGTAACTATGGAGGATGGCGAGTTGGTAATTCGGTTGCCAGGGAGATCTGACTCTCCTGTGGGAAACAGAAATTTCAATGCTGGCGGTGGGGTTGGTGAGACGTTGGTGTTGCGGCACAAAGAGGTTCACCACTTCTTCTTCATCCCCTTCAGGGAGCAGCCCATCTACAGCACGCGGGCCCACGTCTTCCAGATTGACCCCAACACCAAGAAGAACTGGCTGCCCACCAGCAAGCATGCCGTCACCGTCTCCTACTTCTACGACAGCACGCGCAATGTCTACCGCATCATCAGCCTGGATGGCACCAAGGTGAGCAGTTGATTCCGATTGTTGCTGTACACCTTACACACTTTCACGCAGATCTCATTATACCTCTCCTACTGCATCCATTGTGTTATTTTTTATTTCTGCCAGCTGACATGGTTTAAGATGTCAAACAGCCTTCCAGGAGATTTTACTGGCACTGTGATCTACTGAGTGTTAATGGTGTTTATAAGCTCTGCACTGGAATGTAATGTGCAAACACATCTTAAAAGATCTCAGTGTTGCAGCCTGTCCCAAGACTGACGGCTCATGTTTCATGGTGTGTATGCATGCAACTACTGTATTTGTGTATGTATGTCTGTGTGTGTCTCTCTGCACTTCAGAGTCTACACTTTATGTCTCAGGTTATTCTTGTTAGAGATCTTGGAGGGATATTTCTGCTGGGCATGGTGTAACCGAGGCAGAGCTTGACATGACTAAAGGCAGAGGAGAGTTCTTTATAGGGACGGACCAGTCACACACATGCACACTACCCGCCAGTTATGGAGGGAGGAGGGGTGAAGTTTAATGAGAGAAACAGATGACAGAGTGAGAAGAATGTGTGGTGGGAGAAATAACTGATGCGGCAAAGACAGAAAATTGTGAAGCCAGGTGAACGAGAAGGTCGGAAAAATGCGAAAGACGGATGGAAGCGAAGCAAGGTCGCAGAGTTTACACACCAACTGTTGTGAAACTTTTCTGATCCTCAATTTAGCGACCATCTCATATCATACAGCAGATATCTGGTCACTGAATTCAACTATTGTGTAACACGCACAATTACTGACTGCCACCCTCCCCAAACTGGCATGTATTGATGCCAACCAGATTGTCAACCATTACACAACACTGCTAAAGGATCAGTCATTAATTTGTTCTCCATTAGTGTTATTTAATAAAGGAGGTTGAATTATATAAGATTTAGAGGTAGCTTTCTATTTTGGCTCATGTAAATTAAAGGGTAAGGCTGGAGATAATCTATATATTTTTTATTGTCAAAAAAAGACAGCAATGTGTCAAGTTTGTCTCTTGATACTTTCTGACTTCCACAATCCTGTCTGTTGCGCTAAACCCAAGCACATTGCTTGCTTTTTTAGATGTAAATCTTTAGAAACCAGTCATGAATATATATTTTAATAAAAAAAAAAAGGCTCATTCATTTTTAGCAAAGGTTACTCAAACAGGAGTAAATAATGCATTTGGACTTTTTTCAGCAGCGGATTTGGTGCGCTAGTAAGTATTTACGGCAGCAGGACTCAAAATAATCTACACTACCCAACATGGGCATTGCGATAAACTTGGGCTGCCCAAATTCATTGTAATGCAATAATGCATAATGAAGCAATGTGTCAGCTTTGCAACAGTGTGGCTCACTGTGTTTTTGAATAATTTTAATATAATACTATATAGGTCTATGGCACAAACACTATGGGGAAAACAAATGTATATATAATAATAATAATAATAATAATAATAATAATAATAATAATATAATATGTAAATAAAACGTTGCCAGCCTCACCCTTGAACTTCAAGCTCTCAATGTTTCAACTTTCCGACTCTGGTCACCACTTAATTTCCTAGTCTATCCCCATCAGATATTTCTATCTGCCACTCTGCCATTACTCCATATGTGTGTGTACATGTACATGCTCATGTTTGTGTATTTCTCTGTGGGTCTTACTGATGGTTTTCAAAGTCAAAATCAGCTGCTCTCTGTTAGCTTTCCAAGCATAGATTTTATTGTGTTGGTCAGTGTGAGCCTGTGCTGCTGCAGGCTGGAAGCTATATACTGCTCTCCCCTGTCTCTCACAATCACACACAAACAGTGCTATCTGTGTATCTGTAGTATAGGGCTGTAACTATGATTATTTTCATTATCAATTAATCTGTTGATTATTATTTTTAGATTAATTGATAATGAAAATAATCATATTAAATTAGTTTAAATTATAAATAAGTCATTTAAATTATAATGTGTCAGAACATTGTGAAAAATGCTCATCACAATTACCCAGAAGCCCCAGTTGATTTGTGTTTTGTCCACCCACCAGTCCAAAACCCAAATGTATTGAGTTTACAATTATATAAAACAGAGGATAGCAGCAAATCCTCACATTTGAGAAGCTGGAAGCAAAGAATGCTAGACATTTTATCTTCTTAAATGTTATCTTCTTAAATGAGCCCAAGAGACCTATTTCTCTTAAAGCGACAGTAACCTACATATTTCACTTACACACCAACAGATACAGAAATATAAAGTACGGATACAGCTGAGCTTTTAATGTGTAAACTGGGTGTTTCACATACAAACAGTATAATGTTTCATTGATATTTTCAGCTGTAGTACTGATTTGTGGTGTTAATAATCTTCATTTAGACAAATTCCTCTGATCCTCTATTTCCTGTACACACACACACATATTAAACACACTGCAGTGATAAAGTTAATTTAATATGTATTAAGTGGGTTGCATCTGTCCTGCAGGCAATAATCAACAGCACCATCAGTCCCAACATGACGTTCACAAAGACCTCACAGAAGTTTGGCCAGTGGGCGGACAGTCGAGCTAACACTGTCTACGGCCTGGGATTCTCCACTGAACATCATCTAGCCAAGGTACCACCGTCCATCCAGCCACACACAAACACACACACACACACACACACACACACACAAACTATTACTATATCTATCTACTATAAACCTTTTAGCATCAATCACAGGGTAGCTTCTCTTTTCTTCTTCTCCCCCAGTCCCTGAGAGAGGATGGCATTTCAACTTTCTTTTTACTCTAGTTGCTATAGCTTCTCACAAAGTGTAGCCCTAATGAGGCTTTTTTTTCTGTGTGTGTATGTGTGTTTATGAAAGCTATGTATATGTGTGTGTGTGTTTACTTGTGTGTTTGCGTGAGTAGGTGGTGGTTTCTCTCCTCTGCAGTATGATTAAGCTCTGTCATGAACCGGGGAGGCTCACAGCATCCCCACTGTCAGAGAAACTCACACATACACACACATTACAACCAAACTCAGCAGTATAGACACGTCCTCTGTGTCACGAAGGCAAGGATAAAGAGGCTGATAGCAGTGCCTGATATTAAAGACATTTCCTGTTTCATATCATATACTGGACATCAATAACATGTGACCTTGTGACCTGAAGGTTGTCAGGTCTGCTCTCTCCTCCCTCAATAACTTTTATCAATGTCTTAAACTCCCTTTTTCCAATCATATTCCCCTTAAACGATTAATACCCTTATGTGTAAAATTCTGGACATTTTCTGGCAGTACAAATATGGACCCAGTAGACCTTCAGAGTTTAAAGGGACAATCCACCAATGTAACATATAGGTTTACATCAGTTTAGTTTAGTTTATCTGTCATGAGAAGCCCAGTAATTTGTTCTTAGGTGTCTCTTGAAACGTACCTTAAGCTTAATGAGACTCTTAATAAAGCTTACAGTAATTTACTGTATAAAGGTAAATTGTATTTGAAGTTCAGTTTATTATCAAGCTTACATCATTGCCACAAATCGGTGAGAACAAAACAAAAGTAAAAATTATCAATTTAAAAAAACTTCCATTCTCCGAACTTCTTGGCTAACGTAGAGCATATTTGGTTTAATTGATTTACAGTGGTAAGTACATTGCAGTTTTAACAGACACCTACCAACCAATTAGAAGTATTTTCTGTGGTTTAGAGTTTAAATAATCAGATTCACTTCTCAGATAACTGCAGTGCCAACAATCCTGAAGCACTTACACTGAGAACTACTGCATTTAGATCACTGTACAATAACTATAATATTGCACTGAAGTGAAATGATATTGAGTTACTTGTCGTAACTCCACTAATGGCAGACACAAGACCAGCTCCAGAGTTGTCAATTTGATTTCCTCACCACTCAGCCCTCTGCGGTACTGTATATACTAAATTACTCTTTCGATGATGAACCACACCCTAAAGGGACATTGGGGATATGTGCTTGTGTGTATGTGCCAGAGTGTTTATATTTGCTCAAAGCCCCTCAGCTGAGCTCACCTTACTGCTTAAGGCTCGCTGGATGTATCTTTGCTCTCGACTAAAATAACCCCAGGGATCAACTTCAGCCACTGACCACTGACCGATTAAAGGCAAGAACTCAGCAAGGAAAACACAATGGCAGAGTATGTTTTGCTGTATGTGTTTGTGTGTGCAAGTTTGTGATAGACAGGTCACAAACGGTGACCTATTTAGCTCATGTTTCTGCTGAGGCATTATGGGTAAGGGCCTTCTTTTCTAAGATCAACTGTGGGTCGTTATCGGCAACAGCTTCTCTCTATCCTTCCCCTGGTTTCACGGCTGAACTATTACACACTGATCTGTGTGTGGGTGTGTGTGTGTGTGTGTGTGTGTGTGTGTGTGTGTGTGTGTGTGTGTGTGCGTGTGTGTGTGCACATATGGCCAAACTGAACAGATTAAGCCAAGCATTGTCCATACTAATGGCTGTCCTATGTGTCCAGTTTGCAGAGAAGTTTGCGGAGTATAAAGAAGCTGCACGGCTTGCTAAAGAGAAGAGTCAAGACAAGATGGAGATGGCCACGTCTCCTTCTCAGGTACGTTCAGTACACAACAACACTTACCCACCTATGACCTCCTGTCACAGGCAAGTTATGTATAATGAACAGTATGAACTATGTATTTTAGTCCAGTGGTTCCCAAACTAGGGGTCGGGTTCCTCCATAGCGTCACAATATACATTTTGGGGTCATGAGATGATTAATGAAAGAGAAAAGAAGAAAAAATAAAGTTCTGCTATGTAAATTTGTATTCATTTTTTTTTTTGTACTTTTCTTAAATCTTTATTTATATAAGCTTTTTTTGTGAAATAATAGATAAACTTATCTAAATAAAATCATCAAAGAAATTTAGAATGGAAATGTCTCTTTGTTATAACTGCTAAAAACCTATAGACATATGAAATGTGAAAAGGGGTCAAAAACCAGACATTGTATAAAGGAAGAAATGTATAAAGTGGCATAAAATGCAAATAATCGAGTAAAGTACAAGTTCCCTCACAATTACGCTTAAGTGCAGTATTTCCACTACTGCATGACCCCCTGGGAGGTCCTTAAACTGAGTTTAAGAATTACAGTCCCGACATAATTTACACCAATATGGTACATTTTTACTGTATGTATAAACCCTGTACATTAAATGTAAAAATCTGCCTGTGGACTTACTATAAATTGAAGAGCATAATTAGTCTGTATGTTAGGCATTTGTTTGTGTGGGATATCTAATAATAGAGTGTTTTAGGGCATGTGTAACTGCGTCTGCGAGAAAATTAGCTTGTTTCGGAGGAGAATCCCCAGAGAAATCTGTTCTTTAATCTAAAGGCTGTTAATGGGCTCCATGTCCTCGTCTGTTAATTATGGAGGCTAGGGGAGCAGCCCCCCGCTGTACTGCGGTCTATTAATGCTGCAGCCCACATGGGCTGAAATGATACAGTACCTTGTGTTTCCCATGGGAGAGTGTTTTATAATGAAGCCAAGTGGACAGCTTCGCTCTCATCGGGGGTTGAAGGCTGCATGTGCACTGGCCACCACCACACTTCAGTGGGGAAACTGGAGGGATTGCTGTAACGGTAAAGGCTGCGGTCTTCCTGCTGCAAGCCTGCAGTGGTCTACTGAAGCTGTCTGCTCTGATTTCACTGCTGTGACTGTTTCACCCACGTGCCTACTGGCTTTCTTTCTAACCTCCAGATATCTGGAGGTTCTCTCTCTTTTCTCTCCTTTAAATAAACTAGGAAACATGGGAGAGGAATTATTCTGCTAAAACAAGATGAGAAAACACAGAGCTAACTGCTATGTGCTGGTCCTGATAGGCCAGACCCCAGTGGAAGTGCACCATGAACAGATATTAAATGGTATACTAATGAATGTGGAGCGCAAAATGTAATGCCAGCTATAATCTTCCTCTTATCTCTCACTTCCTTCTTGTCCATTAGAGACGTACAGACAGTGTCATTGTGCTACTGTATTGTTCTCAAGCCCTGAGCCTTAATAGCTTTGTTTTATGTACGTGCAGCAGCTAAAAGATTTGTCTCTCATATAATTCTGTGGTTGTATGGGATATAAAGATAAGCATTAATCTGTAATTCTGCAATTTCCCAGTGCCATAGTGAGCTATTTATTGGCCTATAGGCATGTGGAACTGAAGGCGCTCAAATTTTCAGCACCACAGGAAAAGCTTTTTGCGTGCTAGAGACAAATCCACCACCCCTAAAAACACACAAACACACCTCTATCATTTCTCATGTCAACTACTTATAGGGGAAGGATGATCCACATTAATGTATGAAATTATTGTTCTTATATTGTCTCCATCTCTGGTAATAAGAGGTTGTTAAGATCACTCAAGTTAATTATTATACATTTCATATAATGAAATGATTAGTTGATAAAACTATTGCATTATTAGCCCACTGACATAAAATTAATATAAAACAATTATTTTGTTGTTTAAGTAATTTTATTTCGTGCTTCTCAAACATAAGGGTTTGCTGCTTTTCTCTGTTCTTTTAATCATTGTAAATTAATTATCTTTGAGTTTTGGACTGCTGATCTGACAAAACAAGAAATTTGAAGACGTCACCCTAAGCTGTGGTGAAATTTTATAGGGTAAACAATTAATTGATTAACCGTAAGAAAAAGATAACTGACAGGTTGATAGATAATGAAAGTAGTTGTTAGCCCTAAAGTGGTGCTTTCTTTGTTACAGCAGACATGGTGTCTATCTTTGCTCATGCTAACTACTACCCAGTTCATCTCTATTTAATCTAAACAAATCACTGCTTCTGCTTTTGGTAATCTTAAACGCACCATTTCCTTTACGCCTAAGGCTGTGTCTCTGGAAAAAGAAACCAGACACCATTAAGAACTAAAAATGTAGCAGTTGTAAAAAGTTTTTGTGACCCCACTATAGGTTTAATCATTACTATTTTAAATTATTGACATTAGGGAGTGTCATAGATACAAACATATATTTATTGGGAAATGTCACAAAATGTCTAAATTTGACTAGTAAATTGTTGAGCTTTTATTGAGAAATTATTTCTCAATTGCTTCCTGCTTTGTCTAGGCACGACTAACTGTGTGAAGAACAATAAAATTATTAAAATATTTCAATAATGCTGTTTATTTTATATTATTATTATATCTATATCTAAAATATATATAATATTTATTTTTATTATTTAACAACTTTGTTTTACATGTAGGAGTCTCCAGGAGGTGAGCTTTCGTCACCTTTGACCCCGGTGACTCCGCCCATGGAAAACATCAACGGCACAGATGACATCTGTGACACAACTCCCAACTCAGACACCATCCCAGGGCCGGCGCAGAACGCACTGGCCTTCGCACACAGGTACATCCCACATCGTGACGTGTTCAATGTCCCGTGTTGTCATGTTTACTACAGTACAGATGTTACAGTCTAATCCATATACACTCACTGTCACAGTCATATATCACATAGATTATATAAAAAGAAATACCTAAATTAAAAAGTATTCTGATTTCTTCTCTGTTTTCTGTTTGTCTGCGGCACAAAAGTATATACTTCTCTTCTTCTATGTCTTTCTTTTCGTCTGCGTGCTCCTATATATGTTGCATATCAGCACGGTAGTGAACTCCCTCTATTCACTGCTGCTCTCTCATGTTTTTCCTCTCTAGGGAGCAGTTTAAGAGTTGTCGGGTCTGCTCTTTCTGATAGGGATGTCATTACAGGTCCTGGCTACTGCAACATCATAACTACTTAAAAAAAAAAAATGTTAAGGTGCAAACTTTCCCTAAATAAGAGCCTGATTGCAGGTCAGCAACAGGGAGGGTCTTCTTTACAAAACCTGATGCATTGCCTGTTTACTAACTGCTAACGAATAAGGTAACAGCAGCATGTCATCACTTCCGTCAGGAGAAATATGGGTGCATATGAATTATCAGTGACATTCTTACTCACACACTGTCACTTCACAGGGACCAGCAAAAGATGTTACTTAAAGTGTTTCTCAGGAATGAGGAATTATTCAAGTTATTATTTTGTCCAATCTGAGCATGCTTGGTAAGAAAACCCACATATATTTATAGTTTTATGTTTGCCTACTGCAATGCAATAATATCTTTTTAAATGCAAATTCAAATCTTTTGACTTTTATGTTGTTTGATGCATAACGGAGCATGTGACGGTGTCACTTCTATGCATGCACAACTACTGTTGTATACATTCCTTCTGTCTTTGTGTCCTGTTAGCAGATTGAATATTGAAATGGATAATTCATATTCCTTGTGATTGTCAGTATTGGTTCATATGCAGTAGATTGTGTAAGATAAAAAGGTCAAAGTACCATGTAAATATTTCTGATTTGTATAATGGCTTTCTGAAGAGGTGTGGCTGTGAGGTTCATCACCAAAAAGGTGTCGATGAAGCATTTATGTAAGACTTATATAACATGCTGTGGGTAGTGGGAGGCAGAGAAATAGCAAGACAGATAGACACACAGAGAGAGTGTGTGTCAGAAACTGGGAACGACAGAGAGAGTGGTGCATTGTATAAAATCTGTGCATGAGTCACTGATACCTAAACATCCACCGACTGCACACATACTCACTACAATAAATAAACTGAACAGGAGGGCATGGATGATCACTTTGAGTCATTTGAGTGAGTGAAGTGATTTTTTCTCAGGAGAAGTAACGTTCCTATTATCTATTGTCACCTGTAGTCGACTGTACACAGACATTTGTAAAATCTTTGTAATCTTGTGCCACTCATTTCATTATTTTTCTGGCTGCTATTCTTATTAATTAAAGATATCAATCAATCGCTTAATGTATTATCATTCTTTTTTTTGCTTAATAATGGGTGTCTGAGAGGAGACGTAAACATTTTTTTAATATTTAAAGAGCATTTTAGAGATCTTTGAAGACAGATGTATTTTTAATTAGTGTGTTTAAGTCTGTAAAGCTGTGACAAGCTCAAGTGCAAATGCTTAGATATCCCTACCGCTACATCATGAACTCTGTAAGGCTACACAGATCTGAGTGTGCAGTGAGAGCGGGCTGTGGAGAGGACACCCACTGCCTGCTGCAGCCTTGCTGCTGATGTGTCTATTAATGCTGCATGCGTGGGAGATGGGGTCGACTCTCGGCATTTGCGATGGCAAGCGTGGACGTAACAAGCAAACCTCAGTCTCACATTTTCTCAGAGGCATATGCAGAGAGGGTAGATGCTAGGACTGTTCAGATATTTTACCACATAACCCTCTCTTTTTATATATTTTCTCTCTATATTGCTTCCTTACTTTAAAACCTACTGTGTGCATCATTTCACATGTCTATCACCTTTTACAGTAGCTCCATCAGCCTCTCATGTGCCCCAAACTGCAGTTAAAATGTATTTTCTGTCAATTTGTGTAATGGTGGTTAAGCTTGTAGTTCCTTTTATAGCCAAAAGAAAATAATAAAAATATTTATAGTTTATTTTGAATGTTTACTTATATTATCTTTTATGAGGGTTCAGACCCACGTATTGAAACACACCTGCACACACATATGTTTGCTGTCTTTTTGCACCAGACCTTTATGATGGTATTGGTTTGTCTCTCTGCCATGTGTCTGGAATTAGATGATACTAATCTCCATAACATATACACCACACTGCTGCATATGGTGGCTGTGTAGGCAGGTGTGTGTGGGTGCTAAGGGCAGGGGAAGAGAGAGGAGGATGAGATACAGCTGTATGCAGGGCTGTGAGAAGGCTTTTTATTTTGCAGGATGTAGGCGTGTTTGGCAGGTCTGCAGTGGAGTCATTTTGAATGGTTTTCTGAATATTGGACGACCTTTTGTTGGGTCTGCCTTGGCTGTATGTGAATGGTCTTCTAGTGTTGGAGGATGTAGGCGTTTGCCGATGGGTTTGTGGTAGGCTTGTGTGAACGGAGACAGTGCCGATGTTGTACGTCAGGGTGCCACAAGTGCCTCCGTACCTCCAGTGCTGCCATGGCAACTGCTCAGGCTCCCTGCTTCTTGAAGTGCTCTATGAGGACGAAGAACCTACCTGACAACGCATAGCAGTCAGGACAAGGCAGAATCACGAGAGGGCTGTAGTAAAAAACATTCAGTGTCATACAAGTTTTTGTTTTGTGTTTGGTAGCTTTATTGAGCCTCGGAGGAGAATTATACTTAACATTGTGAAGTAGTAAAACACACAACGGAGTGTTGATGTTTTATTCAAGAGTCGTGGTGTATCGTGGTGTGTACAGTTTATGTCCAAACTACAAACAACATTCAGAATTTAATCCAGAAAACAAAAAATAAATTTAAAACCAATTAAAATAAAATAAAATGTAATAAAAAAGTACACCCCACACAATCTGGTCCTGTTCTGTCTGTTGTCATGACATAGAAATGTTTTTGGCATAGTATGCTCACGTGAAACAGATAACAAAAAGATGCAAGTAAACTGTAACATTAGTGCAATATTCTGTACCAGATACATAATTTTAAAACAATTTTATTACATTTATTCAAAAACAGTGCAAAATATTGAAATTTTTGCTTCTTCAGTTCAAAATCAAACAAATGGCTCTTGCATTACTAGAGGTAGAATTACGACTAAATTATATAATGATCAGCAACTGAAAAATATCAATAGCTAGTAAAATCCTTGTGACAAGACATTCATATTATGTAAATAATCACATCATCTTCACAATCAGCAGTTCAGTGAAGCAGCAGCTAACTTACCCTCCATGTGTCTCACACACCTTCAGCTCTGCTCGGCTGTCCTCAGCCCGAATTCTGCTCATGTGCCCTCCTGAAACCTTTCAGCCAGACTCATTTAATGAAGACGAACACCAGTGTCAAAACATCTTGCACTCTTTTCTCTCCTTTAATTCTCCCTCCATCGCTCTCCCTTGCTTTCGCCGTCTGTCTCCATCTTCACATCTTGACGTCTCGCCTGCTCTCCTGCTCTCCGAGCTGCTGTGTGGGGTTTATACATTGGCGGGGCTGCGTGCTTTGGTGACAGCATCGCTCCGTGTGTATATGTGTGTGTGTGTGTGTGAGTGGTTGTGTGTCAGTTAATATGTGCATGTGTAGGATGAGGTGTCGTCTCCCTTCTATGCGTCACACACGCAGACACACTTGCACTCACAGAGGGGGTGGCTGTTGTGTAAGAAGTGAAGACGCCGTGGGAGTCCTGAGTGAATTGGATCTGGGCTTTCTCTCTTTTACACTCCACGGAGTGGGTGTTATGGCATAGTGGAGTACTGCTGCAGTGTGTGAGCATATACATGTGTGTGTGTATGTGTGTGTGTGCCAGTGAGGGGGCAGAACAAAACTGAAAACATTGTTATGGGTCATACACAGACCCTCATCACTACTTGAGCGAGCTAAGCTTCCTTTTGTGCTTTTCTGTGTATGCGTTTCCGCAGCTGTGAGGAATTACGATGAGGTATGTGGGAGTAGGCGCTCCTTTTCAAAGAAACTTGACTCGATGTCTGTACTCGACAACGTTTAGGTCTCTCATACATTCTCCTGCCCAAGTTAGACTTTATGTGAGAGACAGCAGTGGGCATTATATAATCTTAAATGAATGCCTGCAGTGTTCATATCTAACTGGGGAGATGTGCAGTAGAGCATTTTCCATCCAGAAAGATGAGTTTATACATATATCCAATATTAAACTCTGAACTATTGACTACCCAGCACATATGCCAGTATTTTTTTCCCCAAGCCTTTTTTTCCCCATACATGCTTCTCCATCAGGAAATTCAATCACATTCAATCACTTCTCCCTTATCTCTCATCTCATCTTCTCGTCTGTGAGTAGCTGGACCAGATTAGGCTCCAGCCAGTCTGAGGATATAATCTCAGATTACAACTCATGTGGCAGACAGCTGCTTTCACAGCTACTGGCCAGGAAGTGCCGACTTCCAATTTGAGTGCCCACTGCATCCTTTGTCAGCCTTCAGTGCTGGAGAAAATATGGATGGATGCATGCATGGATTACTGAATGGACACAGGCCCTGACCCAAGGGGTTTTCGGGCCCTGGGTTTTACCTGAAAAACATCTACTAAAATACTCAAAACAACCACTAAGAGATAGATACAACAACAACAACAACAAAAGACTCAAAACAACTACAATGAAACTCAAAACAATCACAAAAAGACTCTAAATGACTAGAAAAAGAGACTCTTTCAGACTGAATGTCATGCTCCCATGTAGGAGGGCCCTTTTACATTAAACTGTGCCCAGGGGCCAGTTGTTTTATAATCTGTACATGGATGGATGGATGGATGGAGGGATGAATTACTTGCTGCGTACAAACAATAATGGTTCTGATATGTTCTGAACAAATATTTTTTTAATAATAATTTTTCAGATTTAAATCGACATCATGAGTGTTCAGATATACACATCTTACATACATAGTGTGAAAACATGACAAAGCACTTATAATTGTACGTTACTGTTGTGGTAATCTAACAATATGTTCATGCCTGTGTTCTTCAGCCCCGCTATGACAAAACACTGGGAGGCTGAGCTGGAGGCACTAAAGGGGAACAATGCCAAGCTAACGGCAGCTCTGTTGGAGTCCACAGCCAACGTCAAACAGTGGAAACAACAACTGGCTGCCTACCAGGAGGAGGCAGAGAGACTACACAAACGGGTGAGGAATAGGGGGAAAAAAAAGCTTGCTTATTTTCACATGTGATTAATTAATTCAAATCAAATAGGAGCGATTATTTGGAAGGGATTGTGTAAAAGTCAAGATGAGAGGATGGGAGAATGAGAATGTTTTGGCGTGAGGGAGAGTAAACAAAAGGTAGTCTGGAAATTAAAGATAGGTTAAGATCAGGATTCTGTTGTGCTAATCTCTCTCCGTGGCTCTAAATCATGATCTCCATATTGTCTTTTTAGGTGACGGAGCTTGAGTGCCAGAGCAACCAAACCCCAGTGATCAAATCCCAGAAGACTGAGCTCAACCAAACCATAGAGGAACTGGAGAATACGCTAAGGGATAAAGAAGAGGTGTGTCTGTGCTGTGATAGGGAGGGGGGGCCTTGCTTGAAATGTAATGGCTAATGCAATGACACCCTACATTCATGCAACACAGCCTTTTAATCAGTTTTTTTTTTTGTCCTCCAGGAAATGGAAAAGTTGAAAGAGGAATTGGAAAACATGAATGACCTGATGGAGCAGAAAGACACCCTTACTCAGAAACTTGAGGTGAGCGATACGAAGAGGTATTAAACACATAATAACTGTTCCCCCAAGTGTAAGCGCGTCCTCTGTCATTATTTACGTCCTGGTGACACAAACCTGCCGATGCTGTCTCCCCTTCTCCAGGAGACGGAGCTGCGCGGCCGGGTGCTGGAGGAGCAGCTGGCGGGGGCCGAGCAGCGGCTGGAGGAGAACCAGGAGGAACAGGAGAATTTCAGAAAGAGCCTGCGGACGCTGCTGGAGCTGCTGGACGGCAAGATCTTTGAGCTGACGGAGCTCAGAGACACCTTGGCTCGGCTCATAGAGGAGGCCAGCTAGAGACAGGGCTGCCTAATCTTCACAGAGAGAGCCATATGATGAATAATCCTGACACCCCCAAACCCATCCGCACCGGTCCTGCCCACCCTGCCCCATCTCCCTCCCACACACATTAAAACTGCAACACTACACTGCCCCGATTCTGAATTTGCTCAAAAAGTGCAGCTAACTCCCCATTTCTACCTTGCAGGCATTGAGCTCCAACCAACCGCAGGCACTCCTGTAGTTCAAAACAACACAGGGACTACCTCATCTTGCCTTCTGATTGGCTGGTGTAGGCGTAACCTCGGTTGAATTGATCTCTCCAGACCTATTGATGCCTGTTGTGGCACACAGCAACTGCCCCCCAAACCCACCCACCCACACACTCACAAAGAGTTAACTTTAGAACTGTGCCTCAGTGCCATCTGCTGTTTGACTGGGAGAGCTGCATCACAGCTTGCAGCATCACAACATCTCACACACATACACACAGACAGCCCCCTTTTTTTCCCCCTCTCTAAACTGCCCCCCCAAGGGGAATGTTGAAAGTCATGTGGAAAGAATTGCTGTTAAGACTCAGAGAACTGCGCCAAAGCTGCCAAATCCCCCCAAAATATTGTCCTCTAACTAGCAGATGCTTTGATCCAAAGTGACTTACTGTACAGAGACGTGCTTAACAGAGAAACAGAGTCCCACGCTTGAGCTCGGGCTGCCAGCAGAGTGTCACTGGAAACAGAGAATTAAAGGACGGCTTTCAACAAACCAGTCAGTCTTACCTATTGGCCTGGGGTGACATCAAAGTCTGGACACACAGGGCTGCTGGGAAATGAAGTACGGTTTATTTCTCCAGTGGAAATGAATGACTGCTATGTATCCACAGCCTATTTAAAAATCCTACATGATAGATGAGTATTGAATCTTCCAGAGGCATTGTTCATGCCACAGAGAAATTTTAGAGGGCATGTGTCCGTATTAGATTTGACAAGAGAATTCCTGTATCCAGACTGCTTCCACCATCACAGACAACTGACCTGTCTTCCTGCCAAACTCAGTGTGGTGTGTGTTCCCGAACAAGGCCTGACCTGCGACATAGCGTGTGCCTTCAAAGCACACATACGTGGACACGTTTGTATATAATATGTGTGTGTGTTTTGTGCTGTGAGAGAGAAAGACCCTGTTTTTGGACATCAAGGCCCACACACACCCACACCCTCACACACACACGCCCTCACGCACCCACCCTCGCACACCTTCACACACACACACACACACACACCCACTCTCACACACACACACACACACACCTTCACACACACCTTCACACACACACACCTTCACACACACACACACACACACACACACACTGAGCAATACCAGACAGGCTCTATACGACACCTCTATCTAACTCTATCAGGTACTCTACTCAGTGGACTCATGCAGATAGGTCAAATGCAACTCAGCTGATCCGACAGAAAGTGTACTACTGTTGACCGCAAACCTGTGTGGCAGCCCTGTCTGGACGAAGTAGTGCATTGTGAAGGGCTTATAGAGTGTCATCTACGTGTTCGTAATTCTCCACCCTCAGTGAAACTGGCCACAGATTTTCACTTCTCACGGGTGAATACAGAACTGTACTCAGTTTCTATTCTTTTTTACACAGGATATAACACTGATGATATAATAATAGAACTGTATAAGACAACTTTCTACTCATGATGGCATTGTAAATGAATAGATGGATAACTCAAATGCAGTAACACCCTGCAGTGGCTTATTGTTGTGTATTAACCCACAGAAAAGTATTGCATAGTTATTATAGAGTATCTAGTCTGTAGGTAAACAATGAAAACCTCTTCAATATATATTTAAAATGCGTAACAACACAATGTAAACACATAGTGTTAGATGTTCTGTACCAAAACATGCTCTCATAACGCAGCTCCTGTACCAGTAAATTCCAAAACTGCATCTTTTAAAATCTCTTCCTTTAAAATCACTGAATTTCTAAAAAGCTATATTCCCACATGAAATGCTGCTTATCTTACCTTTCAACTGAGCACTGTTTGCACTGTGTTATTACACTGTTGTAACTACATTATATATCAAGAGATTTGCATTAAATACTAGCACAGCATAATTCTGTATAGATATTGTAGTTAGTTGCACAGGTTAATACACTGGAATAAGACCCATGTAAAGGGAACAGTTACCCTTTTTTTTCTTTCTGGTTAAACTTTGACAGTCGAATGACAGAAATGGAAAACCTTGATATTAATGCTATTGTTAATGAATGCCTTTGTACAGTAGTGGATAAGAAGCTTTTCATTCTCCTGTTTTGTAACTTATGGTATTTAAATGTAGGTATTATTATTGTATTTAGAGGTATGAGAAGACTGGCAATATTTTTGACTATTTAAAGTAATTTTGAACTCATGATATTAAAGAGGTACCTCAGGCTAATGATGTTCGTAGATTGGTGAGACTTGTGTGTGTTTGCAGGTGAAAGGATTTACCAAATGCTGGTCAGAAACGATCAGGAGACACACCTGTTGGTGCTTCAGCCAAACTAAATCCTTTGTTGAATTCAAACAAAGACAGCCCTACCAGGCTGAGAACACACCTCTGTGAACTGAGAAATGCTATGTTTTATATTCAAATACAGTGACCGCAGAATTCAGTGTGTGCAAATGGTTTTTGTTCTGTTTGGTTTTTAAAAAAACACATTATTAACTAAATGATTCAACAGTGAAACAGACAATCTCAGAATTTGCTTCACAAGGTTTTATTCAAATGCAGGGGCAAGGTTGTAAATAAAAAAAAAGGTCTGAATAAATGAAAATGGTAGGACTAAAGGCAAAAAGGTATTCTTGGAACATTATGTCTATACACTACTGTGTAAAAACAACTGCAACGTTTAATAAGTCTGTTGTTTTAGGCAATCAATCTGAACTCATTATCACGCATTGACCTGTTTCATCCTTTTTCTGGTTATTGATATTGCACTTCTCAAGTGACTGACTGGCTTATTTAGACAGTGGGTCATATAGTCAGCCTGTGTGGATAACAGGTCTACATAGGAAATGTTCAGAAGCAAACACATCACAAAACGATTTGGCTGGAAATGCTTTGGAGGAAAAAAAGGGGTAAAAACGAGGCAATGAAATGCAATGTAACATTACAGTTAGCTGAAAAAACAAGCTGTGTTGAGGTTATTTATAGATAAGAGTCAGTGTAAAACACATTACTGTGTGTATCCGTGGTCAATCGGGTGATAAATAGTTGATTCATGGCAAAGTTGTCACATTCTGAGCCCAGTTTCCCAAAAGATTTGAGCACACTGTCGGTCATTCTCTAGTGGAGCAACTTAAACCTCAACACTAGCATCTTCTGGGAAACTCTGCCCGGGACAGTCATAGTGACAGCAAGTCAGGTGAGGTCTGGGTTTAGTTTAAGTTAATAGTCAAGTCAGTGTTAGAGCTCTGTCTCATGCTACATGATGAGGATACCATGGAAGAAAATTGTCCTGACAGTGACAGAAGACATGTAAAAGTGCCTCAGGTTTGCTCTGCCAAGAAAATAATATACTCTATTTAGCACTGAGCTATTTTCAAGCTATATACTGTGACATAAACTTCCATGCCTGTTCTTTATACAGTAGTGACTTCTTGGTTCTCAACACAAGAACAAGAGAAAAAAGCACAAATCTTTGCATCAAAGCTATTTAAAACGGTGCATGCCGAGGCTGTTCCAGACTCAGAGCTTAGTTTATGAATCCACATCTTTTTACTTCATGTTAACATGTATGCTTGCGTGAATTCCTGTGCTGCTAAGCGTCCCACTGGGCCTCTCATACTGTCCTTCCATCACACGTCGGTAGGTCCAATTCCACATGTTGTTCAGTGCTTTTAAACTTTCTCATCTACAACAGATACATTGTTTCACCAGTGATTAAAAAAACTAAAGTTGTTACTGTACAGATATAGTGATTCAGAATGTGTACTATGTATCATGAAAGTGCTGAAACCATTTCTGAGAGTAGAGGCAGAAAATGTTTCTGCACATGTTGGTGAGTTTAGTGCGCGAGCCCATGTGTGTATGAGCATGTTTTGACTTCCATTACTGTGAGTAACAGACCTCCTACTGTGTATTTCTGCCCACTGAGGGCAGAGAAAGAAATTAGAAAAGATGCAATACAGAGGAGAGGAGAGAAAGTGAATAAGACGGCAGGAGAAACCGCATCAATCACGACTGCCTGCTCCACAGCCCACAGTGACTCCCTACAGCGCTGAGAGAATCTAGCCTCCCACAAACCATCCATCCATCATTCAAACAAGCGCAACCTGTTTCCCTGCTCTGCCGTGACCATCCCACATACAAAGTTCGGGTATCACCAACCAAGTCTGCCCACACTGTAAAAAGAGTAGTGACACTAACCATGACCTCTACCTCGCTAAAGAAACTCTGTCGGTGACCCTTCATCTAATCCTCTCCTACTCTAGATGAACAGCTTCTGCTCAGAGATGTTGCTGGATGTGGCACCAAATGATAAACCTATTGTGACTCTCCATATCTCCCACCAGCTCGGCCATATGCTGCAGTCCAACGGATGGGTCGACACATATTCCCTCACTCAGACATCAGACAGGGGGTGAGAGTTGGGGGTAGAGAAGGCTGGAAGAGGACAGGAGTGGGGGAGGGGCACAAATCTGGTGTGACACTAAAGGATTTACAGCCTTTATGGAGTGGAAGATTAGACAAGCAAGGGTCCTTACACTGTCCGACACTACCATGCCCACATATGACAGGACAAACCAGCTGTATGGCTCAGTCAAAATAGAAGAAAAATAGAAGAAAGTGTCAGCAGAGGTGATGGTGTAATGGTTTACAATCTGGACTGTAAATCCAGTTCAAATCTCAGTGGGATCTGAATTTGTTAATCAATCTCCCGTATGACCCCAAATTATCAACCGTGCCCATTACATATTTTGTTACAGTAACAGTTTCTCAGTAGAAAAAAATCCCACATCTCACAGCACTAATAGCTTTCCATATGAGGTTTTCAGTTTCACAAATAACTGTCAGTGCAGTGCGTTGGTGTAAAATGGGTTATGTGCTGTTTCTGAATGTCAATGTAGCCACAAAGGGCCAGTGCGGAGCTTTACAATAGTACAATTGACAAAAAAAGAAAACAACAAAAACAATCATGGCATCATTACAATCTGATTACAGGAATAAAACCACAAATGATGTCCTTCATGATGGGGAATATTGTGTAAAAAGCAAATGAAAAGGGTGACCATAGACCTTTGGAGCATTTGGTGAGTTGGTGATATTCAGTAAGACTCAGGCCCTGGCATAGTCACTAGGTACATGTGTGACTGAGCTGTGTGTGCTTGAGTGTGAATACATGAGTAACTGTGTGTCTGTGCATGTGTACAGTACAGTGCAGTACAGTACAGTGTGTGGAGTGCCAGAGGGTGCAGGCATCCGTGTATGTATTATGTGTTGCGTCTGAGCCTTGAGCTCTAGCTTTCCCAGTCATGGCCGGCCAGCCCGTCGTCATCTGAGTCAGACTCTGGTGAGGCCTCCTTGATGCGGCGCAGCGCTTCATGGATGCTCCTGGTCAGAGGGTCGGTGGAGGCTGGGAGCTTTCCCTGGTCCTTTCTCTCTTGCCTGGGGACGCGCCTCAGTTTCACCCCCTTGCGTATCTGAGCCAGGATGCTGTTGGGGTCATCGTCCCCCTGAGTAGCAGGCAGGGACCGCTGGTCGACCTTCCTCAGGTGGAAGCTGCCTCTCTTCAGGGAAGCTAGCACCTCGTCCATGGGCGAGCTCACTGCATACAGGGGGAAAAGAGGAAGGCGGACTGTGATTCGCTACTGTAACTGCCTAATCTAAAAGAGCTTACTACGGTACTAAATGGTTCCTGTACCTCTTCTGCTGTGGGAGTCAAACTCTGGAGTCTTCCTCAGCTTTTTCCGGGCACTCAGTAGTTGGCTGCTGTCAAAGAAGCGCGGGATAAATGGACCGAGCGGGGAGAGGCAGAGCTCTTCTGCTGCACTCGTTCCCTCAACCTTCTGCCCGTGCCGACCCGGGCTCCCAGAGGGGGACAGCTCCTCTTTTGTTGGCAAAGGAGGTGGAGGAGGAGGTGGAGGAGGAGGGGAGATGGGGGATGCCAGTAGTGAGGACAGGGAGCAGGGAGAGCAGGAGGAGTCAACGGGAGTGGGCACAGGCAGCGGAGGAAGGGATGCCGTGAGGGCCGTGACGGGCTGAGTGGTGAGCGTGGAGCTGGGGCTGGGGTCCGTCTGCACACTGGTGCTGAGACACAGCGGCTGGCCCTGAGTCTGGACACAGACGGATTCCACACGCTCGGCGCTCTCACTCACGCTACTCATTTCCATGCTCCTTCCGCGCTCTCTTCTTCTGGCGTGGGACATGCGTAATCGAGTGGACTTCAGGATCACCTGACCAGGGTACTGCTAGAGAAAGACAAACAGGGACAGAAGTCAATCAGTAACAACAAAATGAAAAATGTTGAGTTATTTATATTAATAGAAGGGCACATACCTGCTTGAAAGTACGTAGTCTGTCCAGAGTTCTCTGTCTCTCCTGACTAACTCTGCTGTTCTTCCTCTCCTCGTCCTCTTCTTCATTTTTCAGCTGAAAAATGAAGAGGTTTAGAAGAGGAAAGAATTGTGCTTTACAGGTATACAGTCACATCATGATAGAAATAAAGCATCTACCTGTAAGACCTGGTGGGATATAGAGTCCTTGTGTGTGGTTTGACGTTTCTGCTGTTTCTGAGTGTGGTTGGATACACAGATCTCCTGCAGAAAGACGGGAGAAAAAAAAACATCAACACACTGATCCACGCAGCATCATGTTGGCAGTATTGCCAACAAAACTGCTGCAACAAAACCTTGTAGGTCAGTGTAATACCATATTTTAACATCAGAATCAATTTCGAGCCATTTACTGCCATGTGTTTTTGAGTTGTAGGCAATATTGTCAAGTACAATTACAGTGCATAACAAAAATGTAATTCTTTATACATTATAAAAACTATACTATGGTTTCTGAACAATATAATCAACAGTCAATAATCAACAGTCAAGTGAGAGAAGAAGCGGTGCAAAATACACACTCCATTCTACATATTGAATAGTATGCAATAGAGAGTAGATTCCAGGATACACTTCAGGAATGAAAATAAGTGTGAATGTGAATAATGTGTACACACCCTCTTGTTCCTCAGATAGGAGCGCTTGGCAGTGATGCGCCCCCTTCTTGCCTCCAGCTGTCGAGCGCTGACCTGAAGTCTGCGCAGCTCTTCCCTCTCTGCGGTATCATCCTCCGTTATATCGTCTGCACTTTCAAAAGTGTCATAGTACACCACCTCATCCTGGCGCTCTGAAAGCCCGTACATAAATATACAGACTTGCGTGGACACACAGGTACAGATCTTTCATGTAATACAACACACCAGTAATGTAATGAGTAATCAGACGGTCTTGTAGCAGGTTCATACTCAGCCAACAGTATAGAAGAGTTTGTTAATTGTGTAGTGTCTTGTCAGGAGTCTTTTGAAAATGAGATAATGCATGTCACGGGACTTATCCTGTAAAAATGAACCCAAAAGTAAGTAGTAAATTCGGCGAAAAAATACCTGTCATCTGTCTGCGAATGCTGTCTAGCTGAGCGGTGAGGAGCAGCTCTTCACACTGTAGTATCTCAGCCTGGATGTCGTACAGTTGGAGCTGGAGCTCATAGTACTGTGTCTCCATGTGGTCTAAGAGGGCCATGGCATCCTCACTGCTACACAGACTCTGCATCTGATAGGACGGGACAAAAAACGAAGTCATAACTGTTTGTGTGTGTGCGTGCGTGTGTGCATTTGTGTTTCGGTTGAGTGTTGCTACCACACCTCATCTCGAAGTGTGTGTTTCCTCTGCTCCAGACAGATCTCCCTGGATCTCTGCAGCTGCAGAGTTTCCTTGGCGACAGAGTAGCGGAGTCTCTCCATGCGCTCCACCGCCGCCGTCCATGAAGATTTACCAAACTTACGCTGGTCCACCTTCATTCGCTCATACACCCCTACACACAAACATATACACACACAAACAGAAGGCAATGTACTGGTGGCTGAGTGAAACTTCCACACAAGTTAAAAGTGAAAGTGAGTCACCAACACGATCAAGTAACTTTCTCCTCACCCCACACCTCACCTCACCCACAGTTTCTTCATGACTTTAGTCTCACAGGAGTAAAGCTTTATTAGAAAAATGGAGAGGGAGACATCTATTGGCCACATTTGGACATTACAACTTCTTTCATTCCAGTTTGCACTCGAAGCCACTCACTTATTTGATTTTTGATCTAATAAGTGTCAGATCATAAATAGACCAATCAGTAGTGGAGAAAAAATTGGATAAGCAGGGGCACATTGTGGAGTAACCCTGCACAGAGACAATCTGCTGGCAGAGCTGTTTGATCAATAGGTTGTCCTTGTTTCATCCTGTCCCTGTCAAAGCATGGCTGTCTGCACTGCCTCATTAATACCAAATCACATTAGCCCTGGCGTTCAAAACCACACACAGGTCAATAGCAGGCCAATGCTACCACTGTGTGTGTGTGTGTGTGTGTGTGTGTGTGTGTGTGTGTGTGTGTGTATGTAATTATTCAAAGTCATTCCTGTGCTGCTTTATTGACTTGACATTGGCAATGACTGTCATGGCAAACTGTACCTTTCTGGGCTCTGGCAGTGATCTCAAAGTATTTTACAGTGAACTCCTGGATGTTGAGGACTGCCTCCTGAGCTTTCTTCTGCCAGTCAAAGTCCTCCTTTTTTAGAGCTTCAATCCGCCTTGGGCCCAAGTAGTCATTCTCCATGGAAATCTGTTAAAAAAGAGGATGAACATCTTTTTTTAAGAGCAACAACAGGCCTCAATGAGGTTAAGTGACAAAGGTTAATCCTGGAAAAAAAAAGTCCAGTCCAATCCAGAGAAAACGTTAGGAGATAAATGCATTTTTCATAGATTTTATAATAAACAGTGATAGAATTGTTTTCCCTCATTATACTTAGGAGTCATTTGTTGATGGTCTACATCAAAGTACAGTGAATCTCTTCTGAAATTTATAATTTCTGAGGTTAAAGGAAGATTGATGTAATAATTATTTCACCATTTGATTTAGTCAGACCTTTAAAATGTGTAATATTTCAGCATTACACACTTTGTCCATTGTAGAACCAGACAAAGTCTCCACTGATACACATGGAGCCAAAATCGGAAATATTAACTATCAGATATCATCAGAGGAATACAAAAGGTGCCCATGCAGCACAAAGAAGGAAAGAGAGCAGCAAAGTTAACAGAGCTAAATCCCTGTCTGACCCGAAGTAACCTTGCTGCACCTCAGCTCATACTGCAATACTCAGCAGTGCACCCGTATCATTTACCAGTGCAATTTCCTGCTGTCAGGTTGCCAGTGCTCATTCCTTGATTTGTATTTTTTCTGCAATCCTATACATAGTGTAATTTGAGACATGTTGGCTTTTTTACATCCGCTGATTTGTGTCACAGTAAATCTTAGTTGAGCGACCTTTTACATGAAACCTACCATTGAAAAATGTAATTCCAATTTTTTGATTTCTAAAAAGTATCAACTATTTAGGTATAGTGTATGGCTTTGTTTTGCCCATTGAATGCACAGTATTAAAGGCTACATGAAGATTAGAGGGATACACTGAGACCTGAACAACTCCAAAGCTGGCCTGGCTGATGCCACTATGTCAACATACTATCTAATTTATAAGTGTGGGATCATGATTGTTGTTCAATATTTATCATACTTTCCTTGTTAATCTAAAAAGTTTGTTATCAACAATTCATCTTGTTGTCTGACTTGCGCCCCTGACAGAGGAGGATCCTCTGTCTTCTTTCTTTGTATTCAGTTACCATCCTAATTTGTCAATTGAAAATCATAAAACTGGTTATACAGTGACTGTTTTCCAGCTGAGACATTCCAGTACAGTTTCAGTCAAACAAGACAACGCCCAGTGTTAACTTGTTTACAAAATGAGAAACTGTTTAAAAATCTGAGTGAAAACTTGCTTCTGAATCAGACCACACGAGACTAAAAGACAAATATACATTCTGTATAAATATTACATGAAGAGTGCAAATATATTATCTGGTCAACCTTGTTATTCTTTTCTGGATATTGAGGAGGTTAAACTGCCTAAATGTAAAAGATTTCACTGAGTAGCTGCTAACATGTGCACACTTTACAGCACATACAGTGTCTACAGTTCTCCTGTTTAATTAATTTCCAAGGTGTGACTGAGTTGGGAGGTTAAGGGCGGAAAAACTGAATCTATGTCAAATTATTTAATCACACTGGATCATTTTCTAAGACAGAAATAATGACAATTGATACATGAAGAAAAGAAGAAAGTGAAGAAAGACAATGGAAAAAATTTAACACGCAAAAGGTAACAGAAAAAAACAAATATACCCACTACTAAGGAAATTCAGATGAAGATGAGCTACAGAAAGCCATGTTGTGCCTGAGCTGCAGACACCGTAGGCTATAAATAGACCCAGAAGTGCTAGTTCAATCTCCCTTCTCCCCAGGACACACTGGTAGGAGGTTCCATGGTGTAATGGTTAGCACTCTGGACTCTGAATCCAGCGATCCGAGTTCAAATCTCGGTGGGACCTGCAAGTTTTGTCCTCCTTGCTGACAAAGCGTCTCAGGTATCCCTTGTGCTGACGTGTTTTTGAACAACTTCATGTACTGCAGCGAAGACCAAAGAGTGCAACAGAAAGGAGAGTCGGCTCTGGCAAAAACAACTGAGCAGTGACTAGAACTGAAAGTAAACACAGCTGACTGTCATCTTTGACTTATTACTGATATAGTGGGTTGGCAATAGTATCCTGGTTTGTCAGAGACAAAGTGTGAGTTACATGTACAGTGTAGGTTGTTTCTGTCTGGAATCTAAACACTGCTAGCTCCACAGGACAGAAAGGATGCAAGGTGGGAAATAATGGACATACTACATATACTTTCAGTAAACTAGCTGAGAAATAGGCAGTAACAATCAGTAGCTCTATATCTTATCACCATGTCCTATTCAATTATCTCAGAATAACAATAGACTTTGTTCAATTACATAACATTTCCCATTTTTGTTATGACTGGAATATCCCCATGGGCCTCAAAGAGGGCCCCAACAACAAGAACACCAAAACATTGTCTCTGTATAGAAAATAACAATACTGATAATAATTGAAGTCTGTATGAATATTTCAAATAAATATTATACATACAAATACAAATTTTTATGAATAAATAGATAAAAAGTTAAAAATTAAAATACAGTGGGGAAAGGTTTGAAAGAAGTTAAAGTAATCTATGAAAGAATTCCATTTATTACAATATTTAGCAGAGCTGCCTTTCACTGAAAATCTTTTCTAACTTAACAAAAAACATAACATCCCTTAGCCACAGAGAAATAGACGGAGCCTTAGGAAATTTCCATATAAGTAAAAAAGGTTGTCTTGCCAAATGAGAAGTAAAGGCTAATATGTCTGACAGTGAAGAATTAAATTGGGGAGAATCAATAGAGACCCCGAATATCTTTATATATATTTATATTTTTCCTTACAAGAACAAGTGATGGAAATAAACTTTTGTCAAAATACCTTAACGTGAAATTACACTGGAAACGAATAACAAATGGAATGTTTTCCCTGTGTTGTTACAAGATTTCACTCAGCTTAATAAAGGAAATAACATTACATTGCTGTCTTTAGCAGACACTGGAGGTTTTCACCTCCCCTGAGGAACTGGAATTGAGAACATTTATTAAACCACACCTAAAAGTTGTCTAACTTTGTTCACCATCTTTCTCCAAGTGCACTGACGTACTGCACTTCAGCGTGGGACTCCGGTTGCACTGCCGCAGACAAGAAAGCCCTCCAAAGGCTCATCAACACAGCACAAAAAATCACTGGCTGCTCACTGCCCTCCCTGGAAAACCCTGGAAAACACTGCCCGCTCCTCCCGCTACCTCAGCAGGTCCAAAAACATCCTGAAAGAAACATCACACCCAGGCCACCACCTGTTTACTCTCCTGCCCTCTGGCAGACGGTACAGGTCCTCCAGAGCAAGGACCACACGTCTAAAGGACAGTTTTTTCCCTCATGGCCATCAGAACATTAAACTCAAACATGCACTTAAACGTGGAATTTCATTGTGCAATATTAACACATTTGTCATTTTATTCTACTTAAAGTCACTTATGCCATCTCAGTCACCTTATTCATGTGTAAACACAAATGTTACTAGTTGCAATGTACTGCAGGGGGAGTACTTGTACTCTATACCAGTGCACTTTTTTTGTATTGTTGTGTTACATGTTGTCCCTCGTGTAACAGGAGCAGCCCTCCAGATTTTGTTGTATGCAAATACAATGACAATAAAGGCTTTTCAATTTCCATTTCTGCTGCATGCCCTCTGATCCCAGTGTGTCAGTATCAACCTGTACCTGCAGTAAACCTATAGGGCCACATACAACATGACTTATTCATGTCTCTGCGAGACTGCAGGAAATCGGAGATCCATGGGGCTCAGTTCCCACAGTATGTCACTCAACCCCCAAGTGCCACATCCCACAACTGTTTCTGATAATGTGGAAAAGGACAAACTGACAGGAAGATGTTCCCATCCAAGGTTGGGAAAAGCTATGTGTGTGAATACTGTATACGTATATATGTGTCTGTTTCGTCTTTATTAACAGATGTTAAGTAGTAATGTGATACTTAAGTCTTTTCTTTTTTTTTTTTTTACTGATGTGCTGCGTATGACTCAGTGAGCTAAATATAAATGTGCCATCAGCACTGCAATAATTGAACAAAGCCTTTCTACCATTTATCCATTCACCAGCCTCCATTTGCTTTAGTAACCATAAGACATCTTATCAGAATATGCAAGAGAATTCAATATGCATAATACATCACAGTCAAACATGCACATCCACCAGTGACGCACTCACACAGAGCAGCCCCTATTTTAAGAGACATGAGAATTTCCTGTGACCCTCCATTGTGTTTTATGACTGTTCCATGTCGGTCGTTTCTGGATTTCTCCAGAAATACATCCCTGAATTAGGCCCATCTGCATAGCAGCCAGCTTCTTACATTTAGATTACCCCATGGAGTCATACAGTGTATAAGAATAGGGTCAAACCAGAAACAAAATGAAAACACAAACTTTTTACAAATGTCTTATTATCATTATTTTCTCCTAGCTGGATGTCACCAATACTAATCAGCTGGCTATCTGTGTGTGTGTATACTGTGTGCTTCTCAGTGGAGAATTGTGACTCAAAAAGTTGAAGAGGCTTGGTAGAATGCCGAAGAGGCTTTGGCAAATTACTGGGTCAACGGATTTGGGCCAAAACTCTCCCCCCAAAATATGGAGGACAACCTTGCTAACTGCTGTGGCGCTGCCTTGTAATTGTTGTGCACACATTTAGATACACTTCAACTACAAACTTTAACTGCCGCTAATTTTTTACCTTGATCTGCTGTCTGCGTAGCATTGCTAGTTCCCTCATGTCTCTGAAGGGCTGCAGCAGGTACTGGTACAGCTGTGTGGAGGCTTCCAGCAGGCCTCCATAGGCCTGATCTTCCTCCTCATAGAGCTGCAACAGCTCCACCATACTGTCCATGGTCTTGTGCTTCTCCAGCAGCTGCATCACATGCACACACAGGAAGTTAATTATATCAGTGTCAATATACAAACAACTTTCGAAAACAATCAGAACAGATAAATACTTATAGCCCCTTTTAAAATGTCTGTAAGGCCTTGTTAGTAAGGCATTTGCAATTATCCATATGTATTGAGATTTTGGGCTTCCAAAGAGGTCCAAACAAACAAACATTAAGACAGTTGGAAGCCCCTTGTTTGAAAAAATATAAATATTTGTTCAAGCGTTTGTTACACACAAATCCTGTAGTGTAATCTGCAGATGCTATCTGTTATCTATATAACAATGTGGTTACAGTGTCCGAAAGTGAGTTAATCCATCACCATCACCGAGTATACAAAAATCAGAAGAACATTCTTAGATAAAGATTTTTAGTGTTACTAAGCAGTGAATGGAAACTTGCACCTAACTGTGAGACTGAGAGGATGCTTTGTGTAACTCTAAATAATAGGAGTGTATAGCGAGCAGAGTCCTTTCTACTGCTGGGAATAAGATCAATACACACACATTTTTGCTAGACTGAACAATCCTGCAGGCTACCAGCAAGCACTGAAATAGCCATTAACTCAGCCCTCAAATGGAGTGGGAGGATCAATAGGCCAGTGTGTGTGTGTGTGTGTGTGTGTGTAAGATGCTACCACACAACAAACTGTGACTGCATGAACTACGGAGCATTTGCAATTATAAAAAGCTGATCAAGATCAGCAGCTCTTCCTCCATTTTAAGGATGAATGCACCTTGAAGCAAACTGGAAATCCCACAGAGAGACGGACATTTATTGAAACAGTTGGTGACAATGAGCTCAGGCTGGTTGGTGCAGATTCTGAGACTGATGGCTCTGCTGTTTGATGTTTTTTTTTCTCAGGAAGGGCACTAAGGCACAGCTTCCTGTTTCTGGTTTTCTGTCTTTTTTAATGTGTGTGTGTGTGTGTGTGTGAAACTGTGAAAATGGGAGTGGGTGTGGGACTGACTAGGCGGATTGAAATGTGGGTGATTCGTCTATGCTACTCACGGCCTTTTTTCACTGCCAAAAGCAGAGCAGAGGGGAAGCGCCTTGGCCAGAAAATCATATAAACACATCAGTATGAATGGATGTAGTCTCTTGACTATTTTTTTACTTTTGCAAAGAAAATAAATATACATGCAGATATGAAATGTATTATAATGTGATCTTGATGTACTGATAGAGTCATGAACAGCTTAAATTCTATTTCTAGTACTTCTATTTTTTATTTTTTTTGATAATTCTGATAAATAAATTTCAATTTAAAAATCCAATATAAACCTACAATTCAAACTGCAAATATTCTCTAATTTGACTGTTTATAAAAAAAATGTTATTACATAAAGCTATTCAGGTCATGCAGGTTGTTAGAATGCAGCATTCATAATGAATATGTGCATATTAGAGAACTGGTTAAACTAAATTGGCATTTTCGTATTCAATACTACATGTATTTGAACGATATTTGTTCAGTAATTACAGGTAACACTCAAAGTCCATGTACCAGGCGGCATAATGATCAGGAGTGATGTTAATAATGGCAACCTCTTCCGTTAATGCTCTCTCTCACCTGCTCTCTCAGAGGACTTCTTGCACTGTCTGGCTCCATAAGTCAGGGCTACATTAATCTATCGCCATTGATTAGTAGAAAAATATGACAGCCAGTGAGTATCAATGTAATGTCTGTTTATATTAAGAGCAGTTAATCAATCACTAGCTGCTGCTGGTGCGTAAGACGACTCGGCCTGGAGCATGTATGAAGTCTGGATTATGTCTCCACTGTGTCAAGTCAAAGATACAAAGCAGAACTAAGTTGATCATTTAAAATATTGGTGCTAGTGTTTGATTATATTATATAACTGTTTCACGGAAATGTTTATTAATATCATACCTGTCTTCAAGACATTTTTGTAACAATTTATAAAGTGCATGTACAACTCATATTCACTACCACACATCGGTCTTATTGATGATGCTATCAATACTATCTACCTTTTGTCATCCATAGAAAAATGTGCTGCATGATAATCACGTCTGAAGACACCAATGGCTGGTTTGGAATCATGCAAAAAAAATATGTTGTTTTCAATGACAAACATTGAAAATCTATCTATCTTAATAGGTTTGTTAAAAACATATTGTCTGTTTAAGCATTTTCTGCAACATGTCTTCACAACAGAGAACTAATATATTGTAGTAAGTGACTTATCCACTGTATGGGGAGACAGTCGGATGGTTCCATAGATAAGCTCAGGGAAGCGACTGTGTGCTGCGCTTTAACAGAGGTGGGGCGATTAACCAGACATACATTTTCCACAACAACCAGTTAGTTTTCATCATTTTCTCTTGTTAAAGCCAACAAAATGGTTTTCTTGAAAACACTTCCAATAAAGTATAAAAATCGAACCTTTGTGTCACTTCCTTTTGAGTTTGGGGTGGGCTCATTGTTTCTCTTATCTAGATGTCACAATAGAAAACTTACTTGGATCAGCAAACAAAGGTGAGATTTTTTGGTTTTACAAGAGAAAAGACTTAAGGGATGAAAACGAACTGGTTAGTTTTGAAATAGCACATCTGGTTAACCGACCAACCTCTGTTAAAGAACAGCACACAGCCGCTTTCCTGAGTTTTCCTATGGAATCATCCAGGACCTTCTCCTGGATGATGAGTTGTTATTGTTTTGCTTCACCTCATAGAGGTCCACGTGCTGATCCTACCTCAGACGGCACACATATACCAACACAAAGAGGTCAAAGGCCAATGAAACCTTTATGCAGTTCCCCGAATGGACAGCCACTCATTTTTATAATCGACTATTTGATATGCATCAACTGAATGGTCCATAAATCTACACTTGGTTCACCAAAGATTTTGTGGGAAGGAAAAAAACACCATACCATTTTAGTCTACATTTCAATCCTCTTATTAAAATGCCCCAAATAAGAAAAATAAATAATTAAAGCCATGCTTTAAAATAGAGCCTACTTATTTTTGTGGTTGGGCGACTCGCGCACACAGCATCTCATAGTTCACCCATTTGTCTGTTGACTGCATCGATTAATAGTTAGTGAATCACAATATTTCACTACTATTTCGCTACGGCATCCCCCCCCCCTCAGGCAAGTGCAGTCAGTTGTGTCCGGACAGCAGCAGCACTGCGGTGCGTGTGACCGTGCGAGATCCAGACGAGGTCCGTGCAACAGACTGTGTTTACACGAAGCCGGCGGAGAAAAAAAAAACAACACGGGAGGATCACGGGGGCCCCCTCACCTCTTGCAGGCGCCTGGTCGCACGGCTGAGCGCCTCCTCGTGCCCGGAGCGCCTCAGCTCGCTCAGGCTCTCGTAGTACTCGTCCGGGTCGTCGCTCTCCGTGAACAGCACCTGCGACAGGATCTTCCAGCCGCAGGTGTCGAGCGCGTGGCTCAGGTACACCTGCAGGGCGCCGCAGAGCTCGTCCGTCTCGGCCTCGGGCACCTCCGCGGGGCCGAACAGCACCGTCCACATCCCGGCCGGCTCCTCCGGGAGCACCGGCAGGCAGGGCTCCAGCTCCGAGTTCACCGAGCACAGCTGCCGGTGCACGGCCCGCAGGTCGTGGGAGGAGAAGAGCCCGGCCCAGCTGCAGTCGTCCCGGCTCGGGCCGTCCAGCTCCTCGAGGTCCGAGCCGTCCGGGGAGGGCGCCGGCCGGTCCTCGTCCCTGGTTGGCTTGGTTTTGGGACTGCAGCCTCTGAGCGCGGCTCCTCGGCCGGGGCTCCTCGGCGCTTTCCCCCTGGCGGGACTCTCGGGCCATCTTGTCTGGTCCCCGTCCCGGCCGGTGGCCCCCGCCGGGGGGTCCCGGCCGAGGCTTCTCCTCTGCGCCGTCCTGTTGTGGCACGTAATGGCAAATTTACCCTCCACCTCGTTCCAGGCGACGATGAAAACGAACTTGTGCCTCTCCTTCTCCTCGAAGGCGTTTGGCCGAACAGCCACCCACCCCGACTCCAGATTATCCTCCATCGTGAAGGACATTTTCTGCGAAGTGATGGAGCAAAAAAAAAACAACAAAAAAACAAAAAAACACGAAGACGCCGCCCGCGCCGACAAGAAGCCAGACGTCGGCGCTGTTAGAGAGTCGGATGCGCCGCGGGGAGACGGCGTGTGTTTCGGTGTTGACAGCGTTTACCGGACACCGTTTCCTCTCCGAGGATTTTCTGCCTGCGGGGCTGTCCTCCTCCTCCTCCTCCTCCTCCTGCTTCGCTCGGGCGGATGAATTTGGAGCACCGCGGTGTCATTTCCCATCTCTGGCCCAGCTGCCCTCGCCTCGGACGTCTGACTGCCTGCCCCAGCGCCCCTGCAGCAGGTCACTCTGACATCAGATGTCCGAGCAGACAGGGACGCGACAGGCGGCCGCGGTGTTCACCAGGTCCAGCGGTCGATCCGCCTGTCAGCTGGCATCTCTCGGCTCCAGACCTCCCGTCGCATCGCCGAAGTACCAGCGGCGCACATCGTTCAGACACAACAGGCTGAGGCCACGGAGGAGTGGGACAGGAGGGTTTTTTTTTTTTTTTTTTTATTGGTCCAATCACATCGTCTCCAGAAAGGTCAGCATCGTCTCCAAACTCATAACATTGCCATGTTTTTCTTCATCGTTTCGCCCGACGAGACCAAGTACACAAAATAACCATGATCTTCACGTGCTGTCAGAAATATCGGAATTTCCAAGGTGGCGGCTATAAAGACCAGGCAAAATATTAGTGTCACCCTTTTTGAAATTTGACCAGCCTTTACTATTTTATTGCTATTGCCATAATATGTTTAGTAAACTGAAATATTACAGTCTAAATGGAAAGTAAGCCACAACTACGCTGCAGTCTTGCAGGTTGTTCTGGTTAGGTAAAGGTCTTACATGTCCGAGGAGGTTTAAAGGCAACATTAGGACATCAACTTGAGCAGGGCACGTAGGGACGTGCTGACGTTTCAGGCTGAACATTGTGGATGGTTTGCAGACTAGCTGCAGCATTGAGAACAAAATGCATGGAAAAAAAATCATAATAATTAAATGCATAAATAAATAAATACAGTATTTCCATGATATATTTGCATCATAGGTGCTGCACTGCAACAAAAGTAGTTTGTGAGGGAAAAATGTTCTAATGTAGGAATCAAGTGAAAGTATAATTTCAGCTCATATAACAGGTATTCCTCTGCCACAAGGCCCTAAAATCATGGAATCTAAAGCAATTTAACAGGCACTATAAAAATGTAATAACTATTGACGAAATGTATTAAAAAGAAACAATTGTTTCCAAAAAACAATAAAGTGATTCTGAAATAAATATTAGAAACATTCTGCACAAATGTAGCATTTAAACTGTAAAGCAGCCACAGAAAGATGCCTCAAGCCATCGGGTTGAGTTGCTGTGGGAGAGAGCTGTTGAGTTCTCTGTGTTTACACATATTGGCTGGACTGTTTCAGAGGACAGGAATGGAAAATAGTATTCCCCTTTAATGGTCACAGCCTTGAGACAGATGAAAGTCAGTCCCTCACCAGGGTGCATCACTTCTAATGATGCTATGGGAAATGCTTAATGGGATTTCTCCTTCAAATCAAAGGATGTTGTTTTAAGTGAGTGGCTTGTGATTGTATGTCAACACAACTCCTGTTTTATTTGTTTCTGGTCGATTTTGGCAGCTGGACATTGAACCATTTCTGTTGGGCCTAACTAGGGAATCACACATTGGTACATTTCTTCTATGTCACCAAATTTATTATGTGTTCCTAAATGTAGCCCAACAGTGAAGAACATATGGCTCCATGAGCACACGTTGAAAGGTAAAGTCACCGTCAGCAAACTGAAACACAATATTTGCCACAGTATCACTCAAGATTAAGTTGAGTCGGTTACGAAGTTGTCCCGTTCGTGGTTCCATGGTGTAATGGTTAGCACTCTGGACTTTGAATCCAGCGATCCGAGTTCAAATCTCGGTGGAACCTCAAGGTTTTGAAAGGTGAGTTACAACTTCGAGTGGAAACAAAAAACACAAGCAGGACGAGAAACTGAACAGAATCATTAATGAACTGTGACTGAAAAATACCAAGTATCTGAGTTACAGTAGGTGATAACATGCATGTTTGAATAAATCAAGCAACTGATTTAATAAAGGAGTTACTTTCTACAAGCATGAATAAATCATGCCCTTCATAAATGAGAATAGGAAAGTAGGTCAAAGTATCGACTTTTTGTACATTTATCCATATGTTTAGTCCGTAAGTCTGTGTTGACACAGGTCAGCAGGAGTGATGCAGTTTTATATGTCTACTGCAGTTTAACATTTCAAGAAAAACGTGGTGTGAAATGGTTTAAATGCGACCGATGATGAAACAGTAAGAGGCACAGGAAACTGCTGTAAAACTTATTTGTCTGGCGAATGTGTGGTTCCATGGTGTAATGGTTAGCACTCTGGACTCTGAATCCAGCGATCCGAGTTCAAATCTCGGTGGGACCTGAGACTTTTAAAAGTAATTAACCAAATTAAATATTGAAGTAAAACTTGAGAGGTCAACTGCACATAAAGATTACAATAACACAATCTTGTGAAATTACTCAACTGATACAGACTCTATCTGCTCCCAATACTGTGCTTTTTTTTAGCTGAGGAGTACAGAAGGGACAGGGGAAAGTGAGGAGGAATTGGTAAGTGAACAACTATTAGGCCTACAATATACTGTGGCAAAATATATATATATATATATTTTAATATATATGTAGTGCTTTTATCACCTTAAAATGGCCATAACCTTTCTCCTCACTTAACTTGACTTTTACCCTGATTATATGAGCTTTTATTACACTACTATGGCCGTAACCTTTCTCCTCACTTAACTTGACTTTACCCTGATTCAGGTTAATAAGTGACACCCAACAGTGAAGAAGTATTCAGAGCCTTTACTTTTGAAAAAGTATCAGTACCACACTGTGAAACGACTAAAACTGAAAGTCCTACATACTTATGTAAAAGTATTTAAGTATTATCAGCTAAATTTACTTAAATTACCTATTTACTTATGCAAAGTAAGAGTACCTATTATGAAGATAAATGGTGTTTTACTATTATTCTACATTATATAAGATGTTTTTGGAATAGTATTACCGTGGCAAATTTGGAAAAGTGTATAAAAAGTACCTTGAGTTTGTTCTTAAGTACTTGAATAAATGTACTTAGTCACATTCGACCGCTGGTGACACAACAATAATGGTCACACATGAGAAATGTTGAGCCATGTGTGATGCACAGTGTGAAAGAAGATTTTGCCTCGTGCTTTCACATCGTCTCAGATTTTACCGTCTTGCATTCGGTGATTCCAGGAAACAAACAAAACGATAACATCTTTGCTGCAGCACACGGGCAGCACATATACAAACACATGTACACAGAGCACAACTATTTTCTGTATATCGTCCTCAAACGTACAGTTACTTTAACAACAATTGAGCCATGTTATGTATATAAAAAGTTGGGCCAGTTCACAAAAATCTCACATTGCTTATTTACAAATCAACATTGTTAGAAAAGTTGTTTTTTTATTAAAATTATTATATTACTGAAAAATTTCACAGCACACTTCAGCAATCTAACAGCAAATATTCTAAGTTGTTTCACAACTAATAAATGTAATAATGGGTAAGAATAGCAGCTGCTCTTTATGTACATTTTGTTATTAATTTCAGTGATACTACACAGTTTAGAGGAGAAAAAAGTAATCTGATCAGACATATAAGGAATACAGCATAGTCGTATTCTACAATACAGAATATTGTACAGTAGAGACTAGTGATTGGGTTTGTGTCTTCGAGTCCAGCTACTGATGATCCTCCCTCTTATTCAGTAGCCGGTGTGGCCATGGAAGGGCATTTGGGACGTCCAGAAGCAGGCAGAAGGTTTTCCCAGTACTCTCGACGAGCCCTGAGACAAATTTTGGTAGTTTAGTTGGTTGTAAATCAACACTTCTGCAGAGTAGGAACACACACTTTCCCCTGTTATCTTGCCTCCTTTGTTGTATTAAATTTTTTTCTTAATACCACTTTGTACAACTGTTTGCAGTCTTTTGTCAAAATGATGCCTAATTTAAAAAGAGCAGCAACTGTGGTTCAGTCTTACCTGGCTCTGACCCAGGGTTTAGTGTGCATCTCCAGAGCAGCTCCCCAGAGTCCGTGCTTCTCTGAAGCTGGTGGGAGGAATCCTCTCTCTTCAGCCAGCTCCTCTGCTATAGCTCTGATATGGTAGGGCTCAAATCCACAGCAGCCACCGATGTAGCGAATTCCTGCATTGTAAGCCTCTCTGGTGTATTTATGGATGTCCCAGCGGGTAATTGCTCTGGTCTCCAGTGCTGACAGGAGAGTCAAATATTTAAGTCTCTGCATTTTGTTTTATCGATTTTGTTATATCGATGTTCTCATCAAACTGCACATCGGGGGAGTTTAAAAAGGTAGCAAGCAATATGAGCTATACACTTACATACCTTACATGTTTGTACTTTCATTAAATATACAAGTTTGCAAACCAACAATAACAATTCCCCAACCTATAGCTTTTTTCCTTCATCCTAAACAAAATAAAATGCTGACCGAAGGGGAACTCAGGTAGGCTGACGTATCCGGTGTGGTTGCACTCTGGTGTGTGAAAGCCCAGTGGCTGGATCATGAGATGGGCTTTGAGACCAGCTTTCTCTAGTCCCTCTTTCATCAACTTCACTGTCCGAACGCACGTCAGCGGGTCCAAGTGGCAATTCACTCCAACAATGTCAGCTCCTGCACATGAACACATGCACATACAACATATTCAGATTGTACGGCTGAAACATGGTGTCAAGACTTGCCGGTTTGAAGTGCCACATCGCAGACGTCGGTGTACCAGCTTTGACCAGCCTGACAGCACACTCTCCAGGTGGGACCCCTTGCATGTCTCCGTGAGGGGAGATGCACAGTGTTGCACCCACTGGTTTCCCGCTGGTCTTCAACACCTCCACTGCCCACACGGCCTCTTCGACGTGATCAAAGAACTGCAAAAAAACAAGCAGTCACAGAAAAACACAGAACCTTTACAAATGAATCACACGTTTTTGGCCAAGATGTGCAAGAAAAAAAAATCACTTTTGTTTTAGTTCAGATCTGGTCCCCACCAACGCATGGACCCTCTGGCTCTTAAGCCCCTACTTGCTTGACCTTTACCAGCTGGTTTGCTCACTTTGTGTGTATGTCATTTGGCGCTTGGCAGGTAGCACACAGTGGGTTCATCATTGTTTATCAGAGACACAACCGTGAGATAAAAAAGTTACTGATTAATGCAGGTTTAAGCACATTACAGTCGACTGTACACAGGTATTCCTCTTGCTAGTCCTACCTCTGCTATAAAGAAATCAATGTCCTTCTTCAGGAAGTCATCCATCTGTTTCTTAAAGATGGCCTTGACCTCAGTCTCACTGTGACTCTTCACATAGCAGGGAGTCTGAGATACACCGCCAGCGACCAATGCATCACCCTCTTTGGCTACCTCCCTGGCCAGGTCACAGGCTGCCTCATTGATCTGGGCCCCCTGGATCAGATCAGAGCAAATTGAAGTGATAACAGACTGATGTGACAACTTTCATCATGTAATGTAAACAGAATAATGGTGTTATTAGATTTTCCAATATCACTAGTAAGGTTTTCTACTGACGGTGATGTCTTTGACATTGCCACTGATCTCCAGCTTATCCTCGCTGCAGTAGAAGGTGAATGTCTGCAGCACATTGGCTCCCGCTCTCAGGAACTCCCTGTGCAGCTGCCGCACTGACAGAGAGACAGAAGAGACATGAAAAATTGAGAACAGATTATGGCTAAGAGAGGGTCCCAAAAGTCCTATAGGTTCACTGCATGCCAATAGGTTTTGGTAAATTGATTAATTGCATATTTGTTGGGGAATTGGCACCACTAATGACCATCTCAGGCTGTGTGGACATATTATGAAGCTGCCATTTATAGTCTGCCGTGTGATGTGGGATGTGGTGAGGAGTAACTCAGTTCATGGGCGGGGTTTCTACCTGCCTCCGGATGTTCAACAGCTGCCTCAGGTGTCCAATGTCCAGCCTTCACATAGCCACGTCGCTCTAGCTGCATCACATAACCTCCATCGCCTACAACCACCTCGCCAGCATTTAGCCGCTCCAAGATACCCTGAGTGCACACACACACACACACACACACACACACACACACACACAGGTAAGTGCCTCGAACAGGCATGTCATGATGCACTCTGCTCATATGACATGAGTCATGTTTGACAGGGCTCTTGGACATGGTTTGAGTCTCTCAGAGTGTTGGCATATTTGGTTATTTGGTTGGTAAAATACTCTACTAATAGTAATGTATTCAGATTTACAACGCACCCTCAATAAGTAAGCCAACATGTTAAACAGTTGTCAACATTGTCATATGGTTGCTTCTTCCTTACTGATTGCCAGCATATAATATATTATGGATAGGTAATATGTAACATTATTTGCCCTGTTAATCTCCCTTTTTTCAAAATTTCCAGAAGTAGACATGTTCCAGTTAGAGCTCTGAATTTTTTTTTTAACTTTTAAAATCTCATTTTATTCTACCTTTGATTTTATTCGGGTACTTGTTTCTCATTGATTTTTTATTTATTTTGCCTATGTAAAGCACTTTGGATTGTCTCAGTTTGAAATGTGCTATATAGCCTAAATAAAGCTGCCTTCCCTTTCCTGAAAAGGTTTTTCCAAAATTATCCAAATATCAATTGCTAAATCTGATTAATGACAAAACTGCATAATAAAAAGAAAATGAAATTTACACCCTCAGCGCAGTGTACTTTTTAACATTTTACATTAAATAGCTTTTTACATTTTAAATTCTATAAATTGCGTTTAAGGTTTTAATTTGCTCTGGTGATGTGGAGAATCCGGTCAATAATAAACAAACTACACGAGAGACAAGACTCTGCCAACAACCGCGAGATAACTCTTTACGTTTCTTTAACTCACCCTCCTCCTGCTCGCCATTGTAGACAGTGCTTGCGGAACTTTAAAGAAAGTGAAATCAAAGTGTGTTGTTGTCGAACCAGGCCTGTGAACAGCTCATCGACCGGGTGGACACTGGGACACTGGGCCGTCTGTAGCCGCGCTCCCCCTCTCATGTCCAACGATCCGCCCCCAGTATCCCTTTCTGTTCCTTTCCCTGTCATATAACTATAAATATCTGTGGATGAGTATAAAACATAAATATCTATGTAAAGGGAAAAAAGACCTATACACCATTACGATTACGTAATCCAGATTTTTTTTTTTTAAATAGCAGGGGGAATTAATACAATAAATCAAAGGACTGATAAGGCGTCCAGGCCTTTTTGTCAAGTGTCAGTGATTGTACTTTATGGAGGACCGAAACTGCCGAAATCAAAAATAAATAAATGACTCAATCAATTTATGTATCATTAAATGCCAAAAATAATTTACAAAATAAATATAGGTATTAATACATGTATAAAAGACATCAAAGTGCATTGATCGAATATTACATGATTTGCTCCCACACAGCTGGCCAGGCTCACAGCAAAAGCTTGCTTGCTCCAAAAATAGATAGAAATATATATTTTGCTCCTGTATGGTATTTGGATTCACTTGCTAAACCTAATAGGTATACAGTAACAAATATATATATATATATATATATATATATATATATATATATATATATATATATGTTTTTACAAGACAGGATTGCTGAAACATTTTTTTTAATATGTGAAAATATTTTGCAGCAGATTACAACAATCAATCAACAAATATGATAAACCTTCAGTATGAGGATGTTTTACAAATAAAATGTAGTAAAAAGTAAAATGTCAACTGTTTTTTTTTAATGAACAAATGGTTAGTAGTAAAAGAAAGTGAAGCAGCTGATTCCCTGATGACTGAACCAAAGTTATGGTTATCTAAGGTGGCTGAGCCAACTGGGACGACAATACTGAAATAATGAGAGGGTTTGTTGAGTTTTGAAACAGGACAAAGTATTTCACAATACTCTGTAAACAAATATCTGGTTGATGCCATCCTTCATTGTCATTATTGATAAGAAAAAAGTTAATAATCTGATCAGATATATAAAGAATACAACTAAATGTATAGGGTAAACAAGAGATTATGTTGGTATGTTAGATTCCAGCTGTTTTTCGTAATCATCAGCTGGTGTGGCCATGGAAGGGCATTTGGGACGTCCAGAAGCAGGCAGAAGGTTTTCCCAGTACTCTCGACGAGCCCTGAGACAAATTTTGGTAGAATAATTGGTTGTTAACCAGTGCTTATGCAGCATATGAACAACATATAATACTGTTTTCAGTCTTTTATTAAAATATTTAATGCAGATGTAGCAGCTAGATTGTTAATACAGTAGATGTGTTTCTGCTCAGTCTTACCTGGCTCTGACCCAGGGTTTAGTGTGCATCTCCAGAGCAGCTCCCCAGAGTCCGTGCTTCTCTGAAGCTGGTGGGAGGAATCCTCTCTCTTCAGCCAGCTCCTCTGCTATAGCTCTGATATGGTAGGGCTCAAATCCACAGCAGCCACCGATGTAGCGAATTCCTGCATTGTAAGCCTCTCTGGTGTATTTATGGATGTCCCAGCGGGTAATTGCTCTGGTCTCCAGTGCTGACAGGAGAGTCAAATATTTAACTCTCTGCATTTCGTTTTATCGATTTTGTTATATCGATGTTCTCATCAAACAGCACATATGAGCTCTTATTCACATACTTTACGTGATTATACTTATATTAATTATATAAAAAAAATTGCAGTTACAGTGCAAAAAAATACAGTTTGCATCAACTAACAATCACACGGTTCCTACCAAACCCATGGTTCAGAACCTGTTTGGTCGACGTAGTGCAGATCCCTACGCCTTTTCACAGTTATGTAAATATTTCATGTTGTGACCTCTTTAAACCTTAAGTAAACTGTTGCTATTTTTTTTTAACAAATGTTCTTCTACCAGTTCGCAGATTACATTAATATGCTGGAATAATAATAATGTGATTGAATATAATTACATTTTCTTTATTCTGCACATAAAAAATATACAAATGCTGACCGAAGGGGTACTCAGGTAGGCTGGTGTATCCACCGACGTTGCACTCTGGTGTGTGAAAGCCCAGTGGCTGGATCATGAGATGGGCTTTGAGACCAGCTTTCTCTAATCCCTCTTTCATCAACTTCACTGTCCGAACGCACGTCAGCGGGTCCAAGTGGCAATTCACCCCAACAATGTCAGCTCCTGCACATGAACACATGCACATACAACATATTCAGATTGTACGGCTGAAACATGATGTCAGACTTTTCGATCATATCGCAGACGTCGGTGTACCAGCTTTGACCAGCCTGACAGCACACTCTCCAGGTGGGACCCCTTGCATGTCTCCGTGAGGGGAGATGCACAGTGTTGCACCCACTGGTTTCCCGCTGGTCTTCAACACCTCCACTGCCCACACGGCCTCTTCCACATGATCAACAAACTGCAGGAGAAATGTACATTGAATCATTAAACCTTAACATAGAACAAGAAGCAGTTAAAAAAAAAAAACTCTAAGCTTATGCCCATTACCATCAGTTTTACAATGATTCCTCTGGGGTGCTTCTCATACCTCCACTATAAAGAAATCAATGTCCTTCTTAAGGAAGTCATCCATCTGTTTCTTAAAGATGGCCTTGACCTCAGTCTCACTGTGACTCTTCACATAGCAGGGAGTCTTAGACACGCATGCAGCGACCAATGCATCACCCTCATTGGCTACCTCCCTGGCCAGGTCACAGGCTGCCTCATTGATCTGGGCCCCCTGGATCAGATAATCAGATCATTTTCATCAGGTAAAGTAGAGCAAACGGGAAGACAGTGTTATTAGATGTTGTTTGGTTATTTTTTCACTGACGGTGATGTTTGTGACATTGCCACTGATCTCCAGCTTATCCTCGCTGCAGTAGAAGGTGAATGTCTGCAGCACATTGGCTCCCGCTCTCAGGAACTCCCTGTGCAGCTGCCGCACTGACAGAAAGAAAGAGTGGAACAAAATAATTATAAACAGATAAAAAAAAGTACTCTATAAGAATCCACTCATGTAATGTTAATAAATGAGTAGGTAACATGTACCTGCTTCAGGATGTTCAACAGCAGCTTCAGGTGTCCAGTGTCCCGCCTTCACATAGCCACGTCGCTCGAGCTGCATCACATAACCTCCATCGCCTACAACCAACTCCCCAGCATTCAGACGCTCCAAAATACCCTAAGTGCAGACATAAACACACACAGAGGTATGTTATACACAGTGATAAATTAACACACCGGTAGCTCAAGTATTAGATGCACTCTGCTCACTTGAAATGAGGATTTGTCAGGCTTCTGGAAAATAGTTTAATTTAGAATACTTAAAAAGTATTTAGTGCTTGAATTCCTCATCTGACACGTTTCAGATATATATTTTGTTACAATAATATATATTATATACATTTCCCACAACAATTCTCTTACATTATTATGCTAAGATCATAATTTATGTTTACTTAGATAGATACGAGTACTTTATTCATCCCACTTAGATAGATACGAGTACTTTATTCATCCCAAAGTGAAATTGCAGTGTTGCATGCATGCATAACACACATACACACAAACAAATGAGGTAGGTGCAAAACAAGTAGGATTAAAAGGCCAAATTATATACAATAACTACATATACAATAACGTTCATTCCAAACATGTTTTGAATATACAGTGTACAATGCCGGTGATATACTGTAATATAGGGTATGCATTAGTGCCAGTCAAGTACAAGTCAAGTGCAGTAAATATTGCAAAAAGCTGTGGGCTACAGTAAGGTGCAGAAATGTCATCAAATAGATTAACGGGCCCCCCCCTCCACACACACAGTATGCACAGCTTGTAACAGTGTTGCTTGTTATCTTGTAGGCAGTACTTGAACTGTGTGCGGACTGAACTTCCACCTGCTGAGATTTGGTTGTTCGTTTTTTTCACCTTTTTTTTTTTCTTGCATGCTTCTGGGTGGACTTTGGGGTGCACATGTCCACTGATCACATAACTGCTCTTAGGAAAGCAGTTTATAACATTCAGGTTTGGATTTTCAATTTAGCCCCAATTAACTAACGTTTCTCATACCCTTCTCTTCTTGGTCTCCATCGCCGACCCGTCTCTGTCCTCGGTCCTCTGTGCTGCGTTCAGGGCCAGGCATGCGCAGAAATCGCGATGGCCACTGATTCTGCGTCGCACCGGAGCGAGCACGGCAATCTCACGAGATCATGGATGTGTTGACGAGGCCATGTTAAACCGTGCAAGACATGGATCCATGGTGCAGCAGGGTGGAGAGAGAGCCCCCCTTGCAAGGAAGTTGTTAACCACAAATTGCATAGTAGGCATTATTAGGGGCATTTTCCAGAAAGCAGCAGACAAGCATTATAAAACAATCACATATTTAACAGAGGAGGGGAAATAAGTGTAAACTGAAAATAAAATAAGGAGAAAGGAAAATTGTTAATTTGCTTCGTTCTAAACTCTGCAAGTCTAAGTACCTCTACTAAGTTATAAAGTTTCAAAGCATTCTTCTTCTTCATTAACTTTAGTGATAAAAAATAATGACACAGCTCCTGTGTCATTATCATTCTATATAATTATATTTATCTATTTTTCACAAGCCTTTGAAAAATATAGAAATGGGGCTGTTTCTCGGGAATGGTGGAGAGAGTCAGCTGAGAGGCTCTCCAGGTAAGGTGGATCATATCAAATGATTATTTATTTATTAACTGGAGTATCGCTGAAAGGGGCTGGTTTAGACCTTTGCCTTGTTTGAGATGTTTGCCTCACGTGGAAAATGATTAGAGTATACTGTCAACATAGTACATGTAGTCTATGGCTTTAAGTAGAAGTATATTAAATTATCTGCAAGGCGGAAAGTTTCCAACAAATGTAAAGCTCTCCTCCTTCCAGACATGTTTTACTGTCTTACTATCTGTCAGAATGCAGCAGCAGCACACCAGCCTAGTGCAAAACAAAACAAAACGAAAAAAAAAATCGAATTATAGTTAGATACACTGATGTTTTTTTTTTATATTCAGAATACCACTACATGCAGTTTGGAAATGGTCCAAATCCAATTCCCTTACGCATGTCTATCAAACAAAACTTTTGGACAATGCTTAATACATAATTCATTACATCTACCTTTGGACACAACTGATATTGAACTCCTTATGCATGTAGGTTAGGTAATAATTGTCAAATAAGGCAAGGAGAAACCTCTGGAGCTGGCTCCATTTGACTTGCACTTCTCACTCTTGGCCTGCAAGCGGCGCTGCGTCACTTCATGGCACCATGAAGACGTCATGACGTCACTTCCTGGCGGGGTTTCGAAGTGAAGACGGATGTAAACAAAACCGGGGACCGATTTAACGGCGTCAATTGACGGTGATGTTCTTTGTATACATCCATGACGGTGATACGGCGACAGTCAGCGTTAATAAGCAAGTGTAACATTAACTGTCAGAGAGGAGGAAGTCGTTTCTGTGAAGTTTCGTGTTTAGGCTCGTTACATTGAATTACCGGCTCCGTTAAACTCCAATAAACAAGGTAAGAACTTTTAACCCTCTCCTGTTTTTATCGTTAATGCGCAGACCCTGCCGAAGTCCCGAGTATTGTTATATAGAAATGAAACTGCTTACAAGGGGATGTTTGACTTTGACTCATACAAAAGCGTCATAACGTTATGAGACAGACGTATGAATACAACAAATAATATACAATATTAGTAATATCAGTGTTTATATGCAAAATAATATAATAGGCATTTGATACTGGGGATCATGCAATACTTAAGACTGTAAGACTTATCACTATAGGACTGTCAGAAAAAACTGTTTTTTAAATTATTTACCAGGCAGAAGGTGCAAAGAATGCAAAATGTAAGCCACTGAAACTCCCATCTATCACTCATAGTTCATTAGTTTATGACAATTATGTTTACACTTGGTGTGTTTGCCTTTTCAGATTAACCTTGTAGTTAGAAACAGGCTTTGCTTTTATTTAATATAAAGTGCCATTCCCGTGCATACTTTTTGCTTGGATATTAGGTCAAACATGCAAATTCAGGTGCATATGAGTAGTAACTAATTATTTTCGGTCAACAATACTAAATTACTCAAACCCAGGTGGTCTGACATAGACTTTTTCTTTGGTTTGGGTTGATTTATCCCTCCAGGCACCTTTGCTGTCTAGTGATGGACTCATCTGACAACACGGGGAACCTCAACCACATGGTGGAGGCGGTGGCTCTGAGTGATGGTCCTGCTCCTGACAGCTCCACCGGACAGAAGGATACCTCGCCTGCAGACATGCTGAGGTTATTCCTCCACATCTGCTTTAACACCTCTATTATTATTCAGTTTACAATGACTGAGTGCTGGTTTATTTGATGAGTCACACACCAACACCAGTGTTCAAGACTCACTTTTCATCCAGTCGTATCATGCACCCATGAAAGCACATTACCTGTAAAATAATACTTTATAATCTTTATAAAGATCTTTCTTTATAATCGTTGAACTGTTGAATCTTTTCAGAATAAAACAGCAAATGTCCAACCAGTGCTTTGAGATGGCAGTACAGCTCCATGCAGGTATATAACTATGTGCATTATTTCCATCATATTGTATTTTAATTAGGGACACAAATGAAGCATTAATATCAAGTTTCCTCTAACAGGTAAAAGTAAGAGATCATGCAGCACATCTGAAGCTGAGAGAGACTTGTGAGTATTTGAAATCAGCTTATTGATGTGGATCTAGAATTTAACCAAATGTAAGATTAGAGTAAATTTCAGTAGTTCTACTGTTAACATGAATTTTTCATTAAATGTTGCAGGTCAGATTATGTCAGTGAGCTGGAAAGAGTCAAGACAATTCATTTTAACAGCACATTGACACTGCACAGGTAAACTGATGCCTTATCCTTTGTGATGAGTGCTTGATTTTTGCTCTACATAATCATAAATACTGTGTATGTGTGTAATATAGAAGCAGTGAACTTTGACAAATCAGTGATTCACCTGGCATCTTTCAGAATGCAGATGTGGCACGCTATTGGAGAAAAACTGAAACAGAGTGATCCAGAGGCCGAGTAAGTTAATTCACAACATATTGAAACCACTGACATACATTTATTTTGATCATTGTGTCATACACTTGTGTTTTTCTCAGTGCCCTGAAAGCTGTGAGTGATCGCTGCATGGCTCTCTGTTCACGCATAAAACAACTTCAGCAAGTAAGCAGCCTCCTCATCCACTGTGTATATATGAAGTGTTTGCCTGCGCTGATATTATAGAGATTAAAACTATTGTGTTTTTATAAAATTGTTTCCGAACTGTGATATCATGTAAGATGACCCTGTGTTTTTCCTTTGTGCTGCTGTTTTCACTTCTCATAGCAGTTAAAAATGTTTCTGCACGCCAGAGATTTATGTGTGTAAAATTATGAAAAACTATTTTAGTAGCTCATAAATACCATCAACACCAACCGGTTTTCTAGTGAAACTCATTGATATTGTCCACTTTGAACTTGAAAAAGCACTGGAAATGTTGACTGTTGGTACAGTGTGTGGTACTATATAAACAATCAATAATAGTAAATTCTCTTTGTTCTTGATGACCTGTTGATATGGATTTGTTCAGATTTGAAAAGAGAAATTGATTCCCACAGCTGACAGCTAATGCCTCTTTGCAAGTTTACTGCCACAAATCAAGATGTATGAATTAAAATTGAAATATAATGTTGTGTGAAATTGCAATAATTAATTCTATATGATTCCCTTATGATTTGTCACCAGGAGTCAAGAGATCTTCAAGATGAAGTCACAGAAATACAGAAGAAGAGGCTTGGTATGTTATGGTTTACAACGAAAAAAGTACAATTAGATTGGGATGTCGTTTTCACAGTACAGTTTTTGACAAATGACGTGTGTGTGTGTGTGTGTGTGTGTGTGTTTAGAGATGAAGCGACTCACACATGAGAAAATGAAAGAGATGGAAGAGATGATGTCCAAGAAAGAGCACCCCGATACAGAGAAGTACAAAGCTGCGTTGGAGAAAGGCCAGGCGAACCTGGAGAAATATAAAAAGATGGCCATCATGACACAGAACGTCCTTAGGGTAAATTCTGCAGGAATTGTGTAAAATGATGAAATCTGTTATAACAATGTTTTTAAAAGATTAATGCATACAATGACATTAGCAGCTGGTGTGTCAATGTAAGTGTTTCTCCTCAGGGCATCCTCTTGGCCTGTAAAGTCAACTGGCTGGATGATCCCAAGCTTCGAGACATCGCCATGACACTGGAGGAATTTCCCATCTCTGACTAGAGAATAATCCATCCATCTCATATGTATATGTTTCTGTATTGTATTGTCTAATAAATAATCAATGAAACTGTTTTAACAGTATAATGATTTATTTGTAAAAACCTTGTAGATGACGTGCAGCTGCCGGTAGGGGGCGACACAAGAAAGATTTAAAACCTCCTGCACATCCTGTCAGTGAAGAAGAGGAGAGGGTTACACGTGTTTACCGAGCCCGGAGAGATATAGTTTGATTAATTGTGTCAAATTTGGGTTTCTGGATCTTTTAACCGGAATAAAGCAAAAAACAAAAATGCCGAAGGTTAAAGCGGAGAAGAAAAGCAGGCAGCACCAGGAGGTCAAAAACCAAGGTACGTGTTGTCCAGGGAGGAGTTGAGCGTTACATCACTCAGCTGCTGAAGGAAATGAGCTTTAAAGTCGAAGTCGTGCATCATTACTCTGTTACTGCACCAGCATCAGAGGCCACGCAGGAGTGGGGATGTTAGTTGTCAGGTTTGTTAACAGTAAATATTTGTTTACGCGAGTTATTAACGCTCGCGGTTAAGATCTGTGAGACACAAGCCGAACTCAATTCAGAAAAGTCGCTATTTAACGTGGCTCGCCTTACCCGCAAACGCAGACACACACACAGCATTGTTTAAGATACTTGTTGAGTTGTCGACTGTCTTGTGGTTGTTTCGGCATACAAAGTGTCCACCAAATAGCCAGCTGATGTCAAAACCTTTGCCTATCTAGTGCCAGGTTTTATAATGGCCCAGGTTTGTTTGTTTTCTGTATTAATTGTATCTTGAATTGAAGCTAGAATATTATCTCTATAAATCTACCAAATCATCTTAATATCAATTCTGCTGTTAGTTGTTTTATTTATTCAGTTATCACAATAAGACAGTATACAAAAACAACAGTTTTGATTCCAGGTTTCACTCCCCACATATATAAATAAACAGTTTAAACCATTTTACCATAATGTTTTACTTATGAACATCACACCAGCCCAGTGCTCAATGTCTCATCCCGTCTGTTGCAGGCATCATGTTCAACACCGGCATCGGCCAGCACATCCTGAAGAATCCGTTGATTGTCAATGGGATCATAGAGAAGGTAAGTTAGGCTGTACTAATGCACCCTGCTTCCAACACGCTCATGAACACACACACACAAACGTACTGTAATCAAAGACTGTACACAGTTCCTAAGCCGTGCTTGTGGCTGTGTCTTTCAGGCGGCCCTCAGGCCGACAGATGTAGTTCTGGAGGTGGGACCTGGTACTGGAAACATGACCGTGAAATTGCTGGAAAAAGCCAAGAAGGTGAGATGCAGACAAAGGCCTAAACCTAGTGGTCAGGTGGAGATATCGACGCTGTGTCATCAGACAATGTATTAACAAGCGTTATCTACCTAAAACTGCTGTTTGAATGTTGCTTGATCAGTTTTAAGAATTTCCCCTTACATCCTCTGAAATATATCACTATAAGCCTGCTGTAGGCCACTGTAAAGGTAGACTTGGTAGAATAATGTCTTACTTTAATGCGATGTTACGTTTCAACATGATCTTCCTCGTCCTGGGTCTGTCCCGTGCACGTGTGTATGCTTTTAGTGCATTTTAATAACACAGCAAAGTCTATAAATGGCAGAGTGATTGGGGTTCTTTGGTTCAAATCTAGCTGTGTTGTCAGGGTTATACATTTTTTAACCCTTCCCTAATAAAAATGTTGTTTCCCACCTCACTAATTTCTTTAGTTTTGAGAATGTTACCACTCTACTGCAGCTCCTTACTATCTTTACATACAGGGCAAATATGTGGCAAATCCAAAGAAAGTTAAACGTGTCATTAACTGACTTGTTAAACAACCTTTTGCCCTTTGTGCAATTATGTCTCATCGTACATTTCTCATTAATATTCTTCTGTTTTAATCTGTGTATTTCTTGCAGTGTCCACAGCAGTGATGAAATAATTGATTGTCACTGTTCAGGCTTAACAGAAATGACTGTTTTTGCAGGTGGTTGCCTGTGAGCTGGACTCCAGATTAGTGGCTGAACTTCAGAAAAGAGTACAGTGCACGTGAGTGGAGACTGTGCCGCCACATATATTTTAATAGTATCTGCGATTAAATAAAAAGTGAATACACGATCTAATAAAAAGGACATTGTGTTTCCCAACAGACCCATGCAGACCAAACTTCAAATATTAGTTGGAGACGTACTAAAAACAGATCTGCCGTTCTTTGACGTGTGCGTGGCTAATTTACCTTACCAGGTAAAGACGCGTTTCCTCTGCACTGCACACATTTGATTCAAAGTTATTCAGTACATTTACCTCACGCTTGGCTTTCCTTAATTGTGCAGATTTCATCACCGTTTGTCTTCAAGCTCCTGCTGCATCGACCGTTTTTCAGGTAAGAAAACAACCAGAAGCTCACTGAAAGGTCTTAACTGTGTCCACGCTGAGCGCTCAGCACCTCATGTGTTTTGTTTTTTTTTCCCGTTTGTTCAGGTGTGCCGTGTTGATGTTCCAGAGAGAGTTTGCCATGCGACTGGTCGCCCCACCTGGGGACAAGCTGTACTGCAGACTGTCCATCAACACACAACTACTGGCTCGTGTAGACCATCTGATGAAGGTCAGTGTGCACTCTCTGACGTTTGCTCTCCAGGCAGCACGACATCACAACAGTGACTTTCCTGTGTCTGAGTGTTGATGTTTTCCCCCTTGATCAGGTAGGGAAGAATAATTTCCGTCCTCCTCCAAAAGTGGAGTCGAGCGTTGTCAGGATAGAACCGAAAAATCCTCCTCCTCCAGTTAACTTCCAGGTGAGGTTTGACTCTTTTGAATAGTTAATACTTTGAGGATGCAGTTGGTCAAAACAGGAGATAAATTGGATCTAATTAACATTGTTTTTCTTTTTTCCTGATAAGGAGTGGGACGGCCTGGTCAGGATAGCCTTTGTAAGGAAAAACAAAACCCTCAGTGCAGCTTTCAAGTGAGTTTCTGTCTGCTGCAAACACTGACAGCCTTTGTCCAAAAGAGCGTGTGGAGAAAAACCAGACGATAATGTTGATTTATAATTTCCAGGTCCACTGCGGTAGAACAGCTGCTGGAAAAGAACTACAGAATTTACTGCTCTCTACACAATGTGGTGAGTCATGGGGTAGTTTTTCAGTCCGCGTTGTTCCTTGTAACACTGCAGATGGGTCTCTTCTAAGATCTCTCGTCAGCCAGTTTGAATGTAAAGTCTTGCGCTCCATCTTGACAGGAAATCCCAGCAGACTTCAGCATCAGCAAGAAGATTGATAGTGTTTTGCAGGAGGCTGATTTCTGTGAGAAGAGAGCCAGGTCCATGGACATTGATGACTTCATGGTGTAAGTTGAACATCTACGTATTTGTAATCAAGATACATTTCTGTTTTGAGTTGTGTAATAATGAGTGTTTTCTTTGTCCTCAGGCTGCTTCATGCATTCAACACTGCAGGGATCCACTTTTCTTAAGCAGCAGTGAACAGAGGAGCGCGGTCCTATGACTCTGATGTCCTTCCTTTACGATGAGAGCGGAGAAGTTTATGGTCAGATGAGTGGAAAGAAACAGATCGGACTGATCTTTCTTCATCTGGAGCTTTGCTTGGATGAAATGTACAAAGAATATTGGAGGAAACATTTAAAGAGCTCATATTGAGTTTGCCATTTTACCCTTATGAGTATATAAAAAGTGGTCCTTGAGCTTGAATCGACAACTTTTGGCAGTTGCCCTCTCGGTTGTTTGAGGGACTGTCAGTGTGTGTGTGAGAGAGTCATTAATTGAAAATAATCTCTAACGGATGATTATTCTAATCTAAAAGTAATCTACAGTTTTTGTAAAGTACGTCACAGTTACGTACTTGTGGAAAACGTAACCTTCAAGTGTAGATTTTTTGAGTGTGTGCAGTCTCTTAAAATAAAACAGACGGTGGTGTATTCGAATTGCTTGTTTTGTCCAACCAACAGTCTAAAAACCCAAAGATGTTCAGTTTCTAATGACATGAGAGAGGAAAAGTCACATTTGAAAAACTGGAAGCAGCAAATAATTGACATAACTTTAGTTTTAAGTTGGATGTTTGAGGGACATTTACTTCGGGCCCAGTGGAAACTGTGAGGACTTGATGCTGTGTTTGGGTTGGTGGTGGTTATGAGACTGTTTTATCTTTGCTTCTATGTTTACACTGCCCCCCTGTGGTCATTAGTTGGAACTGCACCTCTGTGCGTTTTATTTTAAAAGTTCGCCCCGGAAGCTTTAATGTCGTCTGTTTTGACCCCTAACACGATGTTTTTTATTTTAAATGTTTTCATCTAAAGTATTACTGCCGATGAAGAATGGGCAGTTGTAGGTACTCACCGTCACCGCTAGAGGGCGACGTGCTCGGTCATGCCCGCCGGTCGCTCCGCTGGCGTCAAGGCAGACATAATGGCATGCTGCAACTTCCGGTGAACCCTTTCAAAATAAAACGTGTCGGCACTGTACAGACATTACGCTTCTATTTCAACAAAATACTTTCAGCAGGAAGTGCCATTTGGGGATTTTGTACGTTTTGAATTTTCGTTAGCAGTAGTGACCACTTTATATGTCACGTATCACATACTGCACATTTAAACTACACTTTCCTCAATTGTGCAGATTTCTTCAGTTTGTCTTTAGGCCAAAACTGTCACCTTCACTTTACTACAATGCATGACTCCCTGGTCTCTGAACAGGTAAACTGGTGGATTATACTTATACTCACTTTACCTTAAACAGGAAGCATCTGTCACCATGGATATTGATCCAAGTTGCTTCCCTAGCTGGTGTTTCTCTGTAAATAATGCTATAAGATACATGATTTATGGATACATCTTTCAGATGGATGCAGGAATATAGCTGTTGTAAGTCAAGTAGATTTGGGATTTCTTTTTTTTCCCTTTTTGTCGGGGGGGGGGGTCAAAATATATAGTCATGTTAAAGTCAACATGGGTGCAGACTGTCAGAGGGTTTTATAACGTAGTCCATTTTTATGAAATTGGTAGAAAATAGCCCTTGATGGAAGTTACTCAGTCCACTCAAATGAAACACATGAATCTTTATTACTTCATCCAGCATTACATCCGGTGCAAACACTGAGCAACATCACCAATGGTAGATCAGTGGTCTTCACTATACAATTATTAATAGCAGTTTTTCTAGTTTCATTTTTATAACAAAGTGTTAAACAGGGGTGGAAAACATGTTTTACATTAAGTAAGATATCTGAAGTCAGTTGCCACATAGAATGACATGGCACAAACTGAAGCAAACTACATGTAAAAACCTCTCAGGGGGACAAGGAAAGAAAAACAAAAATGGTTAAAAGGCTTCTTCCAAACTGGTAAATGCTGAGAAGGAAGGAAACGAGAAGAGACCGTTTATAATGAGGTATGACTTTACAATGCCAACAGAGGACCCAAAAGCATGAAAACCGAGGACAGTGGCATACATACGCTATTACAGAGTGCACATGCAGACATGTCAGCCAGAGCAACCAGAAATCAAATACTGGTTTTGTGCAGTAAACCTTAAAACATGTTCAATGGAGATCTCTTCTGAAACCAGGTCAAAAGTATTCGGTTCAAAGAAAGTACAAACAAGTATAAAAGAAAATAATTTAAGAAGAACAGAGAGGGGATACTAAATATTCTCCATGAAAAAAATCTACTAAAAGGGAAGGAAATAAAACTATTTTCCTTCTTAAGTTTTCTAATGAGACCATAGTGAGTGAACAGCCAGTTTTGTTAGGAGAGGGATCATAACAAATGCAATTCCTTGAGCCTGTTGGTACATCAGACAGTCCTTTTTATTCATGTTTTCCCAGCTGCCAGTGACAGCCCGAGTTGTGCCAAACATCTAGTGGTTACGTTTCTGTATGTGCCACTAAAACCTCTTCAGGCCCCAGTCTCTAAAGAGCACGGGGCCTCTTGGGATTGATCTGCTTACTGGCTTGCTCCTCCTCCTGGAGCGCAGAGCGGAATGACTTCACTTTATCTGTCAAAGGAGGAAGGAGTGGAAAAGACATCATCATAAAAAAATGAGCTCTGTAGTTTCAGAAATTGACAACTCTGTGTTTCAAGTCATACCTCGGAGTTCAGTAAGGATTTCTATCTTCTGGTCTAGGATCTGCTCCAGTTGAGTGGCGTACGACTCCACGTCATAATCCACCTCCTCTGTCATCTCCAGCAGCACCTTTTCATCTTCCAGCCACCGGATAGACTCCTGCTCAGGAGAGGACACATACACATATTTAGATTATCACAGCCGAGATTGAAATCCTGTCAGCAGTGCCAAAAAATTACCTCTCAATTATTTTACAATACAGCTCCCTTGTTACAAAGAGTTACCAAAATGATAAGTAACGTCAGTGATCAGAAAATATTTGACTTATCAGAGTACTTAATCAAAACTGTTGCCAAATGCAAGACACTGCTTTCATCTAATGTTCACATCCCGCTGTATTTGCATCCCATCATCAATCTCTATAGAAATTACAATAATTCTTCATGTATGTGGACATACAAAATTACAAAAAGGTGATTATTTAAAAAAGTTGCATATGTTTTCTTCAGTGTTCTGACCTGGAAAACCGCTCGGTGGTCCTCCAGGACCTGCTCCTCCATCTCCACTAACTGAGAGACTGCCTCGTGGAAGGTAAAGAGCTGGGGAGACACTTCCTCCTCCTGGGAAACACATTTACAGGGTCACCTTTTCTGAGATGCCAAATCTGGAACTCAGTGGACACGGTTCACTGATTCTTTAAAACACATTTCTGACTTTCTCACAAGCAACAAGCTCCTACAGGTCCTTAAAAATGTGCCACAACTTTACACCCTTTTAATAGCAGGCTTATTATCTGTCTCCGTGTGTGTGTGTGTGCGTGCGTGCGTGCGTGCATGATTACAACAGTTTTGGGAAAGAAGGGGACTGTTTTGTTTTAAAGTGACTGTACCTAAATTTGTTACAGGGATTTTAGGAGCCGGAACAGACATTTCTGTTCATTACATAACAATATGCTGTACACTGAGATTGTGATAGGAGGTATCATATGCTGTGATAGATCTATCCATGTTGCCCACTCCTAACACAATAAACTTTCTGTGTAAAAGAACAGACCCTGTCGACTTACATTTTGCTCACAGAGCAGTTTGAGGTCGTCTCTCTGCGGCGAGATGCTCAGCCAATCCTCGTCCAAAAGTTCCAGCTGGTTGACAGCGTGGATGTTGGGTCGACCCCCCTCAATCACTTGGTTGGGGTCCACTGTCAGCTCCTTCACCCTGCAGAGAAAAGACGGGGAGCTGGTCAGGACGGAGTCTTTCACAGCGCAGACCCACTCTGACACGTGGCTGCTGTTTGATTCGGGGTATGACGTTAACTGTGGGGTCACAAGTGTTCACAAACAGCACAGGATGGTGGCATCATGACAGCAGTGACATCATGCATGGGGAAAGATGACTGTGTTGGCTCTGTCAATGTTTTCTAATATAATTATTCTGTTTATTCTTATAATGGGTCTGCTAACTTGATTCACAGGCCGAGAGAACAGAACAACAGAACAAATAAAGTTTGTCTGATTCAGCCGTACAATATAATAATACTATGGACTGGAATGCAGATCAGAGCTTATGAGGCAGCGCCAATAATTAGGACTATGAGAGGGATTACGTGCAGGAAGTTGGCTCAAACAAACGCTCGTCCTGGATGCTTTTACTGAACAGCTCCATGGGCGTTTTAGTGTTGTTATTAGTGCCAAACAGCAGCCGACACCTTATTAAGTCTAGTTTTGAACCGCCATATATTCATTCTGACTAATCACACCCAGCTTTCAGTTGCCCCTGACATCCGGGTCTCACCACTGATGTGGTGTTGCACTGAACAAATAAGACACACCCATATGGACGGACGAATGTGTTCTTCAGGAGTCAGTGAAAAGAAAAAGGTTATGTCCACAGCTTAGCCAAAGATAAAGGTGAATGCACAAGTCAAAGCGGGGGAGGATGATTGTGATGAAAGGTGTCACATCATGCAGATGAAAAACAGGAAGACGACAGTGGAGGTTTTTCACAGAGAACAGCTGATGAAGTGAATGAAAGCTGCTAAAATTAGCTCATGGATATATATCATAATGTAATAAATACCTGCAGGGAGCGCATGCACTGTGTGTGTGTGTGTGTGTGTGTGTGTGTGTGTGTGTGTGTGTGTGTGTGTGTGTGTGTGTGCTTGCAGTGCTGTGCTTTGGGGAGTGCTTGACCTGCTGGGAGAGGTATCAGCAAAGTCATCGTACTCATAGGTATTGGTGGGCGAGTGGTCAGAGCGACTCCCCTGACCGCCCTGGGAGAAGGGGATGTCCGACGGACTAATCCCAAACTCCTTCACTCTACACAACGACACCAGCCACACCAGCGCACAGAGGAGGCAGATGGTGGGAGAGAAGAGGGGAAACAAAGCAGGAGAAAGAGAGGAGAGAACGAATACAAGCGAGTCAGACAGAACTACTGAGAGTAAGCAGAAAAATGTAGAATAACATTGGTACAGCAAATTTCAATCTATACAAAAGCCTCTGGGGATTATAGTGGAATTAAAAGGAGCTATAATTTCATAACATTGCATAACTTCTGTTTGTTCCTGTGGCAACAAGGCATTGTCCAAATCACTGGAGTAGGTCAAACTAATCCCACCTGTTAGCGTAGCGTAGTGTGTTGAGGGTGTTCTCGCAGGATGTCATACCAGGAGAGATTGTTGCAATCTGTGCAAAGAAAAAGAAGGCCATTCAAATGAATACCGCCTGGAAGAGATATGAAGACGTGGACATAGCAGGTTAATAAACGCAAGGAACTCACCATGCATGTGCGTGAATTTTCCCCAATGAAAGAGTCTCTCAGGACCTGGGTGAGCTTACTGGCTCTGAATGGAGTGTGGGGCTTGTTACGGCCAAGAGCCCTGATACACTCCTGAAACAAGAAAAGCAAAGACAGATCATATGGTAAATAAAAAATAGCTATTTGGAATCTGTTCACGAACAAATATGAAAAGGAACTGAAGTTGCAACTGAAGCGGCCGGAAATAAAAGCAGAGCTACTGCCATTGCTGCCCACAGACCTTTAGGGCCAGAAGGCTTTTGTTGATCTCAGCTCCCTCCAGACGGGTTTGGCGGTCGGCACTCGATGTATCAGCCCCCCTCTCGTTCCCCGCGAGGTCGATGAGGGAGAACTTTCCGTGCATCTTCCCCTTCCTCCGAAGAATAATCTGGAATACGGCGTGGCTGCGAGATGAGTGGGCGTTGGCAGACGTCTGGCCTGATGTTCTACGGGGTGAGACAAAGGGCAAACGAGGATGAAGAGAGGATAAAAGAACAATCATAGAAAAAAAATGCATGAATTTACTTTATTTACCAAGAACGTGGTGTACAAGGAATATGACCAGGGACATTCTATTACGAAACATTTGCATGACAAGTAATCAACTCATTACATGCAGGAAAAAACACATTTATGATACATAATATATGATATAACTGAACAAATACTGCTATTGTAACAATAACTAGATTCACAAAGTTCTTGTTATACCTGCAGCTGTTGCCAACTTCTATGAGTTTCAGAACGTCCTCTGTGCACTTCACCTCCTTCTCCTGAAGCCCCACAACCTGCACTTGCTGTTTCCCGTCCTCCAGCACCCTCAGCTTAGTTTTACGATTCAGCAGGTCAAACACCTAACAATACATATAACAGTCGGCATTGGTTAATGTTTTATTTAGCGCGAAAAAAGCAAAAACCAAACAAATGACTACATAATCGCTTGCCTTTCCACTGTAGATTTCAAAGAAGGTTGCGTACACTTGTAGATCTAACTTCTTGTAGTTGGGTTTCTTCAACATGAGAAATACATCCCGAGCTGAGTGAAAAGAGATGAGAGATCTAAAGATTTCACTAGAGCAAACCAAACCCTTCATAATATAAACACATTTTATTTGAACGCCTTTACACGAAAGAAAACATTGCTTTGACTTACCAGCTAATGCATAAACTCCTTTAGAGCAGTCTTGGTTCTTCCCAGAAAAATCTCCACCCATGGTCTGAAATACAGTATGCAATACAATATAGGTGAAGAGATGTTTTCAAATTATATGCAAGGGTAATAAAATATAGGAAAACTCTCGATAGGATAAAATAGGTTTGATCCCTAGTAAGTGATGTGGCGATAAGGCGTCAGTGCATGCCACTCACATGTGTTTTTCCACTTCCTGTCTGCCCATAGGCAAAGCAGGTGGCCATGCCCCTCTCAAAAATAGTCTCCACTAGAGGTCTGGCAGTGAACCTGCAGGATAAGACAGAACAACATTCATTTACAACTCCAAACAAGAAACACGTAAGTCACTAATTGATTTCAGTAAAACAATGCATTGTCCTCATCATATCGACTAGTCAGGTGTAACGTCTGTGAACATGAAACGGCTTGCTCGAATGGCTTGGTTTGTTTGTTGATTTCTTATTACAAACCTGTAAACCATCTCGTTGGTGGTGCTGTCATCAAAGGCGTAGTCGAAGCGGAAGGTCTGGTTCTCCAGGTAACGGGTGAGGTCGACTTTTTGCTTAGGTTCATGAACCATTACCACGTCCTTACTGGGGATGGTGATCACATCCAAGTCCTTCATGGACAACTCTGGAACGCAGAAAAAGCCAAAACTTTCAATCACGTTTACACTTTGGAGGAAAACCTTTTAAATAGAATACGACATATATTAACATACCTTTCTTGTTGAGTGGACGTTTCCTCACACAAACACATATTCTGTGCTCTTCAATCTGGACCGTGCAACAGAGGAGGACATTTTATTATACTGCTGCTGAGGGTCAACATATAACACTCAGGAGAGAAGGAGAAGCTACAGTCTTTACTCACTAGATCTGACGTGGTCAGGGGCCGGTAGTCTAGACTGGCTCGGAAATCTCGGATCATGTACAAGATTTCATAGTTAGGGATGGTGGTATCCACCTCCTGAAGGAGGACAAGGAGAGACAAAGTGACAGAGTGAGGTGCCATTCACCAACAGGAAAACTATTCTCCTGTCTTTCAATTTATCATCTCAATGTCGAGAACATAAGTGGTTATCCAGATTTAGTAAATATATTTAGTTAATTAGGAAGGAAAACGGTGAATAATATTGATGTACCTGAGCTCTCTTCTCCCTGAGCTCCTGCTGCTGAAGCCGACGCCTCTCTCTCTTCTCCTGCAGTTTCTCCACCTCCTTCACACAGTTTGACTTCCTCCTCGCTGCCATAAAGACAAGATTGTCTTAACAGTAGATCTACTACCTTTCACAAGATATGCCAATAGCCTTTCTTTGTAAGGGCTCTTCCTCTCTCATCCCTCTTCCATACTGTTTCTTCTACATCCTCAGTCTCTGGCTTGAGCAGTATCTTTCTCTCAGTCTTGTCTTTCTCTTCCTTCAAACAGAAGGGAGACCTTGGGCTATTTCCAACAAAGCAGAACAGTGATAGTACTCAAGTACAGACCAGGATGCAGTGGCTGGCACATAGTGCCTCCAGTAGAACACTAGTTGCTTTCTCTACATCACCAACAAAAGGCCTTTACAGTCAGTTCAGAATCTGCTCTCCTCATTTATCCCTTTTATCTGCATCCTAAAACACAACTAGACTGGGGAACTGCTAAAACTAGGATATGTGCCTAGTATTACTGCAATTAGTCTAATATAAAATAGAGTTGGTTTCAAATCAAATATGATTAGAAAATTGTTTCAATCAACCAGAGGATTATTCCAAATCTCCCAGCACAGCACACCCACAGATTAGTGTTGTTTCAGGTCAATCACAAAGTATTAGTAACCATAATAAGATAACACAAGTTAGCGAACATGTGAGTAAAAGCCACTTCTGACTCCTTGCAGACTTCATAAAAACCAATGTTATCTGATTAGCCTTGGCTCGCTGCTACAGCCCCAGCTTCCCTGTGCAAAGCCTGGCCGAAGCCCTGTAATACAGTCCTGGCCTCCTGCTGGCTCCAGTCCCTGAGAAGACTATCGGAGCAAAGGGATTAATAATCTGCTCTAATCTGGGAGGAGACGATGAGCTAGGTCAGCACCGGGACAAGGCACAAGTAGTAACGGATGCAGAACCGTCATTACTTGTGGGTCTCACAGGCAGTCGGCTGAGGGCTGAGAGAGGAGGACAAGGCATTTTCCCCCTTCTCCTCTTAGCTCATGGAATGACAGTGAGCACTTGGAACGAATGGAGGGTAAAGAAAAAGGTTATTGTTGCAGTCTGAGCCTTGCAGAGTGCCACAGGCTTTTCCGCGTGTGCGCTTGTGTGTGACTCAGCAGAAATCAGACAGTGAAAAGACGGCGCAGTCCAACAGCAGCAAAAAGGTTGTTTTTTTTTTTTAACTCCCTGTCTAATACCCAGAAAGCCTGTCTGCTGGATGGATTGCGCGTGTGCTACTTCACCACCGCACCACAGCTCTGACTAGTATCTGGTAGACATTTTGGGAGTACGATCTTCTCATAAAACTAAAAGGACTCTCTTTTTTTATTGGGATTTCTATTAGAATCACCAAGAAGCATTGAGGGCAGGGGAAACATGCAGGTGATACATACAAAGCTGTCCAAACTCCTTTCTGGATATCGGGTGATGTGAGGATTCTGTGATGAACACGTGGTCAACAAAAACATATGATATTACAAAGTTATGATATATGATGATATGTCTGTTGTTTGCAGATGGCCTAAATCAATTGATCAAAAATACTGTAAATGTTAAAAAATGATGGTATTTATACAATTTATTTGTGAACATATTTGGAATAAATCTTATCTGAGAGTAGAGTTAGTTAACTTTAGGCCAAATGCTTACAACTGCTTCATTAAAAATATCATGTTCTTGAGAAAGATCACAATTAGATTACACAGCTTAGGTTAATTAAAAAATTTAAATTAAAATTAAAAAAACACATTATTGTTTTGATCATGTTACCATTCTGCAGTTGTTGCTGTGTCTGAGCTTGAGTGGGCTGTGCAATCTGCTGGGATGGAGGCGGTGGGGCCGGCTCTGGTTGTTGAGGTTGTGGGGGTCTGGCCCGGGTCGGAATCACTGAAAACACAAAACCACAAAGATTAAGAAAGAGACCTTTTGACTTGCATGCTGCTAACACGTTTTAAATCAAACTTTTTAACTTCAATTAAAAATCTGATTGACCAGGGGCAACTTTTATCCCAAATTAGCAACTCAATCCATTTTTTTTTTTTTTTTTTTAAATAATAGCATGTGTTTCTGTTATTTTGTCCAGGCTAAATAACAGAAACACCGCTATGTAGAATGAAATACAGTTCAATAGCACCACAAACTACATCTTCCAAAATGATCACAGTTGAATTGACACCTCTCTAAAACTATGTCAACAAAAACTGAACCGTGTCACCTTCCTGAAGGAAGGATTTATTGCAGGAATGTTGTATTCAACTGCATTAGTTTTAGCAAAGTGTACACAAGTGTACATAACAGTTTTCCAGATAAATCTTGTCAACTAATTATAAGAGATTGTGACATAACAGGTTTAAAATATGTAAGATATAGTTATGGAATAAAGGCAAGAATAATTTGATAAATTTGGTCACTGATGTGTATTACATGTATTGACCATTAACAAGTTCATATTTAAGATTTAAGCATAATAAAGACCATTTAACAATTCCCAGAGAACTGCATGAAACCAACCTCTATTATCCCTGGACGGAGTTTCATTCTTAGTAGGTGCTATTGTCCGACGGTTCTGCAAGAAAAAAACAAAAGTTACAGTAAAATATTCTCGGATATGGGGATTTGGGTTAAGTGATTCCTAATCTCACTTTTATATATTTCATAGCTGCCCAGGACCTGAAAAGGGAAACGCATCCCTTTTCTATTCAGTTTTCAGCCTCTTGTGCCTGACTCTGTTATGTAGAGATACAGAAATAGACAAAGCTTGAGAATCAGATTAGTGCTGAGTACAGAGGCCTCCTTTATCAACAACAATGTTCATGATGACACTGCCAATGAACACATCTTAAAGTTTCTTTAAAAAGAAATGAGAGTATACATTGTCCAAATCACAAAAGGCTGTAACTCTATGTATATTTTTTTGTTGTGAAGATGATTCCTGTACAGGTTGTGGATCTACCTAATCACTGGATCTACTGTATGTACTTTACAGTTTATGGAGCCACAGAATCAAAATGTACTTCTTACAGTATCCTAGTAGAGAGGCATAGCCCCATTTCTAGCCAATTAAACTGCACATTGTAAAGTAAAATAACTTAATTTTATACTCAAGCAACATAATCTCATTTTACATTGCCTGCCAGTTTTCCCTTTAAATATTTTAAATGGCTAAAACTGAAAAGAAATTTGTACTATGTAGCAGTTTATATCACAACTGCAATACTTACCAAAATAATCCCAGTGTGACACTATGGAGCAGCTCTAATCTACTGTGCACCATACACAGTGTACTTAACAGGACCAATTAGTTGCTTAGCAAGACGGATCCAAGGTCTATATTAAGGTCCAGCAAACTGCAGCTACATAACTACCTGAGAAAGTCTGAGCACTTAAGATTCACACTGGCTATAATGTGAATGAAGGATGTAGAATGGAGGGAGAAAATCAAAATCATATTACACTGATTTGTTGTAGTTGTTGCATACTCACCTTTGCAATTTTGTTGACCTTCACACATGTGGGGGTAGGTGGGGGTGGAGTCTCTGGACTTGGGGCAATTTCCTCATCTGGAGCCACATCTGGGTTAAGTGCAAATATACTCTCCAAGTCGATCTGTACAGTAACAGATTACATGTGTGCCAACTGATCAATGTCTTGTATTAGATAGTGTAACAATATGCTCTATTCATGTATTAGACTCCACATGTGTCATTAACAAAAAATAAACATTCATTATTAGTATATTTGTAGAGATTTGTTTTCACTTTGACATTGAAAAACATTATTTTGCTGATAAATGTCAAAGAAGCTGGATTACATCCACCAGATACAATGCTGTAAAACATGGAAAAGTTGGGTAAAAACTTTATAGTGGCTGCAAGTCATTTCTACAACATAGAACAGCTCAGTTTTAAAAAGTGAATTTCAACAAGTCTCCCTATAAGCGAACCAACAGAGACAGTTATAGCAGACGTTTGGACTTTCATCAGACTTGAATCACAATCTAATGACTTAAATATTGGCTTGACAAAATAAAATAAATGACTTGCATCTTGACTTTGACTACTTTCTATTCTATTATTGCTATAGCTGATGAGAACCACTGTCTGAATGAAACACCTTTTAAGACTACAAGGGTTAAGTCTTTGTACCAGTAAGTGCAAAAGATACAGATACAGTGTGGTAATACAATTATTGCATTTAAGATTTATTTGCCTAAATGTTGTATTGCACATTTAATAAATGTATATCAGCAATATCTAATGTTAGCCATGTTAACCAGAGAAACTGGGAGGGAGAAAGACAGACAAAGATCTTATTTGATACATTTCACTGACCAAATAACTGAAATAACATAATGTACATATAATTTTACAGTGGATTGCTCCTTTTACACAGTCTCCATAAACTAGGCCAATGTATATTAGTGGCACTTTGGATGCATTATTCATTGCTGTGGATAATAAAAGCACATGGTTGTGCTGCTGATGCGTGAGGGGTAATGTTAACGGTGGTTTACCTCTTTCCCTTTTGTGTCTCCATTCTCTATCCACTCCACTGTGACGCTCTCGTTGTCCTCATTCAGTGAGGTCACCATTGCCTGGTGTATACGTCCTGTGGTAAGTGATATAGACAGGGAAAACGCAAAGATCATATAGGCAGAATAACACTAAAAAGTGAAGCCAGTGCTTACAAAGGCCCAAATTCTTTTAGGGCCTTTGCAGGTTTGTTAGCATTAATGGTGTCAATAAGTAGAGTGATAATGGCCCTGCATGTGCCATTCACCACCTCATGTTGTAGTAATGAAAAAGAGAAAAGCCTAACAAGGATAATTACATACCAATACAAATGTATTTTTGTTCTCACTCTCACACACACACACACACACACACACACACACACACAGGTTAACATAAAATGGATTTTACTAATACCGTAGCTTGCGCATTAGCGAGGTAAAAGGTTAAATTACAAAAGGCCTAATTACCACTGCTTGATCAGATCTGTACCTACTAGTCCTGTTAATTTGGTCTGCTTTTTATTTGGGAATACAGACATGTTTGAAAACCCTGAAGAGGGTTATTTGTTTTTGAAATGTGGTAAATGATATTTAATGTTTCGTTTGCTGTGTTCAAATTTCATGGTGCAGTGTCACTGTCAGTCAAGGGTTTGTGTAGCGTTCTTACATTTTTTAGCTGTCGTGTGACAAAACTAACACAAATAGGACTGATGATTCAATATTATTGTTTATCAGCCTTTAGCTTGATCATTTCACAATGATTCAACTCTTTTATTGATTTTTTTTTATCATTCCACACATTTCTATTGTCCTAATTAATGATTCTACACATTTGTAGAAGTGTGACCAAATTTGAAGGAATTGGTCACTTGTAATGCAAATAGAGGACCATCATTGCAAACACTAAAAAAGATGAAAAACAGCTCAGTATGCAGCAGAGTGTTAAATAAGTAAACTACATCCTGTCTGTGCTCACATTAATACTAACCAACCAAACATTGTATTTTGTCACCAACACCTCAAACGTCCTAATACAATTGAGTCCTTTGAGTTTCAAATGAAAACAAGGAAATACACGGATGCTAATTTTAGTAAGATCTGACTTTGAGGTTTGATAATGACCCACTGGAGAGAAATCACTGATAATAGGGACAAGCACAGCTGCTGCTTGCTGTCTGCTTCTCTCCGCCTCTCTGTCTGCAGAGTGGTAATACCAGCTGTAAAGGGCCGGCTCAGCCGTCCCATCTTTGTCCATGTGGATCTGACTGTATGCTGTAAATTCCCAGCACAATCCAGGGAAACACCATGTCCCTGTATCCATTATTCAGAGACTCACAGATAGCTAGCGAGCAAAGATGCTTTTAGTGTTCTCAACTGCTGAACATTTCCCTGATTTACCTTACAATGCTTTTGTATCGGCAAAAGGTAAAAACAAGCAAATCCAGTGTCTGAAAACAGGGAGAGCTGGGGAAAAAACATTTGTGCACTTGGAAAATCAGGAAACTGTGGTTTAAGAAGGTAGACATACCCAATAAAAAAATATACATTCTCAAGTATACAATAGAAAATTTAACCCAAAAAATTACAAATTACACGATTTGAATTAACATTGCTATGCAATAATTTTGTATAATTTCACACACATAAAACAAAGTATGTGATATATACCACTGCCATAAAAACTTAATGAACAATAATAATAATAATGTCATCCTTACAATCCTGCCTTTCCTCCATTAGAGTCCTCATACATCTCTGTTACTGGTTCAGCCAGTGCCCAAATACAGAGAAATAGTAACAGACACAAACATTTGACAAAACTAGTTTTCTTGAAAAGGAAGGTAGAGAAAATATTGATGTACAACGTCTATGCCACGGACAAGTTACAATATGGATGACAAAAGCTCATGAGGACAGTTTCATGACAGCTAAATAACAAAATTCTTCTCCATTCACAACAAAATACAGTGGGGCTCCTGCTGTCTCTTAAGCCTAACATCTAACACAGGCATAACCTGATTTACAGTTTACAATTCAGCTTACATCAACACTATTCTCAACACTTGAAACCAACTACAAACTTATTGGTGACATATTAAAGGTGTTAAGCACGAGCTACCAAAACAGCTTCAATGTGCATTGGCACTAATTTTCCAAGTCTCTGTAACTCTCCTGACGGGATAAACACTATTCTTCCAAGAGATATCCCCTCAGTTGGTGTTGTTGGTGGAGAGCACCAGTCCCTCCTATAGGTGTTCAATCAGATGGAGATCTGGTGACTGTGAAGCCTTGATCAAATGATTCACATTATTTTTATATTTAAACCATTCAGTCACCCCTCATGCCCTGTATGAAGGCATCTGCATTTGTTATATTTCTCCACTCACGTATTCAGGTTTGCCTCTTAATTTGTCCCCCGTCTGACTGTGCATGCAACTCTCTTTAGTGTACTTCAGTGACTACTATGCCAACATCTGAAAGGTCTGCACCATGGAAAGACTGCCAGACATGAATAAGAGTGCAAATAATCCACTGTTTAACTGTGACATGAGAGGTTACAAGAAAAACAAATACGGGTCAACAGTAAAGGCAGCTGGAACTACAGGCACGTGGTTGGTGTTGCACCTCTACTTAAGGGGAGTGTTGAGAGCACGACATGGTGCAACAGTGACTCAGGGGATTTACGGAGACAACACAGGGTCAGGCAAGGCCCTCCAAATCACTGCTGCTTCCTGCTAATAGTTTTCTTCTTGTAATACAAAAAGAAAGAAAAGAAAAAACATGTGATTGGGCTCAGGTAATTTCAGTGGCCAAGTTTGAGAGTACAGCCTTCCTGTATAATGTATAATGAATAAGTAACTGCAAAGTAACAACTTCCTCCTATCCACTTATGTGGAAAAGTCTTGTTTCGTGACATAACATCCAGTTGAGCTTCAAAGTTCCTTAAAATATATAATTTGAAGCTCATACCTAAAGTATATGCATTTTAGTTTTCCCCGTCTTAATCCTAATGAGAATCACAGAAGAGGACGGAGCAGTCAAATTGCAACACGTAACCAGCTTGATAGAAATTACTGTTTCATGAAGTATTCTGTTTTCTTCCTAATCTTGCTGGCTTAGTAAGATGTTTGTTGTATCAACCAGCACACAGTGGCACCCTTGCTGTATGTTGACAGCACTTCATCTCGACTGTTAACATACAACAGTGTGTCTCTTGACATGGTGATGACACAGATAATGAGTCTGAATGACAGCAGAGGTTGATATCCTGGCAGATGTTTGATTTAAAAACCCTAATGAACAGAATGTGTGGCCAAAATACTGGGGTTCAACACATGATAATTTCATAATGTAAGAGTAATTCCCCATGAAAAGGCACATTGTACAGTTATCATATTATATATGCAGACTATATAACCTGTAAATGGAGGCCATAGTCACAGTAACACCATACACAACAACAAGCGTGTAGGGGGCCCACCTGACCTGTTGCAGCCAGTGGCCTAGAGACACAAAGGCAAACTCCACACCATCACCAACCAAGACAGCGTTTCTTGTGGTAAGAACAACTTTCCCCTGCATATCCAGAGAAGGACGGGTGTCATAATGTGACAGGGCTGAAATTGCCTTTCTTATTATTGATTAAACTACCAATTATTTGTGTACTAATTATTCAGTCTATGAAATACATTAAATGATGACAGCTACCGGGGTCCAAGTTCAAATGAAAAAATATAGCTATGGATGGGTAATATACGTAGAATTACTTACAACAAATATTTAGTGTTTGTAACTGATAAGTGGCTTAAAGTACCAACTAATGATCACGTTTGATTACCTTACTGTCCATCCACTAATGAATCATTTCATCATTCATCTTTTCAGAATTAGTAAAAGAAAACCCTAAGATAGGTTCAAGAGCACAGAATCTGTCCTGTGGCAAACACAAAGTCCAGACACACTGTTGTGTAGCTACATACTATGAACTTCCTGATGAAGGGAACATTTAATTCCCTCCCAGAAATCAGTAAAGTGTACCGGACTACTTCTTCCTCACACACACACACTCTCTATTTATATAGGCCTGCCTGGCTACATGAGCTGAAATGCTAAGTCTTACAGGCTTGGCTTGTCTTACAGCAGCTGACATGCTGATTTTCTGTAACTGAATGCACTGTCCACCGTGTCCCACTTTTATACTAAAACCTGGCTGGATGGGTATGCTGACACCTCCCAGCAGTTGAAGGGGCTTAAGGGGGGATGCTTCAAGCTCTGCTAAGCCTGAGAAACAAACAAAGCCTTACGAGCATCAGTTTCACTACAAAACCAAAGGCACCCACTGATGAAACTGTGTAAACATGTCAATACTAAGCTGTTAGGTGACCTATGTCTCGCTAGTACGTTACAGAGACACTACTATATTTCACACAAAAATGAATGCCCAATAACAACAGGTAATCCATGTTCACCATCAAACAGGAAATATATTAACAACATACAAATCATAAAGCCGGGGATGTTAAAGTGAGAAAAATAATGATCTATGAGAGCCTGCTCTCATTCCCTGTGAAGCGAAAAAAACGGTGAGAGTCCTGGCAGAATCAAGGGAGCTGGCTGCAACAGATGGGGTGGTGGCTAATGGCCTGAATCTGGATTGAATCTGAACCAGACCCGCCACTAACCCCCCAGAGAGAGGGCAATCCCTGCTCTGGATGCAACACCAACCAGCAGGGAAATGGACAGACAGAAGCACTACCCTCTCTAGGCCTGCTGAGTGTTTCTTTCACATCTAACCCCTGATCTTAGGGTACCGAGGACAGTATAATTAAATGACTACGGGATGATGGCGTTGAGGACATTATCAGCAACAACAACCGATACAACGGTTAAAAACACACCCTGCCACTAACTTTGAACTGTTTACTTTCAAATGCTTTGTTCGAAAGAGTATTTGTTGTTTAAGGGTTCACTGCAAAACAGTATGACTGGGTGTAGCCTAATCCTGGAAGGTCCACCAGAGATGACAGAAACTTTTCAGTCATCTTTGGCTGCCTGGCCCTGAAGCAATGGTCCACAACTACAGGGCAGGCAGAATAAAGCTTACATTCACATAGAGAAGAGTCATACAACAAGCCGCCTCTCCCTTTCTCCGTCTACTCTGTTAACCCTTCAAAAAAAGAAACTGTAGCTGAAGTGAGCATATTGTTAACCCAGCTTCTTCCTGATGGCAGTTTACAATATGCAGTACTTCTGTAAAAAGCACGGGGCTGTCATCGGTGTAACAGACACCACTGTTTGTTTGTTTGTCTGTTTGCATGTAAACATTACCTTGGCACAGCATTTGCATTATCCAAAATGTGATTTCCTTCTTATAAAGAGGTGATCTTGTCAAAGACAGATGCTGAAACCACACTGATCTGCACAGCCAGTGTTGTTACCAACATATTGGGATACTTCTGTCCGTGTTGTTATCTGCAGCACACAGCACGTCAGATGTACAACACGTTTACAAAAAAAAAAAAAGGGAAAAAAAGTGTCTTGATTTTTGAATTAACAATAGAGGGTTTCCATAACAACCAACGCCAGCTCAGTAAACATTTGGACAATAACGTGAATAAACGGAGTACATACGGCATTAAATACAGCCAAAGAAGAACCTACTCGTCAACTAAATGTTTTCTTTTCTTTTTATTTCAGCGTCACTGCTGTAATGAAGCCGGCGGCTTCAGTTCACGTTAACCTAATGCTGCTCTGCCGTTAGCTCCGTTAGCTGTTGAGCTAGCGCAGCCAATGTCAAATGTTGCCATTTCTTATTAAAACAGATCGATTAGGTGACGATTCGCAGTGCCAATAGCGTCAATGTTTCAGTCTCGTCAGTTTCCAATTGAAGGCGTTTGATGTTACCTAACCCCGCGTGTTAACAGCGGAGGAGCGGGGGGGGGGGCCAGCGTCTCCTGTAACTCGGGCAGCGGCTGACTAACAAAAGGTGGGAGCTCATTCAGCGGCTCTCTGCCATGTTGAGGCTCTCCGCCCCGGCGGGCTCCGTGTGAACGTCTCCGCGCCGGTAACGTGCTCGCTACGCGCCCGGCAGCCGGCGACAGCGGCCACCGCGTCCGACGAGCACCGCGGCGACAGAGATCCCCGCACAACTCAACACGGCGCGGCGGGCGGAGAGCAGAGGAGAGGAGAAGAGAAGAAGAGAATAGGCAGGGTTGGAAAAAAAAAAAAACTTACCATCGCTGCGCTTAATCTCCACATAAGTGCCCACGACGATCTTCCCAAAACCCGACGCCATTCTACATTACTTAAACGGTTAACAGAAACAGGACTAGAGACTTGCGGTGAGCCGGGGCTTGGCAGCCTTTGGTCGGGGAGGAAGATGCAGGCGGCAGGATGAGCTAGCATTACGTAGCTACCGAGGAGCAACCGAGCAGTTCCGGTCCGGCATTTTTCAAAATAAAAGCAGGCAACGCGTTTGCCACACGCACTATTGAGTCACCGCTTGGATAAACATATGAGATAGGTGGTCCCGTATTTTTTTTGCGTTTTCAAAATAACCGGGTCTTGTTGTTTCATGTTGTTGTTTGGAGCTGATAAATCTAGGTAATTGTGGAGACAGACAATAGTAAGATGGCTGTGCCGTACGTAGTCTGTTGCACCATACCATGTAAGTCCTACTGCATTTTATCCTTTTTGCAAAGGACGTCTGATGTACAAAAAGTCTGGCGCCTGTGAATTATTTGATAATGTTTACGGCTCCAGTGGCAGAATGTAAAGTGCATTCACTCAAGTACATTTCACATCATTGTACATACAAAACCTAACCCATAAAATATGATGCATTGTTATCGAGTAAACTACCCAACACTATGTAAAGTAGTCAAAAATTGGCTCCACCTTGACCATGCATAATTCAAATTCTGCTTAAAAATGAACACAACAGTAACAGTTAATGCAATAAATTAATAGGCTATGTCTTAATATCACACTAATGTTATACCAACACCAATTCTCCTGCAAAACGAGTTTATTTTATTTTTATTTTTTTTACAATTTGCAATTTGTAAATGTATATTTTGCTGATATTACTTTCATTTGAGTACAGTTTTAATGCAGGACTTTTACTTGTAAAACAGAGTGTTTGCATTGTGGTATTGCTATGTTTACATGAGTAAATAATCTGAATAGTTTTTTTCATCATTGTGGCACACTCAACACACTAATTTCAGTTTAGTAGTGAACAATTGTCCCACATACTGTAGTGAATTTTCTGATGTGCTCAATTTAGTCAATTTTTCCATTCTAACCTTAAAAAAGAGATCTGAACAACAACAGTTTTTTGCCCTAACTCTGACATGCAGTCATTTACCACAGAGTCATTCATGCACAGACAGAAACAATGCACTATGTAAAGGGAGGTGGATTTAGGAGGGAAAAACATTAAGCCAGAGTAATATAATACATTATAAATAATACATTTGATCAGTTATCTGTCTCTATGACCTGACTGCCTTCTGTCCACTCAACACCTATACAATTGTTAAGTAACGACTGGTGTAGAAAGTGAAACTACTCAACCGAGATGTCACCATAACATAACTCTTCACTGGGTTCTGATCTATTCAATTCTCTTCTAAATATTCATTAATGTCCTCATGCTTATTCCTATCCACAATCACTGTGGGTCTGCAACCTGTCCCTGCATGCACCAGGCAGAAGACGAACAAACCAGTTCAGTTCGTTCTCTTGTATTATATTCTATTTCACACACAAACAACAGACACACAGACACATTTGTCCGTATATATGTATGAGGACCCTTCTTGATATAATGCAATCCCTTACCCATGACCCCTACCCTACCATCACAACAAAATGCCTATCCCCAAATCATGGGGCTCGAGATCCTTCTCTTTCCAGAAGTTACCAGGTTCTTCTGTGGTCCTTCAGCTGTCACCCCTCTCAAACCCCCTGTCTCCATACACATACTCTTTTAAACCCCCCTTCCGCCACTTTGACATCAGGCATTTGCTGGTGAGTTCTCAGCTGTCTGTGCCCTAAATAGACCTTATCAGGAGCAGACCATCTTTGAGGGGGTCCCTCTCACAGATTTTATTGAATGGAAAATTACAGATTTATTCATAAAGCTTTGGATAGTTCAAAGACACTGGAAGGATATTTGTTGCAACACAAGTAATCATGGTTTATGATGACCTTTGGTACAAAGTTGTTCTTTGAAGTTTTGGTGTGCGTGGAGTGAACCTCTATGTGTTATGGATGGTCCATCTTGGCTCTATGCCACCTCATTGAGATCCACTATAAATATAAATTGAGAAGTTGTTGGGGGAAGGTTCCATAAGACAGAAAAGGTTTGTAAGGACTGGAGGTCCCGACTATCTACGCAGAGCAAGACACACAACAGACAATCCTAAAGGTACTGTGCAGCTTCGACATCTGTTTTTTCATTTATTTATTTTTTTAATTTTATTTGAGTGACATTCAGGTATGTAGAGGATACTTAGGATAAGGACACAGAGGGGGGTAGACTGTGCCTATCAGGGGAACAGGAGGGGATGGTGTCTGTCCATTGGAAAGTGGCATTTGTTGCAAGGCTCCAACTGGGGTGCAAGACCATGCCCAAATAAGGCCTGAGGGGAGGCCATTTAAAGTTAGAGATAACATGTGCATGGCCATTTGCTACAGGAGGACCAGGTCAACAGGACACTGATTAGCAACAATGGTGAGAAAAAAAAAAATTCTAATGCTGCAGTAGTTTTAAATAATATCATTACATTGACAGGTTACGATAACTATTCTCCAGGGTGAATGTGGAATAAGGATTTTTACTGTATGTCTGAATAGGTTTTGAACTACTTCTATACTTTTATTATAATGCTCCTTATCCTTGAAATGGCAGAAAAAAGTGTAAAACTGTTCAGGATATTTCTTTTTACTCTTTATCTTATTTGAAATATTTGTTATGTTATATGTTATTTGTTGTTATATTCAGAAGTCTCTTGTGTGTTTGTGTGGCTTTATTACAGTTAAAATACTAAATCTATATTTGGTTGACTGCTGACACTGGAATTGTTTCATTGTGCTTTGGCTGGTGGACTGATATTGACAGACACAAAAAGTGATGAAAGTGTGAAACATCACATTGGATTTTAAATGGAAAACCCAAAGTTATCTGTAGATCTGTAGCTTTTACATGTCATAATTGATAATGCTTGGTTCTATCAGATGGGAGACCCGATCCAGTTAAAAGATGAGGGAAACAATTACTTCCAGGCAGGAGACATCGACAAGGCCATTGACTGCTACACTAAAGCCACCAAGGTGTGCAAGGACAAAAAAGTGCTTGCTGTCATTTACAGGAACAGATCTGCATGCTACTTAAAAAAGGTAAGCAATTTGGTAACGCAGCACATAAACATATATACCAAAGAAATCATATTTGCAATTTATTTGGCAAAAGTACACATTTTTTATTTAGATTTTTCTGTTTTTCTGACAGGAAAACTATGCCAATGCAGCATCTGATGCATCTAAAGGTAGAGTAATAGAACCAGAAATGTAACCAATACCAAATACAAATCAAAAGCAAAAACAATACAAACATTAATCAAAGGCCACAAGCTCATTATGACTCTTTCTTCCTATTATATAGCAATTGATGTTGATGCAGCAGATATTAAAGCCTTGTACCGACGTTGCCAAGCTCTGGAGAAGCTAGGAAAACTGGACATGGCTTTCAAAGATGTGCAGAGATGTGCCACCCTCGAACCAAAGAACAAGACCTTCCTGGAGACTCTCCGCAGGCTTGGAGCAGAAATTCAGGCCAAGGTCAGCATTAAATAGAACGAAACACCCACACACAGGAAGCGTTAGACTACACAAACCACAAATGCGTTCTACAACACTAAATCAGCACTGCAGGACGTATTCTACCATAAACAAAACTGTATGTATATGATTGAGACATGTCAGAATCAGGAAATTATTAAAATTTCACTGTGATTCTCCACAGCTCAAGACAACGTTCTCCACAGATTCGAGGGTGCAGAACATGTTTGACATTCTCCTTGATGACGAAATGGAAAAGGAGAAGAGAGAAAAAGTGGGTAGTGGGAAGCAAAAACATTGAATAGCCTTTAGGCTATGGATGTGTGTTGTCATTGTTTCACTTCTGCATCTTTTATGTCTAGGCTGCCAACAACCTGATAGTGCTGTCCAGAGAGGACGCTGGAGCAGAGAGAATCTTCCAGAACAACGGAGTGCCTCTGCTGCTTAACATGATAGAGACAGGCAAGCCAGAAATGATCCTGGCTGCTATTCGTACTTTGTCAGGAATGTGCACGGGACACAAAGCTCGGGTGAGCATGTTGCTCGGGTCAAGACAAATAAAAAGTGAAAGAGATCATGTAGTCAACAATGCCAAATGTACAACATCTATATATATGATGCCATTAGAAATAAATGTAACATATTTGTGTTTAATTTTTTCCCACAAAATGTACTTAGTGTATATTTCTTTTGACTACCCCTACACAGGCAATGGCCATTGTTCACATGGTGGGCATTGATAAGATTTGCAGCATCATGGCCGTTGACAACGAGGAGATCTCACTGGCAACCTGCAACCTCTTCCAGTGCATCAATGACTCCCTCACTGGTGGAGATAAAAGGGAATATGGGAAAGAAGAGGCCCTGGTTTTGGGTGAGACAGAAACATCATCTGCATCTGTAACTAAAAATAGATTATCTTACGGACACTTATTCTGTGCTTAATGTTTAATCTTCAACTAAACCGTATAGAATCATAGACAGAATGAAAAAGGGAAATGGCTGTAGCTGTGCCACTGTTGGTATTTTTTCACAGCATTTCTGACTGAGACATACAATCTTTTATATCATCTGTCCCTGTGCAGATGCGTCGAAAGACCTGAAAACCATTCTTCTCTCTCTGCTGGAGATGGTTGCTAGTAAGAAGGTGTCTGGCCATGGCAGGGACCAGGCACTGAACCTCCTGAGCAGAAATGTACCTCGCAAAGACAAGAAAGAGCAAGACAACTCCAGGTCCCTCTTCACTATTGACCACGGTGAGCCAGACAGCTGCATCATGTCGCTTATTTGGTTTGAGCTACAGTCCATTGCTGCATCCCAGACTCCCTGACACGACATATCTATATATGCATATATATATATATATATATATATTCGTCATTACAGTGAACATATCTCGACACATCATTTTATATTTATGTTGGCACGTAACTTTTGCACTACTTATCTCCTACTTCTACTTTCTTATTCCTCTAAGTTTTACTGTTACACACCAATACACCACAGCAAATTCCTTGTACGTGAAAACCTACATGGCAATAAATCCGATTCTGATTCTGATATGTGTTTGTTCTCCAGGTCTGAAGAAGATCCTCAAGGTGTGTGGTCAGGTTCCCGAGCTGCCAGACCAGCTGCCCTTGACAGACAACACACAGCTGATTGCCAGCGTGCTCCTCAACAAGATCTATGACGACCTCAAATGTGACCCTGAGAGAAACAACTTCAGGGACATTTGTAATGAATATATCAAGTACGTCCATTAAATAGTGATTTCCCATTACCAGTGTTGTGGCCAAGACTTTCTAAAGAGAGACCAAGCCAACATAACTTATATCATCTCTTACGCTTTTTCTTTTTCTTTTCTTTTTTTCTTTTTTTTACCTTATCCTCCCTTTCTTTTCCACAGATCCAAAATTGACCCAAACAACATGGACAAGACCATTCATGCCATCAACACTGTCTCAGGGCTGCTTCAGGGTCCCTTTGATGTCGGTAATGCTCTGGTTGGACAGCAAGGCATAATGGAGATGATGGTGGCGCTGTGCGGCTCTGAACGGGAGGTGGACCAGATGGTTGCAGTGGAGGCGCTGATCCATTCCTCCTCAAAGATGAGCCGCGCCAGCTTTATCATCACCAACGGTGTGTCACTGCTCAAAGACATCTACAAGAAGACCAAGAATGAGAGGATTAAAATACGTGCGCTGGTGGTAAGTGTGTTGAGGAAATTATTGGAATAGGGTAGAATTTTATTATGTTTTATTATGTTTAATGTAAAATTCAAGACAGCACAGGAAAGTGAAAACAGTGTATGCATACTCATGTCCAGGTCTTTTCCAGGGTCTCTGTAAACTGGGTTCAGCTGGAGGTGATGATTATGCCTTAAGGCAGTTTGCTGAGGGCTCCACAGAGAAGCTAGCAAAGCAGTGCAGAAAGTGAGTACTCACACACAGACTATTAAATTATCTTGCAGGTTATTACCCATAATGATAGAAAAAATACTGGTACTGTATGTTGAAAATAAGTTAGGAAACTGATACTAGTGTCAATATTTTATAATATTTGCTAAACACCTAAGTAGTTAGTATCCAAATTGGATGCAAAATGCGAGATGGATTGGTATACAATACCAGAATGTCATTGTACCTTGCAACCCTACCTCTTCACATTGTTACTAAATACGCTTACTGTTAAATTATTCCTTTTTTACTCTTCTAGGTGGCTTTGTAATCCCAAGATTGATACCAAAACAAGGAATTGGGCAATTGAGGGTCTTGCTTATCTGACTAACGATGCTGATGTGAAAGATGACTTTGTTGAGGATGAGGTTGCCTTGAAAGCCATGTTTGAACTGGCAAAGGTGTGTCAAATAACAAACATAAAGAAACATACAGAATATCTGGTTAGACATTAGAAATAACCTCTCCTTTCTCTGTGTTTTTAGTCTAAGGATAAGACAGTCTTATATGCAGTAGCTTGCACCCTGATAAACTGCACCAACTCCTATGAAAAGAAGGAGATCATTCCTGAGCTGGTTCAACTGGCCAAGTTCTCAAAGCAACATGTGCCTGAGCAACACCCCAAGGTAAAAGAGGAATTAAAAGAAAAATATTCTTTCAGACAGCAGACCACAATATCTAAACTGACATAAGTAGATCAGGAAATGTTGCATATGCATGCATATAAACACTTTGTATACTTTCTCTCTCAGGACAAGAAGGACTTTATTGAGAAAAGAGTGAAAAAGCTGCTGAAGGCTGGAGTCACGTCAGCTCTTGCTGTCATGGTTAAAGCAGACAACTCCATACTGACCAACCAGACCAGGGAGATGCTGGCAAGGTGGGACATGACGTATTGCATAGCAAAGTGATCATGAGGCCTGTCATCAAATACTTCATATGACTGACTGGAATCACTCAAAAAAGCTGACTCATCACAGCATGTCATGCCAGAGCTTAGCTGCCACTTACTCACTTACTTTCACTTATGCAGTTCCCATGTAGATAGTGGGTAACAGCCTTTTCTTGAAATTTATTTTTAAATGTTCTATTACAGATACGAGGGAATGCAAGCTGAAACACAAATGAATACATCAAATGTCTTGTTTCTTCCTCCTTAAATTGCAACATTGCTTAATAATGATTGTTGAACTTGTTTTCTAATCTTTATCTCTAGGATTTTCTTGGCATTGTCAGAGGATTCAAAAGACCGTGGTACTATTGTAGCCCAAGGTGGAGGAAAGGTGAGTGATATGTTTGGAAATAAGTGTATGTAAAGTGAAGTAACGATTAATTATTCCACACCCCCCAGTGTAAAATAACACTGAACAAACATGAACTGAACAGACAGGATTTCAACTGTCCCCACTGTTGTTCATTGCCGTTACCTTCCGCCCTCAGGCTTTGATACCACTTGCTCTGGAAGGGACAGAAGCTGGGAAGGTAAAGGCCAGCCATGCCCTTGCCAGGATTGCATCTATTTCCAATCCAGAAATCGCTTTCCCTGGTGAAAGGGTAAGATATGCAACAACAGCTGCTTTTTGATTGTCAGGGAAGGGGAATGGAAACTTACTGAAGAACTACATTCTTCCTAATCTCCCCTTAGACTATACACCTTTCACTTTTGACATTGCCTTCCTTTGCCTATTTTTTTTCCCATCTCTCTATACACTGGGAGATGATAGGCAATTTATTATTTTCTGTCTCTCTTGGTTGACAGGTGTATGAGGTGGTGCGGCCTTTAGTTAGCCTCCTTCAGACGGACAGAGATGGAATCCAGAACTATGATGCCCTGAGAAGCCTCACCAACTTGGCTGGTTTCAGTGATAAACTACGGTAACATTTTTTAACCACAACATGATATTATCGTCACTTCAACTCATTTCCAATTTCTTTGCAGCTTGCATCGCGTTATTGTGTTTTTTCATCTGTTTTGTAGAGTGAAAATTGTGAAAGAAAAAGCTCTGCCAGAGATCGAGAATTACATGTTTGAGGACCATGACCAGATCAGACAGGCTGCCACTGAATGCATGTGCAACCTTGTTACATGTAAAGAGGTGAGAACAGACAAGTAGCTAATAACGTCACATAACAATGGATGACGCATAACCAACATGTGCAAACTGTGCGTAAGCAAGGTTTTCCAAAAGGAATAGCGACATTCAAGATTTTAACTCTGCGTTTTAGGTCCAAGAACGTTACCTGGAAGATGGCAACGATAAGTTGAAGCTGCTGGTGCTGCTATGTGGCGAGGATGACGACAAGCTTCAGATCGCTGCAGCTGGAGCTCTGGCCATGCTCACTGCTGCTCAGAAGAAGCTCTGTGTCAAAATGACCCTAGTGGTATGTATAACTGCATTTAGTGGTGTTTTTACTGTAGTATGTGAGTCATGGTTTCACATCTGTTTTGACAGCACAGGGCAGTTTGTAACAACGACATTGCCCTGCATCTGCTGTTTCCATATCTCGAATTGAACTTTAATGGCTGAATCTGAATTTGAACTTGATGCCATAGGGAAAAACTAAGACATTGATGCCTTACCTTACAGTTCTTTTCTGTTTGCTGCATAATGCCCCTCGGTGTGCCACATATCACTGTTTGTGCCACAGAATGCATTTCACATTTTTGTTAATTCACTTGGAATTAAAAAGACAGTTAATTTGGAATAACTGTAAGATTTCAAAATCATTAGGGTATTAATCTGTAATACTTTACCAAAATTAACTTTTGTGACACTTCATTCATGCACTTTGTGGTGTTTCACAAAATAGTCTAATTTCTGTTGAACACAGGCCTATGATACTGATACTTCAGCCTTTTCCAGAGCCACTAAAGACACAGGAACTCTAAAGATCCCCTTTAAAACAAAAATACAAATTTGCTCTAACCTTAATTTTAAAACATAGATTCCACTGTTTAAAACTGCAAGTGTTAAAACAGGTGTGTGACATTTTTAATTCACCTATTTACTTCAGAGTATCACTGACTATCTGATCTCTCCCAATAGACCACCCAGTGGCTTGAGATCCTACAGAGGTTGTGTCTCCACACCAACCCTATGATACAGCACCGTGCCCTTGTGATTATCTACAACATGCTCAACTCAGACGACAGTGAGTTGCCCAAAAAGTTGATTGAGAGTGAGTTGCTGGAAATCCTCTCAGTGATTGGCAAGGCGGAGGACAATCCCAGGAGGCAGGATGCCATCGATGTGGCACGCACATGCCTGCTCAAAGCTATGGATCTTGGTCTCATCAAACCCTTCACCAGCCCTTCTTAAAGTGCTGGCAACAAGAAAAACAGCAGCGATGGACATTTTTCTTAATTTTTCTGTTAAACATAGACATTTTCTCCCCAAAATGCCTTTTCTACATCTACATCTACGATATTAAAGGATTCATCAACCTGGTTCCAAATCTCTAAAGATAATCCCTCACAATATAAATCAGTGTTTTTTACAGAAGTTGTTTTGGGCCTAGTGAGCTGAGCATGTATGGGAGATTTTGATGAAATGTATTATTTCTTTTTTTTAAACACTGAATATTACTTTTCCTTTTTCAGTACAAATGACAATGACAATCAATGTTACCCCTGCCTCCACCCCACTTCCCCATACCCTTCCCCATGCACTTCCCAGTTACACAAAGACAAAACATTACACCGCAAATCACGTATAACTAACCAAAGACGGATGTGTGATATAGATCAACAAAAAAATAAATAAATAAATAAATAGCAGCACCAAAATAATTATATAAACAAAAGTAAGTTAAAAACACATAAAAATGATGTATTTATACATTTATATATTTATGTATATCATTTTCTAACTATAAGATTGTTGCCTTATGTTAGGGTATCTCTAACACTTGCATTACTGAGAAATGTAATAAATGGTTTCCAGATTTCCTCAAACACGTTTAGTCTATTCCTCAATACGTTATCTTCTCTAATATCATACATGATGCCATTTCGTTAATCCATTCTTTAATACTTGGTCTATTTGTTTTCTTCCAATAAAGAGCAGTAAGCCGTTTGGCTTGTAAGATACACATGTCTGTAAGCGTATACTTCTTCCTCCTCGGCTTTAAGTTTGAAGGGTAACTAATGTAAATCTTAGGGTTGAAAGGGACCTCTACAGAGACCATCACATGTTTACAGTGATACAGGGTTTATTTACATTAATTTCATTTAGTACATGTACGGAAGTACGTAAGCGTATTGCTGCCACATTACGAAAAAAAAATAGGCTCACGTTATTTCAAGATACGACATTTTCACGTTCTATTGGTAAAACGTGAAAAAGATATTGTTATAACAATATCTTTTTCACGTAATTACGTGATACTGAGCCTATTTCTTTTTTCGTAGTGTGGCAGCAATACGCTTACGTATACATGTGTCTGGTATATTGTGTAATTTAACTGGTGTTATATATATATATATATATATATATATATATATATATATATATATATATATATATGAGCCAATTATATTGCAATAGTATGAGATGAATAGACCTATTCATAAATCATTTGTCTTCACAAACCACAGTCCAATCCTCCTCCTATAAAATACTTCCTCATTCAAAACCTTGATGGTGGAAACCTCATGCTTCTAATTTTTCCTCTGAGGACACTTGGTAACCAGAAGTTAAGAAATCATAGAAGGAAGAAATCAAGCCTTTATTATAGCAATCCTCTGTGACCTGTTCCTCCAGTGAGGGGATGGTTGTAATGTCATATTTTCAATCTTGACTTGTGAAGATAAAGAATATATCTGTTTGAAAATCACCAATTTTCCTCACTCTCATCTCTGCCCATATACAGAAGCCCCCAACCGCTCTTCCAGGTTTAAATTCTGCACAGCCCCAGACCGGACTGAAATGTGATAAAGACTGAGAAATGTTAAAATATTTTTGGATGTCGTGCACATCACTGGCCTACAATATGATTAGTTGTTTTCTTCAGAGCCCTCACTTTGGATACTGTACAGATGTATCGGTGGGTCCGGTTTAACAGAGCATTTTTTTTAGAGTCTCTACATCTACCCAGGATGGAGGGGAAAGTGATGAGAAGTAGAACATCACCTTTCGCGATTTTCCCTCGCAGTAGCACCCTGACCCAGGTTGGAACATTGAAGGCGAACTTCCTCTCACGTTTCCTGTTAGGGACGCGTTGACGGTATAGACACCGTGATAATGATTATCATTGCCATTAAGCCCAAGACGCACGCACATGTCCCAGGAGTCGTTTCACTTGGAGGTGAAATTGGTAAATTCTTTGCTTTTGATGCGCAAGTGTGAAACGAGTTGAACTCCCCAGCCGCGGATTTCACTTCACTTCACTTTTTCTCCATCTCTCTTGAACTCATCGCGCCGTTGGGACACAACCTTGTTAACAGCCGGCGGCAGGCGGCTCTTTCTCTGCAGACCCCGGAGCAACCTGGAGCTGTTCGACTGAGTTTAATCACGGACCACGAGGTAGGAAGCTTATTCCACAGACGGATCACCGTTTCTTTGCGACCTGACACAAACTGTATCAAAATCAGCGATCCTGGCTCGTAGCTTTTAGCTTCTTTTCCTTCTTCCCGTCCCCGCCCTGATTGACACACAAGATAACTCAGTGATCACACGAGATAGGCCGACACTTATCTAAAGGCTACACTCTGCAGAGGACACATGGGGGACACATACTTTAAAAAAAAAAAAAAAAAAAAAAAAAAGATTTTAAAAAAGCAACAGTTTGGTAATGAAGAAGTATTGATAAAGAACCAAACCGATAAGGGGTAGCCTATCGATAAGAGTGTCAATAAAATCCTAACGTTACCAATACCTATCTCTACTACCTCTCTGCCCACCTGATTGATAAAAAATGTTTTTTTTTTTTATTACTGTTGAAGTGTTACACTGTTTATTTAAATGATTTTATGCTTTTAGAAATTTATTTGTATTCAAGTGAAATCAAAATAACGTTAGTAATTTGTGGCCATGATGCTCTGGCATTTGGCCTCCAGGGTGGCCTTGCCCCTAAAATTACCAAGTTCCAGGCCTTTTGTCATTAACAGGACATTCAGTTTAAAATAAAAATGTCCTCACAGCAGTGATGGCGCCCTGGATTCATCCATGAGGGCTGCTTTATTGCAAACAATCAGCGTGTGACAGCTGACCTGTGTATGTGTGTAGCAGAGCCAAAAAAAAAAAAAAAAAAACTATAAGAATCACATATTAATTTAACAAATTTCAGAACTGCCCTAATTTTGACGGACATTTCAGTACATTATGTACATGAAAGATGGTTTGTGATGTTGGAGTGTGCACCTCTGTTAACTAAAGCCACACCCATCTGTGCACTTTCTGCCATTTTAATTCTGAACAAATCTCTGTGCTGAAAGATGGAGAAAGGCCTGAAGCACCATTGCTGCGCGGTAAATCGTGTTTGGCATTAAGCATTTTTGTGCTTTGTTCCATTGTTTAGGTGTTGCCTACACTCTCAGAGCGATGAACCATTTGAAGAGGGAAAACATTATTTCACAGAATGAAATTTGGTAAGTAGAGTCTCATATATTTGGTTAGTAGTCCTTAATCAGAGACTGATATACTATATGTTATCCAAAGTTTAAAAGGCAAAATGAAAATGTTGAGTTGTAATAATGTGCTTTTGCTATTAATAATTTGCAATTGCTACTAATCCTACCTTCATGAAGGCTTGAAGTTTTAGAGAGGTGTTGATTCAACTGAATGCTCATTTTAGGGGCTGCAGTTTGTGGTTCTTTTGAACTGTATTGTGTTGTCCAACCCATTTCTTTCAATAAAGGTTGGCTAAAAAACAGACACACACTCTGTATAACGCAATACAGTTCAAACCAAATCCAAACATGTACATACGTATCAAAACCTCTTTAAACAAAAACATACTGAGTAAAGGGAGGATGCATAGGCTGTTGAATTAGACTTTCCCCAGTTACTGAAATAAATCGTCATGATCTCCACAGTAACAGTTAAATCTCTAACTGATAGAAATGCAGTTCTCCAGCCTTTGCCCATGTGAATCACTATTGTGATACATGGTCAAAGTTGGGGTACTGATGAACTGAGGAGACAGTGGCGTGCGGGGATTTCAGCGAATTTAGGTCAAACAGACTAATAAAGAAAAGAGTGATTCTGACCTAGGGGGAATTCCAGGAGGGTGTCTGGGTAGAAAATAATTCTGTAACTTTAGGTTTCTGATGGAAAACCATATTTCCAACAGGACGTCTGGGGGAAACAATATACGTCCCAGTGAGAAACAGTGGAAGGCAGCCGGATCATGTTTTGTGAGCCAGAAAAGCTTCTTAGCTCCGATCGCTAACATTAAAGGTAAGTTTCTGACAATCTACCAACTTCAAACTGTGTCCAATGTCAACCATCAGAGCCTTCAATTTAGTTTGTATTTTGTTTTGATAGGACTGACCGTCATGTTTCTGCTGGTGGTTGCTCCTGGACTCGCTCAGTGCTTTCCAGTCAAAGCAAGTCAAGGTATGTCTTGTTATATCTCTTGTTCACGCCACTCATGATTAAAACAAAGTTCATGTGAGATATTTCATAGGTATCCTGTATTTGGTTATAGGTGGAAACAGAACTGTGCAGCTGTTTTTCTGCAAGATTCCAGGATGTGCTGCTAATGTGATTAACGTATTTTGTAACGATAAGCTGCTCTTCAGTCACACTCACACGACAAACTGCATGGGCCCTCCACAACCCGGTGCTGTCTGCCAGCATGATGGTCGGGCATATGTTTCCATCGATACAGATGGTGACTGTGAATTTGAAGGGAAAGACGGTTATATTGAGACCCAGAAATATACAGGTATTTACTTTTTCTTTCTAAAGCCCTTAATATCAATTATTCACACTGTTTTTAAAACTTACATTTTCATTTGATGGCCCAGAAAACAACAGACTGAGTGTGTTTACATGCACATTAGTATCCCAGATCTGATAGGGTTTTTGGAGTTTTTTATGTGTAAACCTCATATATTAGCAAGATCTTATAGTAGTTCTGAAAAATGATTAGATTTATTTAAATATGAACATTCAGTAAGTGGGTTTACTGACTTAAATACAGAAAAGACTTCCAAGTTTGTACTGTTTATGTCACTGCTCATTTTCTGCTGCTGTCCTCTGCTGTTGGTGCTTCTACTTCTCCATGTCAGGACTCATCACAACAGCTGAGGGCGCTGTTTGATAATAGTTTTGTGTTTGGAGGAAATTCCATCACTGCACAATGCTAAATTTCACCATCGACATTTTAGCTGTGGAATCTCTCTGCTGTCACTTTTTGCTGACTTTAAATAAGAGTACCCTTTACAAAAAGCAATACAAAACATCTTGATGCCAAACTACATTATAGATTTATATTTATTACCCATTGAAATGTTTCTGTTCAGTATTTACTGTGCTGTAGATAAATTGACTGAACTGTTCATACTGATGATAAATTACAGTTTCACAACAGCACATTTTCTGGATTAAAACCTAAATAACACACAGTCACAGTGTATACAGGTAAAATATATTTTCTGATGTTCAATAACTGATCCTATTCTGTTTTCTCAACTAGACCAGAGCAACAATTTTTTTTCTATCACTGGTAAGCTTTTCCTGCAGATACACATTTTACACCATGCCACTCACTGTTTTGATGGACCATTGACTGGAGTTTTCCCTCTTTCCTCTAGCTGTCACGTCATCACCAGTCACCACAAAGGGTCCACAAAAGGACCATGCAGAACTTGGATACACTGTGGTTGGAGTTATTTGTAAGTTCTGAACACCAGTAAATCTGATAGTTGTTGTCTGCTTACGCCTTGTGTTTCTTCAGCTGTCAGCAGAAGCCAGTGGTAAAGCTTTCTTTCATCTTTCACATCACCCATGTCTGCCATGATGTTATTTGTTGAATTCAAGAAAAAAATGCATTTCTCTTGATTCCACAGGTGGTTTAATAGGCCCAATACTAATAGTAAGCTTAAGTGTGTTTGCACTTTTCTGTAAAAAGAGACAAAACAGAGAGAAAAATCAACAGCCAGAAGGGTAATCAAAATGTTTTATTGTCATTCACAAAGTTCCTTTATTCATATATGTAGCTATTGTGATATTATGTTACTAACATGTCCCCATGTTTCATATGAATTTGTTTAAGTGACTCTGGTGTGACTGAACCCCTACGAGTGATACAAAGCCTTGGAGAAACCAGTGAAAGGTTAGTGAACATGGATGTGGCAGCATATAGCCTATAGTATGAGCAAATGTAGATGTAAATATAATAATTCTAAGATGACCTCTTACACCTTCAGAGATACTGGTGGTCCTGGATTGGATGTCGGCATCTCCCCTCCACAACCTGACCATTGAACTTAGCCTTATATTTTGTCCTTGTGTTATTCAAATTTTACTTGTCTTATTTCGTTAAATAAAAACGATCAGTATTAAACAGACTACCTTGTATTTGTATTGTTGTGCAAGCCTTCACCACAAGTTACTGAATATTATTATGTAAACACTCCATAGTATCACAGGGATGCCAAAACCCTCATATCATGCAACCAGAAACTAAAATGAGAATAACGTTTTTTTTTTTTTTTTTAATGAAGTTAAATAAATGATTATTGTTACTGCTGAACGAACCTCCGCGTCCCGTCCAGGCCTGCAGAGGGCGCGCTGGAGTCGCTTTCCACGCTTTGCATCCTTGAACGGCTCGGCCGCATGCAAAGAGGCAGGGCGGCGAGGAGCGACTCCTCAGTTTGTCGGCAGCGCGGTCAGCCTGTGGTTGGGAGCACACACTGCGTACGATTTTTTTATTATTTTTTTTTCTCCCGACCCCCCCCCCCCCCCCTTGAACCGCGTTCATTTGTCCGCTGGGGATCGACCGCCGTGAGGAGAGGGCTTCCTGCGAGGACTGCAGCGGAATAAAAATATTATCTGTACACGACTGCTCAGGAGAAGACGGTCGGCTGGTAAGGCTTCTGCGAGTTTGATGCGGGCTGTCTGGCGCGAAAAACATTAGACGTGTCTCGTTAAAATGCGTGGACACTGAATAATAATAAAAAAAAAAGAATAGATTTTGAGGTCAACTGTACTGACACATTGACCATTACAAACGTGACGCTCCGTGTGTGAAAGTGTCAGTCCAGCTGTTGCGGCAGGTGCAGGTGCGCTTCTGCTGTTTCTGGTCAGATACCAAGTTGTTGTGATATTATGGGTACGCGGTTGCGTTGTTCTCGTTTTACTGTAATTCAAATGACAAATTGAAAGCGGGAGGGGAATCAAACGCGATGAGGGTTGACAGGGCGGCTCATTTTAATTCCACCCTTAAACTCTACACAAGTGAAATTCTTGTTTTGCTCTCACTGCTGGAATAAAGCCTGTCACACAGCCAGTTACAGAGTGTAGCTGCGGGGCAGCCGCCAGTGTTTGCTCTATCAACGTTTACTTTTTGCTGCTGTTTTCTAATTAATGAGGAAGTTTGTTGTTTAGGTCTTGGACTTTTAGTGAGAAACTGGAAGTCTGTCAAGTCTGATGGGAAATGAATCATCAAGTGGGTTGAAGGTTGTGTAACACATTAGGGGGCAGAAGGAGAAAGTCAGACATGATAGTAATGGAAATCTGACCTCAGCCCCCTGCTGTGTATGAGCATAGAACAATGTTAAGATTCTCCTTTAGATATTGCTGTTTACACCTGGCTGAGTTTAACCCTTTTGTAAGCCAAGTTACTGAGAAAAACAATACATGTGTGCAGTCATACAGCTGCTGAATCCTTTCAGCACAACATAAGCTGTAGGCCAGGTGACAGATTGTCTGTGTTCCAAATATATTATCCGTGTACGTTTTTACTGTAGATGCTACTCTGGACCAGCCTTTCATTTACTGGCCTGAGCCTCAGTACCTATCACATTATCACTGCTCTTTACAGTGGACTGCTACATTTCTTCTCCTGGTAATTGGCAGCCAGGCTGTGACTGTGGAGTAGCTTCGCCTGCCCAAAGAGGAAAAGAGATTGGAGAGACTGGTTATCGTGTATCTTATGCTGGGAGACTGAGAGCTGCCCAGTGAGCAGGGAGGCTGCTTAAGCAGGCTCAACAGCAGCAGTGCCCAGTGAATGATCTGGACTTACTGGTTCAGTGGCAGTTCAACTATTGAGCTTGTGTTTATATGACATTATATCACTGACAACATGCTGAATTATGTTTGTGTGTCAAAGGGAGAGTTTTGTTTTGTCATATAAAAAGGCACATCATGTGCCTTTTTATGTATTGTATGTATATTGTATATTATATTGTATATTGTATTGTATGTATATTATGTAGTTTTCTCTCCGCTGTGAGAGAGGCAGTTGCAGTTTTATTTATGTGTCCTTTATCTGAGCATCTTGGACAACTTGAATGACAAATGCTTCCCTTTAGAAATGACACAGGGTGTGATGTGACTGCTTTATTTGCTTTTTCTTATAGTTAACCTAATTCTAGATCTGAGCTTAAAACATCTGGTTACAGGTACTCCTGGTGGTCCTGCTTGCTGGATAATGAAGTGCGTCTGCTGTGTCCTGTGTCTGATTTTTCCCTGTGATGTGTGTTTCGTGTTACAGTCATGTGTTTTCTGCAATGCGAAGTGGCTTATAAAGCAACTTATGTTGAAAAACACCTTGTGATTATTGAAATATTACAGACACTGGATTGACACTAGTTTGAATCCAAGTGTGAAGTACTCTGAGAACAGAGAAAACGAATAGTCATGCAAATCTGACTGACAAGGAAAATGTGTTACACAGCATTATGAGCATGTGGTTGCTTTTAGGAATTTCCTGTTTCTTCCTCATTTGACTGGGAGGCAGGGGAATTGGTCCAGCCCGGGGCCAGGTTGGTCAGCTTGCCGCAGAGGATGTTTGAAAGGGAAAACAGCTCATGCAAATCCCCCTGCTCTCTCCTTTGGACACACCTGAGCTCCTGTGCTGTGCTGCCTGCCGCCCTTGCACTGATATGCTGCTTGTCAGAGTGAGCAGCATCTGTGCATTATGTAATATTTTCCACCTGAGTAGCAGCAGAAGTGCCACAGCATTGTAGAGCCAAAAAAGAATTGTCAAATCACATTTATTCTCAGCTTTTTTGGGGCTTTAACTACGGTGGAACAGATTCTCTCTTAAATTAGTGATTCAAATGTGACACTGACTGTTAACTGTGAGCATAAATCAAAAACACTGATTCAAAGCAGATTGTCACCTTTTTAAGCCAACATTAGTATATATTTTTCCTGCTGTATGAGCCTCCTGTGAATAGGTAGCATAGCAGTTAACAGCTATAGGGTTGTTAGTGCAGTCTTGTGATTTTGGGTCAAAGAGCACTCTGTGTACTATGATCATACTGTACCATGGGATCCAGTAGTGATAGAACCGAAATAACAGGCATATGAGGCTCATTAAGACAGTTACGTAAGTCAGTGCCCTGAACATTAGTTCTCAGCTCTCTCTCTCATGCCTGATTATGGTCTGACTGACCGATGTGCCTTGTGCCCGCACACAGGGGTGTGGCCCCATGAAGGCTCTGGTTACATTCAAGATGGTCTGATTAAAAAAAAAAAAAAAAGCCTCACTGTATTGTGATAATGAAATCCAGCACCTTGTAATCTTTGTGTGTGTTTAGTGTGACCTCTCCTCTTCCTACGCCCACTTTAATTCTTCTCTCAGAGGATCCTCTCTCACTCCCTCAGTCTCCAGTGTTATATTCTGGGTCGAAGCGCTAATGTGCTACGTCCCAGTTGCCGTGGGTTAAAAACATGACAAGAGTGTTTGTTGTCAGTAAGCTCAGCTGTAGCAACCTTGGATCATAATACTTATGCATATTCAGTGAACCGACAGATCCAGGATGTGGATTTCAGTATCAGTTCCTGTAGTGGACATTGTGGAGTTATTGTGTTTACTGTGATTTAACTTGTAGCAGTTGTGGGATGTCCTACAATATAATGTGGTTGCAGTTTCTGATTTTTCTTTTGGTTAATGAGTGTTGTGTGTTACGCTGCCTTGCCATTTCCCTATTAAGTCTGTCCCAGGCATTTTAGGGGTTGCTACTAGGGATAATAATACCTTCATATTGATTAAACAAGTAAGTTAGTAATTGTAGTCCGACTATACTGGATTTTTGATACTGATATCATTTGAGATTCTAAAAAATCTGTTTACCGTGTAAACATTAACATTCACATAGACATTAACTAGCATATTTGGTGTTTGTAGTAGATAAATAAAATGATTCAGTGGTAATCAAAATAGGAATTTATTGTCAGCAGACAGATGATTTGACTAACTGAATCAGTGCTCGAAGCCTTTTCCATGGCCAGCAGTATGAATCAGAGAATCAGAGATCAGCTGAAGAAGAAGGTCCTTCGTAGCATAAACCAAGACAGTTCAGTGGGCAGTTTGACCTACATACTCTATTGATCGGATGAGGTTTCAGCCTTCACACCTCTTTTCAGTTGTATTGCACTTCTATCTACGCACAGTGTGGGCTGCTCTCTCTCTGTTATCTGTTTTATTGTCCTCATTCATCAGCCTGTCCAAACTCACGTCAGCACATACCACGTACTACTGATAGCCACCAGAACTTCATAATCAGCTATCTTTTATTATAAGTACTATGATCATTGCTCCCCCTTATCTATATGAAATTTATTAGAAAGTGAAAGCTCCCCCACATTAGTTTTCACAGTGATGTAACATACATAAACTATACACCAGTTGTAACGAATAGGAAATAATCTCCTTAACTTAAAGTCTCCCCCTTTATGTGATTTGCTTACATGATTCAGAAGTACAAGTACTAGTAAATAGGGGCGTTAAAGTAATTTCAAGTTCATGTAATTTCAAAATCACTGGAATGCCCCTTTAAGAGTGAAGATACAAATTGTCACAACAGTCCTCATTCACAGCAACTTATATAATTCTAGATGACCCTGCCCAGCCAGAGCCGTTTTTCTGCTTCACTGATTTTCATGTTTGTACGGAGATATGTTAAGCTTGGGAAGACTGTCAGCAAATACCAGTGTCAGGGTCTGTTAAAAAATGTCTTTCATTTACTTTGAAGTTGAATCTTGATGTAGAATTTCCCAATATTATTGCTCTAAACAGTATTTGATCTAAACAACCCCCAAAGGGGAGTTCCCTCCGGCCTGGCCCCACAGCACGTCAGCATCAGCCTTAGAGAGGACGAAAGAATCTGCCAAGGGAGGCCTTCAGCGGTAATTGGCTCATAATTGTGCTTCTTTGTATAACGATTGGTTGGTTGGAGGGTTGCAGGCAGAGCGATGGGTTGGCAGCCTTGCAGGAATTCAGATTATTCGGAGGTTGTGGTGTTTGTTGTTGTTTCTTGCTGTTGTTGTTGTTTTGGCCCTGCTGAGCCCCCCATGCGCCCCTCCTACCTTCCTGCCCTGGTAACGACAAGGCTTGCAGAGGCCCACTCGGGGGACCCTGGGGCGCTGGAGAGAGAGAGTCGGAAGAAGGGATGACAAAATGAAAGGGTCAAATAGCAGGAGACAGAGGGGTGGGTGAAGACGAAGAAGTGGGAGAGAAGAGTTAAAGAATGCGAAATTTGACAACATGAAATTCCTTGTTTCGTTTTTCCTCAGCAGCCAATGACATCCGATCAATAAAGGCAGGGTAATCTACTCTCCTCTTACCATCTTGATTGACCTCTGAGTATAATAAACACAGTCAGTTGTGCCTACAGTGATATGTATAGGTAATAAACCTGCCTGTCACCCTCGTGGCTGAAAGGAAAGTAAAGAGGACCTTTGCACTGAGTAAAACTAAGTTGGGCTTGGCTGGGATGGGCAGATCTCTCTCTTCCTGTCTTTGTGTCATGTGATCATGTTTTCCATGGGCTTTGACGTTAGTCGCTGAGGTGAGCTTGCGCATATATCACTGGTGGTTGAATATAATAAGCCTGCTGTAATAAGTCCTGGTCTCAGAGAGTGCAGTGCTGTAGTGTATCGCTCGATCAGGGCAGCCTTTCCCTGCCTCTGTGTCTTTGGAGAACATCGTCTCTGTTTTCTCTCCATATACTCCCCCCCCCCCTCCATTCCTTCAGTTGAATCATGTGACTCTGGACACAGAGGGTGACCTCCTCCTCACTGCTTCTCATGCAGAGTGGAACTGGAGTGAGACACTCTCTGAATTACAAATACTCAGGCCTCTCCCTGGGTTTCTTGTATTCATGTTGTCTTTAGAAAATAAAATGTATGAATTCTCTTGCTCTATATTGTGCAATGATGTACTTTGCATTATTACAATGAAGATTTTTTCTTTCTGTCCTGCTGGGAAAAATGCTTTGCTTTGAATGAAACTTGACAGGTGGTTTTGTTGTATGTCGTTGTTTTGGAAATCACCAGGGAAGCACCCAACTGTATATTTAAAAGTATCACACCTTTTTTCCAAATGTCTTTCTCTCTCCCATTGTCTTCCACCCATCTTTATCATTCCCTCCCTCTGTCAAGCACATTTTTTTCTGTTCATGTCACATCTGAAAGGTCATAGCTCTGTAGGTGTAGTGCCTCTTTCCCTCCCACCTATTGTTTCTCTTCATTTGCTGTTGTCAAAAGGTCAAACACCATCAATAGTTAAAAAGTACATGCAGTTGGTGCTTGTCGCCTGGCCAGTGATATATCTCACACGTGCACATCGCTGAGCCCACTAAAACAAGTATTCAGATTTATGTTGTGCTCAGCACACGCTGCACTGTGTGACGATGTATCAGGGACGGTATACTGTTCTCATTGTAAAGAGCTCCCACTTTTTCTCCTTGCAGCATCATGTTTTTAAGACATAGATCACTGTGTTTAAAAAAATAAAATGACAAAAACAAAGTTTCCCATGAGTCATAGCTGCACTCTGACATCAATGACAAAATTCTGTAGCTTGCTAATGAGTTGATGTAAGCATTCTGACATGCTCTACCTTAATTATTACACTACAATAGGTACAACTGTGCACTTTTAACATCATAACGTACTGTACAGGCTACACAATGGATGTTACATTAAATCCTTTTGATTTAGGCAACAACAAAGTCTTTTCAATTGGTGCTGCCCTTTGGCCAAAGCTTACATTTTTTTCTAGTAGTAGTAAAAGCAATAAAAGCGGTCTCCACATTCTTAATCCAACCAATCAATCAACCACTAGGGCTGCCAATGTGGCTACAGATTTTTTTTTCCTGTTAAGACATATCGTCTTTACACACACTCACGCACACTCTTTGCCAGCTCTGCAGTGCTGCACAGTAGACACTACTCCGAAGCTGCAGCACAGCTTGTCCCTTAGAGGGATGATGAAAACAAACACACCTCCAGAGGATACAGTGAAATATGGAACAGAACGCACCAAAAACAAACCCAAATAATACACGCCTGCTGTTTTACAGCTTTATTTGGTGTGGGTACTCAGCTGGGAGAGAAAACACATGGGTGTGTGCATAAGATGTGTGGCATGTTATGTTCTCTTTGCTTTGTGTGTATTTGTATTTTTGTTAAAAAATGGGTGGAACCAGAGCAGAGCTCTTGAATTGAGTGTGAGTTTGTCTTTTTTTGTGTCTTTTAGTTTCATGAGCAGTTGTTTCAGTTTGACTAAAACAGTGTTAGTCTGCCGCCCACCAAGCATTTTCTACTCCTTTGCCTGTCTCACGATTTGTCTGTGAGAAAAAACTGTCATTCATCTAGGGGATAAATCAAAATGTTTTTGAAGTGGTGCAGAACTACATATAAATTATTTATTATTGTAATTTATAGGACTGATCATTTCTGCGTGGCTAGTGGAGGGGAGCCCACACATTAGATGTTTGTTTCCCAGCTGCATGATTCATTACAGAACATGACATATTTCACAGAAGCAACTATTTAACTCAGTTGGGGTAACTAAGCCAATTATGTAATCACTGACACAAAACAGTGAACAAGTGTTTTACACAAGGCGTGAGAAGGATTACGACTACCGCCCCACACCACATATACATTTAGCCTTGGGATATATAGTACTTTTGGGAAATTTGGTATTATTATTTTGCACTTTATTTCATTGTATTTTATTATGGTGCCTGTAGTCCTGGAATATTGAGTATTTGATTAAACAATACAAAACAACAATCCAATTGAACACATTTTTTGAACTAAATTTTGCTTTGGTGGCGTTTCTGTGAGCCATATTGAAGGATCAGAGCAGTTAAGTTGATGAAGCCGACCCCCTAAAGGCCTAGCTAAGCTGACTCCCCATGCATCTTCTTGATTGTATCCATCCAAATCCAGACAGTGCTTATCTAACATCTCACAGTCAGGGATTGTGAAGGTCATGAAAGCCCAACAGTCCAGTCTTCAGTGCTCTGCATTGCTGGTCTGCTATTGATTCTCCATTATGTCTCCAATCTGCTGCAGTAATCCAATAGTATCTGGGGACTGAAGCAAAGCAGAGCAAAAAGGAACCAATATGTAGTATCTGTGTCCTGGTGATAGAAACTGTGGGAGCCTCCTTGAGCACCTCTAAGCCCTGATGTTATGATCAGATGGTTTGAAAATAGTTTATACTCTACTGTGGAAATACCCGTTCCACTTTTGTACTTATTGTAAAGAACCAGAAGGGAAGAGATAAATGATTTTTAAATTATGTATAATTTCCAAAAATGTGTAGAATGGCTGGTGACTGGTTGGTCTGTCTGATTCCTGCCTTCATAGTTATTACCACTACCTAACCCACTGAGACCAGTGAGGGAATATAACCACAGCTACTTTGACTTTTTTACAGTTCAGATAAATTGGATCTGCATTTTCATCATACCAGACTGCTCTCAGCAACATATTTTTCTTGCCAGGACTGCTTGGCTACAGAGTGGCTGTTTGACTTCCACAGGGGCCGACTGGCACCCGTGGCTATATCCCTGAAACCATGGAGGAGATATGGCATGAGAGCCAGTGTTTGATCTGCAGTCAAGTGTGTTTGTTTGAAGGGTGGTAGAGTTTCTGACAAGGGCGTGTGGACGAGCGGGAAAAGAGTTGTTTAAGAACAGAGAGACTGACGGAGAGAAGAACTAAGTAAGTAAAGCTTATTTATATAGCACCTTTTAAGAGCAGAAGTCACAACGTGCTTCCCAAGTAGGAAAGTTAAAGTGAATAAAAAGTACATAGTTCACCAAGTCTGGATTTTGACATAGTCACAGGAAGCGCCGTCATGAGTTTGCCAAGAAACTTTGCAGTTGCAACAGTTTTGCGTGTGTACAGTATAGTTGTTTGTGCTTTAAAATTCAAGTTTGACAACTGCGTGAAATGGAAATTGAGTATTATGTCTCCCCATTCTATCGATTTTTTCTCCCTGGTCCATCTTGTGCAAACATGGTATTGCACAGTTTTACCATGACTTATGAAATCTTGAAGATCTTGCTTGACTTTCACAAGAGCACACAAACAACCCACAACTCAACCCCTCTACACAGACCAGTTCTAAGTGGTTTTCATTCAGATTTAGACTTTCAAGTATAGAGTTTCCTGTTAATTGATCAGTTGTATCAGTTTACTCGTTTGGTCCTCAACCAGACCACAAAACATCCACTATCTGCCAGAGGCATTGCTTTGACAGGGATCCCTTTTTGTTTTTGTAGGTCACAGTAATGTAATTGTGACTTTCAACTTATTATGTGTAACAGTGTACATTTTCTCTATTTTTTCTCGTTGTTATGCTCCTGTACGCCAGTGGTATTTGCAATGGGAGTGTTAGAATGTGGTAAGGCACGGCTGATTAGGATGATCCATCCATCCATTTTCATCAACATGTCCAACCATCTGTCTGCCTCCCTTTTGTTGAGAGGTGAACAACAGACCTGCTGTTGTGCGCTGCAGCTGCGGGCCTCGCATAGATTGTTCTAGAAACAGTCTGTTGGAACACCCGCTGGGTTGTGGGGTCAGGTGAGAGAGCGGGAGAGAGAGAAAGAGAGGTCCAAACAATCCCTTTTGACACTGACACTCGGGCCAGGGCTGAGCAGAGAGCCAGCCAGGCCGGCAGGCTCATTAACATTCCTCAGGTTCAGAGCACACAGTCATGCAGTGTAGTGGCTCAGGTGGATCAACACCTCATCACACAGCAGTGAGGAGTAATGCATTTCTAATGACACAGCTAATGATTGATAAGGTGATTTTGTTTTGTAAAGAGCATTCCAGGTGACTTTTGCCTCAGTTCCAGTCCCGTAATGCGGTGCGACAAATAGTCTTTTCATTCAGGATGAGTTTACAAGTTTTGAGTGACCACCACGGACTGAATGTTTGCATTTTGCTTCCAGCTAATATGTATCTGTATTGGAGTTATCTCTGTGTTTAAAGCAACAGAAGAGCTGGTGCACAGATAAGGACCCAGCCTGGAGATAAGGGTTCAGTGTCTGCTACATTCTTTTAATATTTGAATCAATGAGTGTGTGTCAACACGTATTTATCCTAAGACACAATTCTCCTTTTGAAGACTGGTTTTAAACATGGCTATAACATATTTGGTGCTTTTCTGATAAGTAATGCACCCTGCAGCATTGTAACTTAGTAACAGTAGTACTGTATTGGTAGTTGTAGTAAGGCTTTCACAATAAACCTGTTCCATTGAGTGTGTGTATTCTCTAATAGATTTTGATTCCATAGGGATGTGATTGCTATACACAGAGCAGGTCACCGGAGGACATTGTGCTGTTTTTCCCACTCAATCAGCAGACACACACTGAGGAACAGTTTCATTGCCTTGTGTCACTCTCCCGCACTTTCTCTGAAGAGTGAAGGAGTACAAAATTCGTAATAAATGTAGAAAGGGAAGTAAAGAGAGTAGGAGGGAGTGGTACAGTAAAATTCTTAGAGAACATATGAGGAAATGAGACAGGCTGGGGTTTTTGTTTCCCAGTAAGGACTTGGTTGTGCTGTAAGCTTGGCAGTGCCGTCAGATGCTTTTAGCCCCAGGGCTTTCATACGCACTCTGCAGCGCTGCTTCTTTATGAGGTGTTATTTATCCAACACACACCCACATGGCCTGAAATATTGAACGAATTTACAGAAATGAAGAAGTCAGAGATGAGGAGAAGGAGAAGGAAGGTGCTGTGTACATTTGTGTATGTGACACTAAACCTGATATACGTGAGTCAGCAAATGCTTAAATATAGTGTGCTTTCTACATCTGCACAGTGAATTTGTGCAAAGATGTGTGAATCATGATTGTATTGTATTCCACAACAAGACTCTTAACAGGAAGAGTTGGGATAGCTATATGACACACATGCATAAATATTTCATTAGTCGTGACTGAGCGTGACAAAGCAGAGATCTCATGCTGCAGGCCATTTCAACAGTGAGAGTTTAGAAATAGACTAAATTGCCTCTCCTATCATGCACAGAATAACAAGAGAGGGATGGCCTTAAAATGGCCTCCAACTTATTGCATTTAATCAAGGAATCTTTGCTGGTGGACATGTTCCCTCCCGTCCTCAGCTTGTCACATCTTAACTTTGGAGCAGATTCACTTAATTCCGAGGCTGTGAGCGTTTTCTTGCCCTGGTTTCTTATTGTGTAATAATAACTCTTTTTTTCTTGCAGCGGGTCCCTTGACGGATCCAAACCTCCTGATGTTTGCTCGAGTTGACAATCAAGAGATGTCGCCCTGATTGCTGTTTGTCGGGCACAGCTCTTCATTAAGCAAGGTACATGTATGCTATTGACTTTTTCAGTCAGCATATTCATGGTGGAAATAGTATCATAGTTTTATTTCAGTGCTTTGTGTCTCTTTCAGATGTCAACCACAACAGAGAACGGGATGGCAGGGCCTCGGAGCACAAGCAGAGAGAAAACATACAAGAAGGTAAAAAGTATGACAATTCAAACTACAGCCTCACTGTGTTTGGTTTTATTTACCTCTTAAGACAAATGATAACCTGCCTCCATAACATTTATTTTGGAATGTCATAATCAGACAGCAAGTCCAAAAGGTCTTTACTTCGGAGCCTGTGAGTCACATGAGTCCTTATAAATGTCCTTCTACAGCACATAATGTCTTGACCCCTGCCAAGGCCGGCTGCCAGAGATCAGTCAAGTGCTGGTCACATTTGTTTTCTTTCCTGTTTTTTTTTTTTTTCTTACTTTAGACGTCACTGCTTATGGTAGCATTTCTTAAGATGTCACCATCACAAGGTTCTGTTCAGGCTGGGACTAAAACTTGGTCAAACTTGGTGTGGTGACTACCCACACAACAAGAGAACTAGTATGTTTATGTCCCAGCATTTGTTTGGTTTTAATGTGTTTGTATGGAAATTATAGCACGAAAGTTTACTATACAAAAGCCATAGGTTTTAATGTCTTGGTCTATGGTCTGCTTTCTTAATTTCACGGCCATCTACTATGCCATAGTTTGAATTGTGAAAATAACTTGTTATATTTCACTAGTGTCTGTAAAGGAAAAATGTAATCACTCTCAAGTTTGCTTATTTTTTATTTTTCAACCATTCACATTCACACCCAATGGTGAATGTAATGGGGATAGAAGTGACAGTATGCTGTAACACCCTGACTAATGTGTGTTTTCTCTTCTGTTTTCTCATGTAGACCACGTCATCAGCCTTGAAGGGGGCCATTCAGCTCGGCATTGGCTATACAGTGGGCAACCTCACCTCCAAGCCTGACAGAGACGTGCTTATGCAAGACTTCTACGTGGTGGAGAGTGTCTTTCTGCCCAGGTCAGTGCTACTTATTGTCAGCCCCCTCAGACATAAGTTCATACCTAACACACACAGCTTCTATAAAGAAAGACGTCTTCTATAATGTATACATTTTCACAAACACTCATTCAACATATGAGTTATTTGTGGGGCAATGTCACACATGGACATTGTCATCAAAATAACAGCCAGCCTTTTACATAAGCTCAAGGTTATTGGTTTTCAAGAGCCAGTGAATCAGAGAGCTGCTTCATAAAAACAGATTGTGTGTAGGTGGTAACCTAACGGGCTGCCCTTTGGCTGTGACAGTTTCCTGTCTGTGGAAGTGAATGAATGAAAAGCGACTAAAGACTAAGCTGTGTCTGTCTCCCCGCTTAAATATTATATGTCTGGGTCTTGTATTAAAAATATTTAAAACTAATATTAATCATGCTCACTGGAAATTGCAGTCACTAGATATTTAGTTCAAAGAAATGATGCTGCTACCACAATCTACCACCATCATGATTTATCAACAAAGTGAATTTTGCTAGTCTAAGTCATGATGCAGGGATAAAACTATTCTAGTGGATAATCCTGCCAAGAACTGTGAAATCAGCTTACTGTGTGCCTCTTACTGCCACAGTGCAAAACATATGCCAGTGTGTGGCCACGCCGTCATCTCAGGCTGTCTTCAGCTTAAAGAAATCTTTTATATAATCCAAAACAGACCTAGCGATTCTTTTAAAGTGATTAATGTATTCACACATACATTAAGAGACAGTTGATGCTCAGGCACATACTGTACCTATTTTTAAAATGAATTAGTATGACAATGCAACTTAGTAGCTTAGTCTCACAGTAGAAAAAGGTGGTAGCTGTTATGTTAAATGTTTTATTTTCTATTTAAAAATGTGCTTTGTATACCTTATCCTGAAAAACATGCAACAATTTCTACAAAAGTTAATAGGTGACAATCAAGAAAAAAGTGTAGTGGACTAGTTGTTTATGTGGATCAATACATGGCTCATCCAAGACTAACGACAAACGCTGAAGTTTCAGGAAGAGAATTAGAGTCCTACTTGGAAATACTTTGTGGTTTACCCTTTCAGATGCTGCACCAGGATATGCAAACTCAGTGTGGCTTATGCAAACCTGGTCTTGGCACAGGTATTTATTGTCATGCTCCTTAGCAACAGCCAAACTTTACTCTTGATTTTGGTGTTGGCTGCACAGTAACAAGTCTTTAAAAACCTGCTGCACTTTGCTGAGACAGTGAAGTACAAAATATGAATAGTTTAAAGCAGGCTTGTTATGTCATCCTCAATCTGCACTCAATGTCAAGCCTTTTCACATAAAACAAAAGTTATAGTTACCTTCAGGGCCAACTTTTCACAAGGAAAGCCAACTGAGATAAAACGATACCAAGGCTACATGGTTAGGAAAAAAGAAATTACACAAGACACAACTAGCAAAACATGGGCAGTGGGGAGGGGAAATTAATGTTTTACATATGGCATCTGACATCACTATTTCCCTCTTTATTCTCTCCACTTTCTCTAAGTAACTGGGGAGACAGCGGTAGCTTGGCTCCTCTTAATTAGACATGAGCTCCCCTGAAAACATGATTTGTAAAATTTTGGGGGGGGTCTATAAAATATTGACAATATACATTTTTTTGCCATGAATTTCTTTTTTTTTTTCTGTATCTCCATCATCATGGATCATGTGGGCAGTTGATGTATGATTCATGCAAGAGGGTGATTCCTTATAGGCAGCCTGGCGTGCTCTTTTCATTTTTAAGTTTTTGATTTAATGCTCATAGATTTGTGTGTTCATAAGCTGTTTTGCTATTTGACCTATCCGTGTCTTATTTGTGCTGATAAACTATAAAATATAGTACATCACTCTGCAGAGTATACTGTGCCCTGCTTTAGTTGGCCTTATGTATCAGTTAGGCTGATTATTATTATTATTATTATTATTATTATTATTATTATTATTATATCAGATGTGCTGACATAAAGCAAATAGGCCTACAAAGTGGGCTCACCCAAAAGCCATGGTATGGTTCACACACTGGCTAAGTGTTTCAGTTCTGTTCTTTAATAGCACAGAAACACAAACCCCTCTCTCTCTATTCACTGACAGAGTGTCATGAAAGAGCGGCTGAGTGATGGAGACGGCTCTTAGATGCTTTTATTGCCTCCCTCCCTCTCACCACTCCTCTCCCCCTCTTCCTCCTCGTGTTGTTGCTCCTCTCTGGAGGTTTTTCCACTGTTGTTTGTCCTGTCAGTCTAGTTTTGGATGGCTGAAGATGTCGCAGATCCCTTTTACTCCCACACACAGACGCACATACACACACACACACACACACAGATGGCTGTCTAATTAGATTGAATGAAACATTTCCAGGTGCTGTGTCTTGGTAAATGGTTTCCATGCAAGGTGTACGTTGCCATCATGGAATGTCAGTCATTGATGATAGATAATTGTTGTTGCCCTCATGCAGAGCAGTCCGATTTCATTGTAGAGTAATCACAGGTATAGTGTTACACAGCAGGGCCTGACTGTTGCCTGTATCCTGGCACCAGCACAAAACAACAACACAGTATCCTCTTTACCCAGAAAACCATCTAAGTCCTCACAATTTTAACCAGATTTGGAGGAATACAAAAACCTTATTAACCCAATTCTTGCAGATTTAGGGTCAGAGTGATTGATTTCAATGAGAGTTTATTTCATGAAAGACTCAATGGCTGACTCATGCTGACCTTATGAGACGTGCTGCTTACGCCCGTGTCGTGGTGTTCCCCTTGGGCACAGGTTACAAAACAGGATTGTTGTTTGTCGAAGCCGCTCTGAGAATGTCAGGTCTCACAGTCCAGTCAAGGCAACAAAAAATGTAGGTTATTTTGCGTGTTTTTTTATTTTCACCTTTTGGCCATTCACTTTCTCCCCCTGAGAGTCAAAGCTCATGTGTTGAGTGGTATTGTTTAGATCCAGTAATCAGAGCCACCTTCAGTCTCCAGGCGCAGAACTCTATACAGGCCAGTTTGTCACCACAATAATGGTGACTCTGGGTTCCCATAGATGACTTTACTGAATCTTGTTCATGCATGGGTGGAGGACATTACAAGGGCCTACTGATACACTCAATAGGAGTAAATAGCCTAGATACTTAGGCACAAAGATTGGGTGTTAGGCTTCACATTCCCCCTGGCTCTGCCTGCATGGGATCCTTGGTTGGAGAATGACTATGTAATGACCCTTATTTAAGTTAGTGTGGGATTAATGTAACCTAATGTACCATAATATGTTTTTGTTTCCTGGTTCCTTTCATCGCACATCCTAGTGAGGGAAGCAACTTGACCCCAGCACATCACTATCCTGACTTTCGCTTCAAGACCTACGCCCCGCTGGCCTTCCGCTACTTCAGGGATCTTTTCGGCATCAAACCAGACGACTACCTGGTGAGACGAAGACCTGGCTGGTCATTATTTGTTACATTCACATGATTATGCATACCTATTATTCAGTCCTTAAAGTCCTGCTTCTTACCAACTAATTGCAAAATGTCATGCAGGTGTGGGTGTAGGGAGAAAATGTTACCTAGTCACTGTTACCCAGACACTATGAAACATGACGTCCTGGAGTTTCTGCTGATTGCCTGGCCACTGGTCACTGCTTCCAGCCAAGAAATAGTCCTGCACATAACCCCACGTAAAAAGACGTTTCTTTTGTCGTTTTTACACTTGGGTTTTTGCATGGATTAAACAAACAAAATACAATGTGTTAGTCAGTGAGCCTTATAGGTGCTGGTAGCTGGATTTTGTGGCCTTCACCCAAAGCCAGGCTAGTTGTTTCACCTTGTTTCCAGTATTTATGCTAAGCTAGGCTAACTGCCGACTGGCTGCAGCTTTGTATTTAACGGACAGACATGAGAGTGGTATCAATTTTTTTATATTTTCCCAAATTTCGAACCATTGTTTTAAGCAGTTCTATCTATCAGTGTGTCTCAAACAACATATATATATATATATATATATATATATATATATATATATATATATATATATATATCAGGTGTAAGCATACTCTGGGATGAACCACACACTTTATTTCTGCTCAGTATTAGGTTTATTTGTCCTCATGAACACTTGAATCTTATTTTGTTCCATTGTATTTATATGAAAAATCATTGCTCCCATAAACAAAAGACAATGGCCCATTGGTCGTTTTCTCCTGAATTATTTCCCATTGACTGATTGCTAATCTTCCACCTCAGTGCATACTTAATTGTTACAGAATTCAACGTGTATTTTATTGAGTAGTGGGGCCGCACACCATCTGTGCAGGGGAAAGACAGGATTGGAGGATGAAGTCGAGGCAAAACATTGGGCTGGTGGAAATATTGGAGGTAATGACTGAGCTAACGGAGCGTGCCCTCATTAAGACGGCTTTAACCAGCTCCCAGTGCTGAGTGAAATCAGCAGGTGATTCAGTGATTTCCCAGCAGAATCAAATACAAACATAGACTGAGAAATAGTTAGAGAGAGTGGATAGCAAGAGGGAGCAATGTTTTCAAATATTATTGCATGTTTGCTTATTTGCACGTCTCTGGAAATATTCTCTGACTGAAGCCTTGGATATCTAATATCCTTCACGAGGCATGTTTAAACACCCCTGTCACAGACATTATTTATGTACCCCACAAGCATCCTGTATGTTAATTTAATTTGCTGCTCATCAAAGAGTATACCTTGTTGCCATGTTCATTGCTACTTAACATGTATGCTTCTTCCTTGGAGCAAAATTTGATTTTGCGTAATCTTGTTAGGGTTTTATCATGTTACAACGCTGTTTTCCTATTTTCTGTCTGCCTCTGAGCCTTTCAAAATCCCACCAGCTGCATTCTGGTTTTTGAATGCCAAATTTGTTTCCGCATAAGTGAAAGACAAAAGGGCGAAATGTTACTTCAAGGCAGTAGAGGGAGGTTGGCATAAGGCACAGCAGCTTAGAGGATGTACTCATGATTGATGTCCTTGAGGTGATGATGAATTCATTCAGACAGAAGCCACACAGCAGTCTAATTTAAAGAGAGAACGCACACACACACATACACACACGCACACACACACACACACACAGTATCCTGAATGCAAATGCAATAAGCCGCGGATGTGTTTGTGTTGGTAACTCACTGCAGACAGTCATCAGTAGAAGAGTCTCTGGAGAGCGAGAGAGGATGCCTCTAGTGTTTCTGCTCTTCTCTGAACATGTTGCTCTCATAACGCACTGATTAACATCTAACCAATCTCCTCAGTCGGCTGCTCTCACAGTCTCCCCCTCACACGTCGGGCTGAAGGCTCTTGATTCGTTGTGGTGTTTTTTTGAGACGCAGCACAAGCAGTAATTGCTGCCCCTTGACTGAGGAGCTTATGTTTCTGTCCATGTTAGTGGCCTTGTTTGCGTGTTTGTCAGTAGCAAGGGTCAAATGTCTGTAGATTTCACTGAGGGTTGGCAGACAGATAAGCATTGGGCTCATGTGATCCCAATCTGGTATTTCTGCAATTAACTGCTTAGTGTGTTTTAACAATAAAAATAATGTACACAGAGGCCTGCTTTCATTGGCATGCTGGTAATGTACGATATATGGCCAAACGTATGTGGACAATCATGTACTTGTTTTCATGGTTTGGGCTAGGCCCCTTAGTTCTAACTAAAAGAAATCTTAATGCTACAGCATACAATGATGTTTTAGACAAATGTATGTTTGGGGAAGGTCCTTTCCTGTTTCAACATCACAGTGCCCCTATGCATAGGGCCAGATCCATAAAGAAATGCTTTTCTGAGTTTGATGCCGAAGAACTTGACTGGCCTGCACAGAGCCTTGACCTCAACCACATCCCATCGCTTGACAGTGAATTTTATCGCCCAGCATCAGTGCCCTCATGGATGCTCTTGTGGCTGAATGGGAGCAAATACTTGCAGCCAGGTTCCAAAATGTGTGGAAAGCCTTCCCAGCGGAGTGGAGGCTATTATTGCAGCATATTCATGGTCTTATAATGACATGTTAAGCGATCACATGTTGGTGTAATGCCCGGGTGCACACTTACTTTGTTTGGGTGCTCATCACCACAAGAAACAAAGTATTTTAATACAAACTTGGTGCTATTGAATCACAAGACTAACTGTAAATACCCTAAGACCAGTGAAGATTTACTACAGTTTTTTTTCTTCCAGCAATAAACAAACAAAAGATGTCAGTGCTGGAGCATATCTATTTAACCATGTTTTCCTTATAAACTTTAAACAGTGTGTTAATTTTTTTCTGTATAGTGGTTTATGTGTTTAGAGCTGTTTATGTCTGGAGGTATTCCAAGTGAAGCTGTTTTCTAAAAGTCTGACCTTTGTTTCATGTGAAATACAGTATTAAACTGGTTTGTTTATTTTTTTTGCCTCTTCAGTACTCCCTAGTAAATGAGCCTCTGATTGAGCTGACCAACCCGGGGGCCAGCGGCTCTCTCTTCTACCTAACCAGCGATGACGAGTTCATCATTAAAACCGTCCAGCACAAAGAGGCCAAGTTTCTCCAGAGATTGCTACCTGGCTACTATATGGTGAGACTTTTACAAGTGCTTCATGAGGTCTCCAGCACCCGGTGAGGTGGCAAAACTCCACCTCTGAATGTTAAATGGGTCTCTAAAATCCTCTTAGTGTTGCATTTGAACAGATCACTCATCTGATGCTTAAATAGCATAAACGCAATGCAGTGAATGTGCATCGTCATCAGCTCCAGCTGTAGGGCACCATCAGACTGTACAGTGTCTCAGTCAAGGGGATAGAGGACGCGTTGGTTGCATGTCCAGAAGTAAAATATTTCTCACATGTTTTATGTTGTAACCTAAATTAATTTTAAGACCCCCTGCACCCATATTGGCTCAAACTTCACAATTCTTTAGACTGACAGCAAACATCAGTAAAACATGATTGTAATTAAAACAAAATGAAATAATTCCTGTGTATTTTGATCCGGGTCACTGCATTGACTTAAGCTTTATTTCACTCCTCAGAACCTGAACCAGAATCCACGCACACTACTGCCAAAGTTCTATGGACTATACTGCATCCAGTCTGGAGGCATCAACATCCGACTGGTGGTGATGAACAACGTGCTGCCACGCTCCGTCAAAATGCACTATAAATATGACCTGAAGGGATCCACCTATAAGAGACGAGCGTCCAGGAAAGAGAGAGAGAAGGCTTGTCCCACGTACAAAGATCTGGACTTCCAGGACATGCATGAAGAAGGGCTTTACTTTGACACAGAGACGTACAACAACCTAATGAAGACCCTGCAGAGAGACTGTCGGGTAGGTAGTTTTAGCAGTGTGGAGCAAGGGATTTTGTGTGTGTGTGCTCATTCTTGTATCTGCCTGTTCATTGGATTGGCTTTGAAAATGCAAAGTCATACCACCACAACAGGAAGGACATTATTATTCTCTGAAAGAAACCTGTGGATCAAACAAGGAAGTCTAGGATCAGGTGATTTGTTTCATTACCAGAATACTCTCCTTCAAGGGGCCATTTCTGTTGAATTTTCATGCCTTCATTCCTTCGCTAAAACATTTTGACCTGTGTGCAACAAAGCCCCACATGGACATTATGTCATGGGCCATATCAGAGCTTAGAGCAGATTGCTTTGAACCTGGGAATTAGCTGGAGTGAAGGGAAATAGCTGTGGAAGGGATGTAATTGACCGATTATGGAAACTTAAACACATAGTAAGCACAAGTTAACCACATTATGTAGTAGTTCAGTACAGTTTGTGTGCATCTTAGATGGGACAAAATGTTTTGAAAAGAGAATTTTCCATGTGTTTGCCAGTGGGACCGCAGTGTGTTTCCACTGTGAGTTCAGTCTAAGCTTTCAGTTTGCCCCGGGCTCTGTTCTCTCTGTGCTGCTATGTTTCAGTACATGACAGCTCTCCAAACACTGAATGTGACTGAGACATGATCCTGGTAGCGTGAGAGACTTGGAGCTCGATCCAAAGATAGTCTTCCAATCTAAAGGCTTGCATTCTTCTTTTTTCTTAGAGGCCAGGTTGGAGTTTAACAGGAGACATGGTGCTCCGGTGATCTGCCAGCTTTTCCCTGCTTTAAGAAGCACGAAAACAGATAACAGTAGTTAATAGCTCAGACTTCAGAATTTAATATCCTCTTTGTCTATCTAGATTAAATCAATGACAGAGAAATAGTTTGTGCTTAGTAGAGGAGTCTGAAGGAACATGTACAATACATTTTCTGATTTTGCTGACGTGTTTGCAGACCACAACTGTAGGCAAGGAACAAGCCTTCAGGCTTTAAAAAGCAAATGAAGAGCTGAATTTGCTGATTTGCTTGTCCTCTGCCCCTAAAATAACAACAACTCAGAACTGTGGCTCGTAGACCACAGAGGTATGTGCCAGAAATGTAAAAACAATCCACAGATGGATTGACAGTAAAACACATTGTCAAACTATTCAATAATTATTTTGGGTTGGTTCCTCAGCAAACTAACGACATACATATATGTGTATGTGTGTGTGTGTGCAGTGACATTCTTACACTGTTGTTTTTTATGTGGAGGCGGAGGAAGGTGGATAACCTCTTGGGAAAACTTTATGAGTGATGACAGTGTGACTTCCAGACACTGATTGAATGTGTTTTACCCTGATAGTGGCTGGTTAATGATGGGCTTTAGAGCCTAAAGCCCCCCTGTGTTGTAATCCCATTTGTTCTGCCAGACATACAGTAACTGCACACACACACACACACACACACACACACACACACACACACACACACACACACACACACACACACAGCTCCTCCATGGGGTCCATGCTCTGATATTGAACCTGGAATCTGACCAGGATGTTACTGTTGGTGTGGATCGGTGTGTCTGATGAGGCCCAGAGACCAGGAAGAAAGACTTCCTGTCAGACTTCCTGCTGGGCACGGTCAACCTGCCAGACGTGGCAAACCTGCATGGCACCATTCAGCTAACAGCTTAATGACTTCCATCACACCAGCCTCGGCGTAATGTTTCAATTTTCTAGTGTGTGGGGATAGAAGAACTTTGATTGTTTTATCACCAAACAGTGATTGATGGTGCATGGAACGGAGTTAGTGGTAATGAACAGTGTAATGCTTTGGGTATTTTTAGTTTAGCCTGTTAAGTAACAGAGCAGTCTTCTCTCTCCCATCCTTTCCTCTCCTCTCCTTGTGTATTATTGAAAAGAACATTTAAATTTTTATATTAAGGAATTTTGTGATTCACACGGGTTTGCAGTTCAGCGTTGCTCTTTTTTTGGGAAAGTGGAGTATCCTTCCCAGAAAGGTGTGTAAACAGGTGTGAACAGCCGTTGCTTTCCCACTTTTTAAGACAAACAGTATCTCGAGCACAAGCTTTTGGACAAACAAAATAACCAGGAACCACGGAATTTCCAGTGATCTCCTCAGTTTATGGCTCCTCTTATCATCATTAACCAATATGCTGACTTGGTCGATGTCCTCTTTTTTCTTTTTAATGTTTTCTTAAGCAAGTTGCAGCCAGAATGACATCCTCCCCTCTTGCTAAGTCAGTGCTTCCTTAACCTGGTAACGCACTCATATCACACAGTGTGCATGTGCAGGCCTCTGTGTGCCACATAAATGTAAAAAAAAAATTGTATGAATGTATTTATGTATAAAGCATATGGTTCGATGTGTGTCTGGATATATGTAAGTGAGACTGGTTAGCAGCAGCTGTTAGAGACTCTGTGCTGTGCAGTTTGTTATTGTCACGGCTTCCTGCGCTCGCCTCCTGAGCGGGAAGCAAAGTGCCCTCTAAGCAGAATCGCTGTCCATTTCCATGACTAAGCAGCTAACTTTGTCACCCCAGGAGAGGCTGCTGACCAAAACACAGAGGAGGGGTCGGCAGAAGCCAAACAACAGGGGGTGAGGGGCGTGAAGGATTGAGGAAGTGGAAGGGGTTTGTTGTCCTATGAAAAGACATTTATTTTGGCTTTTTTTTTCCAGTGCTTTGAGTGTTGTAATTTCTGTTTCCCAGGAATGTGGGAGGACAGAGTTGAGTTGAGGCAGAAAGCGGACCGATGAGACAAATAGGATGACCAGTGTGTTTGAAAGGATCAGACATTTCTGCTATTTGGGACTCTTCTAGGGAAATGCAGGGTACACTCTCTCCATTACTCTGCTGCTCCTTTGATACTCCCCAAATGCCAAAAACAACACAAGGCATTAATAATTCATTTTGAACTCTACTGTACAGAGAGAGTGAGACAGAGAGTTTTTTGTGTGTGTTTATACCATTCTGGTGCTGGCTGTGTGTGTGATTTAAGTCAGAGAAGAGCCTCATGTCCCTGTTGCATTACACTAACTGTCAGTAAGATAGATATAATGATAGCAGTGATTTTAATGATAATGTCAAGCTGTTGTTGACAGCACGCGTTTGACAGTTGAGACCTTGTCATATTTGGAAGAACCTAGTCATAATCGTACTATCGTAATTCTGTTTGAGATATGTTTGTGAAATAGAAGTCTTGTAATTTCACATTTGAACAAGTGCAGAAATAATGATTCAGACGATGTGGGCATGCATTCTTGAAAGTTGGGACAACGATGGGTTGCATAGCAGCCATTGTAGCCAATCATGAACAACCATTTACTGTATGGCTCCCCCTCTTCTCAGCCATGCGATCCTGTGACAACAATGGCTCCTCTCACTCTCAGCTGCAGAAAACTAAGGACCTGACCTTGCAGTCAGAAGTCAGTAAGGCTCCAACAGGATCCCTAACCACATTCACTACACATGCCTGAAATCTGTTAATTACACAGGTTTAGGGCCACAACTAATGATTATCGTTTGATCTATGAAAATGCTATATGCTAAAATCTATAAAATGTCAACAAATAGTGAAAAATACCAATCACAAGTTCCCAGAGCCCATGGCGATGTGTTCAGATGACTGGTCTTGTCCTTTCAATAGTAGAGTAACAAAACAAGTAACAAAACAAGAAAATATTTGTATTTGAGAAGCTGAAACCAGAACATGTTTGCTCAGTTAATTACTTAAATTATTTGCCCAATAATTGAATAATCATTGCAGCTCCACACAGGTCTTCATACAAATTTGTAATAGGAAGCTATTAAATGTGAAATGGTGCATACTTTCATTCACTTTCATTCAGATCAGAATATGGAGATGGGGGGTGTTATCATTGGGTTTTCAGTTGATTAGGTACTTGGGTACAATCTAATGTAATCTAATGCAAAAGTTCTGCAATAAATTCTACATTTGTGAAGCTTATAGTGGTGTGGATAGTTCAGTTTATGTTCACAGTGTCAGAGTGAATGAAGGGCAGGTTGTTCGGGAGAGACCCAAACACTCGGCTGTTATGAGAAGAAGAATGAGTAATATTGCACTCCACTAACTGATATTTTTCTGTACACATAATCAGTATTTTTCAGAATCCAAAGAAAATCTTTTGCACAAACAACCATTGAAATGCAGCTGTTTTCTTTCTGCTGTGACGGCTTGATTGTTTGTCTGGGAAAGCTGGGGCCAGGACACACAGTAATGGCCTTCTGTAGGCAGCCTGGTGTGCATGGCTCTATTCAAAATGGCTGCTGTTTGAATAGGCTGGGGGAGTTCGAGTGAAGGGATGCAAATCGTTGATATGGAAAAGGCAAAGCCTACACAAAAGCCCCAGTGTTAGTTTGAGTCAGTCATTAAGTCTATTTTGTGTTTGTGTGTTTGAGTATGAATGTGTTGAATGTGTGTGACCATGACTTTATTCACCAGCAGTTTCAATTATAGATACTAACTGGATTTACAACTAACACTAATAATGTCTTCTTTGACCATGCATTGAAAATGGCTAGAGAAAGATAAGAGGAAGTTGTAGGTCAACTTCAAAACACTATTGGTCTCACATTCTTCGCCAAAACAGGCCAGTTTTCTCTGGATTCCGGGTCACAGCTCTCTTTGATGATATCCAAAGTTTTTTCTTTTTTTGCTTACAATCTCATTAGGCTTAGTGATGTGTTATTTTTGGAGTGCAAGTGAGAAGGCCCAAGACAATAATGATAAATTTTTCATCAGACTTAGTCAATATGTTTTTGGCAGTTTCCTCTTAAGCATGACTTTGCCTAATGTCTTAACTACATCTTTGTGGCTTTTCATCAACTAAACTAAAGATATACACATTAAAGAGGAGTTTTTCTGGCAGGAGATTTAATGAGAGTGACATGATTTTTGATTCTTCTTCTGACTGAAGGGAACTGAAGGGATTGAATGGAAAGTATATTCGCAGAGGAAAAAAGCTTCCCTCCCTCCCTACCTCCCCCCTTCAGACAGCTCATGCCTCCTCTCTTTCTCCACCACCCTCTTATAAACACTTAATTATCAAGTCAAGAATTATACAACAGTACAGTAACAGTTTTTCCAGTCTAGATCATATGATAAGCCTGGCTACCTGGCAGTGACCCTGATCCCCTTCCCAGATCAAGCTCCTGCCTCTCTTTCTACCCTTGTCTCGCCATGACTGCTTTGCCAGAACACTAGTAGACATGAAGTCGCAGTCTCTGAGAAACGGGGCGAAAGGCTCCTCAGACAGGTCAATGTGTAACACTTGGCTCACTGTGGAGCAACACCTTGTTTATTTAGCTCAAAACTGGTTTCAACAGAGATTTCCTTTAGTTTGCTCACAGCCTTTGAGGTGCTGAAGTAAATGATAAAAGTGTTTTGGGAGGGGAAAAAAGTGTTGTAAAAAACAGTTCATAGTGTCACTATATTTACCACCAGGGAGCTGAAGCTCAAGCATCCAGTCCAGGAGAATAATCTGTTCCATGTTCAAACACGTCATAGAAAATGTTATATAGCCTGTTCATTACGATCCGGATTGCGTCAATGGACGCATCATTCGTTTCCTGTAAACACTACACGTCTTGTAACTTGTTATAGGTGCTGGAGAGTTTTAAGATTATGGACTACAGCCTGCTGCTGGGTGTGCATGTCCTGGATCAGAGCCAGAGAGAGGGGGGTGAGCCGGGCCAGGCTGGGGGGGACGGGAGGAGACCTGTGGGTCAGAGGGTGCTTTACTCCACTGCCATGGAGTCCATCCAGGGAGACGGCAAGGCTGCTGAAGCCCTCACCACAGACGACACGTGAGTCGACTTAGCTGGGGGAAAACATTATACACACATATTTGGGCATACACACTCTGCCTCTGTCTGTCTCTTAATCGCCACCTTTTCTCTCACAGACACAGTTATACAACCGTGCTCATAGCTCGCGCAGGACACTCACACAGTGTACACAGTCAGGCTCTCCTATAACCATAGCTACACAAATACAAACACAGCCACTGCTCTGCGTATTCACAGCAATACACATGAATGTAAATAGTGTGAGTGCCTCTTTTACAAACATTTTTAAAAGTGTGTAGGCACATTGCCTTTATTTGAACAGTGTTTCAAGCATTGCAGAAGAAGAACAGTAGCTATTCTCTGACTGCTGGCGTATTTTTTACTTTGTTTCAGGATGGGTGGCATCCCTGCCAAAACACACAAAGAAGAAAAGCTGCTCATCTTCCTGGGTATCATAGATATTCTGCAGTCATACAGGTAATGATCTTTATGAGATTGTATAAACCTTTTATTTCTAATACTGATGCTTTCTTATTATTGGAAAATTCATTAATCTGTTAACTTTTGGGGCCATGAAATCCATTTAAATCTAACTGTATGATCTGCAGAAATGTCTCAATTTTTGAAAAGTAAAATGCTTCATCAATAGCCAATAAAGATGTGACAATTAAGAGGGAGTGTGCATGAATAGTTAAGGACTTGGCATGATTCTCAGAGTAACTGCTGCGATTGATGCTTGCACTACGACAAGACCTCTTAATGTTGAATCATCACTCTGCATTGATGAAAAGAGCCCCTTTATCACACTCCTAAAAGGGCTCAAGACTAGATCGCTCTCCAGCATGATTTAAATGGACACAGCAGTCTATCAGGCTTCTTTATTTACACATTGATTTTTTTGTCCTAAGAGCAAAAGCGTCTGGTAACAGAGGAGGAGGAAATTTGTGGAAATTTAAAAGCATCACATAAATCTTTGTCAGCCTGGTTGGTCAAGGCATTAAATGCACACGGAGTGGGTGAGGTGAGATCGGGTCAGGGAGGAAGGATGAAAAGGCCCAATTTGTCTCCACTTATCCTGCCTTATATCTGCTTCACTCAAACACAACCTTACATAACTTAAAAATTTGAATTATTTCCTGCTAAAATGCTGAGAAACAACCCCAGTTTGTGTTGCACAAGGGGGGAAGAGTCAGGTTTGATCAAGCATAAAGGGGAAGTTGTTGGGTAAGTTTGTGACAAGGCTTCTTCTTGTTTTGTTTTTCCCCAGGTTCATTAAAAAGTTGGAACACTCGTGGAAAGCCCTGGTGTATGATGGCGTAAGTTGATAGCCTGCTCAGATCTGACACCGCTGCTTTTATGAATGAGCCTTTTATTTGGTCACGTACTCTTACGTCTGCTAAAAGCCCGGTATTTTCTCTGCCTGTCGTCAGGACTCCGTCTCGGTGCACCGGCCCGGTTTTTATGCCAGCCGCTTCCTCAAGTTCATGAGCACACGGGTCTTCAGGAAGACTCAACGTAAGTCTTGCAGGTTGATCATTGTCATGCACGGGCGGGAGGGAAAGCATCCCACATGCAAAAACACTAAACAAAGAGAAAGGGCAGCAATGGGAAGTAGGAAATCCTGGCCTGATAAGAAGAGGCAATCTGTAGGCAGATTTTTATTGTCTACTGCTGGGCATCTGTGTGTCACTGTAACATTGTCAGATTAAGGGTAATTCATTTGCTAGACTAAGTGGAATATTGTTTCCTTGAATTGTCCTCACGATCACCCAGAGCATGTGATTGCCTTCTACAGTTCGCTGTTGTATAAGCATTGGTCCATTATGTTCTGAAATCTGAGCTTTGATTCAATTTTAGGATTGAATAACACACTTTTGTTCTTTGAAATTATAGACTTCATGTTGTTTATGTGTAAGCAATCATGTGGCTCGGTCATTCAAAACAGATTTGAGTTTGTTGCTTGGGAATCCAGAAACAAAAGTACACAGTCACAAGCCGCTGAGATGGATGGAAAAAAGTTGATAAACTCCTTGAGTCCAGGGAAGTGAAGATGACATTAATTCCACTTTTAAACACCCGCCTTAACCCACAGAAATCAGGCATGTGGAGCTGATCGATGTGTGACAGATTGATTGATCCTCTCGTTATATTTACCACGAAATATTGAAACCATTTTATCCGCAGAGCCCATTCTCAGTGTCCTGGGTGTGGCTGTAGGTAAAGCCAGGAAGCAGTTTTTGAACTCCACATCAAGATGAAATAGAGTAACAATATTACGCAACAATGCGGGACCGCCCCTGTGGAAATGAACATGGATGAGGCAGAAGATTTGAGGATTTAGCCGTGCTATTAACCACCACCAAGTCCCGTCAGAGGGAGATGACAGGAAAGGATTTCATTTCATGCCCTGTTTGGGAGGCAGAATAAGGATGGCTTAGGGGACTCTTGTGTAATCGCCATTGTACATTTTAACAGTTTCATGATACTCCTAATTTTGGCGGCAGAGCATTGGAGTTTTATTGTGTGCGAACATTGCTTCAATCAGGATAATCGCCCCTTTCCACTACCTCCTCCAATTATCTGCCTCTAACTCTGTCTGCCTCTGCTTCCCTGAATCTTTATCTCTCTCCCTTTCTTTTCTTTCCCTCCCTCGCATGCCCCTTTTTGCTCCGCAGCAATTCGATTCTCCCCTTCAAAGAGGACTCGCACTTCCATCCCGGCTCTGAAGTCGTCCTCACAGGAGATCCTTTCATCGCAGGCAGATGAGAGGAACGAGGAGGACAGGAGGGACAGGCTGGGAGGAGCTTGCAGTCTGGCCAGTCTGGACGGACAAGGTACGCAAAACCACTACTTTCTGGGCAAACCTCACTGCGAAGCTCATTTTGTCCATGGAGTTTGTAAGACAGTGTATCTCGGATGTTTGACAACATTCAGGGGTGTTTATAGAAGTGCCTGAATTATAAATGAGATTGTTTGAAACCCAGAAACAACAACATTTTTTTTGCATAAATGCACTTTTACCATTATCCTCACCGTGTCTGGAAGCCCATAAACAGCCGCTTGCATTCGGCCATAAAAATGTTTGCCCTCTCAGCACTGACCTGGGGGGGATGCTGTCACTGGTTGATGCAGTGTTTGGCCTTGATGGAAAGAAAACAGAGGCAATCTTATTATTAGCAGCGCTGTAGCATGTGTGTGTCCATTGGGGCGTGCGCAAGAAAAAGAGATGTGTAGTTTTAGCCAGGTTATCCTCTCCTCCCCTTTCACTCTCTCCAGTGATCATAATCTGAGAAGTCTTGGGGTAATGTTTCTCTTTACAACCGAGCGGTCTCCCACCATTGTCTCCAGCTGTGATGCAACATACTATAAAGCAATTTGGATTGTCAGACTTCCTGACTCGCTCTTTATGGTTACTAAATCGGCCTCAAGGACGACAGAGAAAATCAGTTTTTCCACAGTGGTTGATACAGAGAAATACATGTCAGTTTTATTATAACTATTTAATCGACTAACCTAAATAAAATGATCATACCTTTTTCTAAGTCATAGCCTCGCTTAAACTTTGAATTCGACAATGGAAAGCAAAACGTAATTACAAGAATATCTTTTTCTCCTTTCCTCTGGAGGATGATCCGGTGTCAGCTTTACATTTTGGTCAATACAGCTATATAAAGCTGTATTGATCATATTGATTGACTAATGGGGCCTTTTTGGTCTTCCAAGAAATGATGGCAGTCAGTCTAAGTGTTGGTCGATGTTTGTTTTCTCTGTTAGAGGACGACCTCCACCAATTTTACAAAGTTCAGTTTTTTCATCATGGGTGGTATTACTCAGCCTGGGAACAATGTTGTATAATGACTGTGTGGATCTGCAGGAGCTTTCAAAAGTCTGAGAAGTCTCAGCTTTGGCTTGGAGACAAATTTAGAAATAGTGTAGTAGTAGTAACGTTACATACCGGGGGCATGGAGATGTTGCTGTTTAACAGGAAGTAAGGGTCAGACGAAAATATAAGAAATGTAGGAAAGTGTGCCCTTGTTTTCCTTTTCTGATTTCACCTACATGGGAATGTTTTCTCCTCAGCTGTATTTGGTTCGTACCTGCGTCCTGATCTGGTCCCTGCCAACCCGTCCTTCTACGAGGGCTCCTCTATGGGAACCATCTCCACCTCCTCCATCTTTGTCAATGTGGACAACCAAACAGAGGAGCGGTACGGTGTCCACTTGTTTTCCTTTTTTTCTCTTTCTGGTTGCTTTCAATATATTGTGACAGACAAGGTTACTGTACACATTGCAGCCTAAAAGACAAGATGGGAGGCATGTAAAGTTGCCGGGGCGAACACACTCACATGCTCACACACTCCCATATTATTGTCACTTGTACTCTTCCAGCACATGGTCTTATTGGTGTCTTGCGTCATGGAGCAGGTGACTCAACTGGCTTAGCAACATGCATCCATTGAACAAACACATACAAACACTTCCTACACAACATACGGACAGTACTGTCAAAGGATGAGTGGTGTGATGGTGGGTACCATTAGTCTCTCTCATTTACAAGCCAGGGAAGACAAAATACTCCGAAAGCTTTGGGCAGGAAAGCCTGTGTTGGCTTGACTTTATTTCATTAACCAACAATTCTTACGGCGTAATTTCTAGAATGTTTTAACAGTACACGCTGTTGACTGATTGTACAACACCTTTGTAATGAATTATTCATTACCTCATATTACATTGTAAAATCTGATCTTAAATGTTACTGCACATTCTAAAGTTATAATCAATGTATTACATCAGCAGGTTTTATTACACCTTCAGTCCACTTCACTAAATCTGACCCATCTGGCTGTTAGTTTCATTTTGCCTTTCACTAGAAGCTTCTGAACACTTCGAGCTCTGACCTCTACGTGTTTCCTGTCTTTCACCTCTCCTTCTGTCCGGGAGTGTCAGGTTCAGCTTGCTTTCGGAGGCTCCATTGTGCGACTTGCCTGGTCTTGTCCCCTCATCAGTCACCTGCTGCTGCACTGACATTGTTCTGTCAACTGTTTTCATAAATATTTAAACAGCGGCTCTGACACGGTCCTACTTAGTGCCATTATTCTGCAGAAAGGCTGTGACAACAGAGGGCAAGCGGTGCAGTCGCGACTGTATATCCCCCAACAATAATCCCTGTTTGACAGCTGCTCTCCCCGTTTCAGTAGTAACACCTTATGTTGTGATGAATCCGGATAGGATTGTTTTAATACAAAGCTGTTATTTATATGTTTATCTCTCTTTATCCATTCATCTATCTATCTATAAAACTCTTCTTCTCTGGAACACAAAAGGTAGTCAGTCACATGTCATAAAAGGGTAAAAAACACATTCCTGAATTTATCAGCCACCTGATGTACATATAAGAAAAATAAAACGCTCTCAAGTTGCCCCCTGGTGGTTGAACTAGAACCGTAAAAGAAATGGAGGATGAATGACATTACACACTGTCTCCTGATGGTCAAGCTCCATTTAACGCCGTGTATTTGAAATGATTTTGTGATACGAATCAATTGATGTTTTCTTTTCCTTACTTTAGGGTGTGCAATTTTCTAGAATAATTCAGTTCTCGAGATCATTCTTATCATTTATACTATATGTGACCATATGGGGCACATACCATCCCAGTAAGGGTCCCATCTTGACTAAGTTATTGCGGTCAAATCTGGCTTGAGGAGATTTTGGTCATTTCCTGTGAGACATTTCTGAGACTATGAGCCTCTCAGCTGAGGCCTCCGCCGGCCCGACACCAGACAGGTTTCCCATCCTGCTCTCAGTCGGTTCATCTCGGCCCCTTTGATGTCAGAGTCTCTGCAATAGCGTGTGATTTGTTTCTGGGGAGTATGTTTTTCATCAGTTCCCAAGCACTGTTTATACAGCTGCTTTACTTTAACTGCCTTTGACCCAGACAGTATACTCTCAGGGCTGTCTACTGCATAGGTTAATATGAAAATATCGTCTTCTGTTTCAGAGATGACGTTGCATCCAGCTCCACGTTTACCCTGGAGGACAGCGCTATCTGCCTCACTTCAGAGCAGAGCACTATGGATGCGGACATAGACCATGACGACGGATCTGTCCTCGATGTCTACTTGGTGAGTTGTTTCTCACTCTGTTATTTCAGGTCACCGTCACATTGGGATCATTCCTAGGAATTTGTGACTTGTTTTGCCCCTTAAAGTGTTTAGATATTCGTTGTTTGTGCTTAAGCATGTTTAGCTTGTTCACATTTATAAAAAACAGGCCTAAACTGTGTTAACAATTCTCCCCTACAGTGAAAAGACCAGCTTTACAACCTTCATTTCCTCCTGCCAATCATAAGACAATCGCCGCACTCCATTGGACAGGCCAGGCTGGCCTTTGACTCCACTTCCAGTGCTGCTAGATCCATGTTGCCACTTGTCTTGCCAACACACAAAAAGACAGGAATTCTCCACCGGTTGATGGACTAAAAGAAGACACCAACAGAGTCACAGTCATGGACATCTGCAAGAACCATGGGACATATCATGTAATGTGATGAACATCAAGCTGAACTGAGTGTCGCTTTTTAGAGCATGCGTCAACACAGTGCCATTAAGTTTTATATATGTATACTGTTTTCATGGCCTACACAAAGATCTAAACATTTACTATACTGTATAAACATATAAGGGAGAGGGTAGATACACTTCTTTAAATGTTTTCTTTCTGCTGACAAGAAAAAAATGAAACAGACTTTAGAAGTTTGCAACTGCAGTAGTTGCTGATCAGAAGAGAAATGTTTACAGTGAATTTATGATGGCATCTTTGTCCGTGATGAACGGGGATATGACGTCGTCACGCAAAGGACACAAGCCAGCTTGTAGCCACAGCCAACACCGATGAGAAAAAGACTCACACAAACAAACTTGATGGATTCTGAAGCTGCCGAGGCCAAACACGGACTGTGATGTGGTTAAAGTGGCCACCATATCCTAACTGGGCTGTTATTTGTGCTGCCCCGACAGGAACCTGAAGCCCTTTCAAAGGGCTGCTGTAAAGTGAAGTTAGACAGTTACTGGCTCTTGGATGAAGCGCAGAGCGGAGGGACGATGCACACGCTCCTGATAAAAAGGCACTTTTGACATTGGTTATGATTACTGTAAGAAATATTTTTCTCTGAAGAAGTTGCTTGGTGGGTGGGCTACCTGACATAAGCACAGATTTGGATATGTGAATATGCACTTTTTTTTTTTTCCTCTCTCTCTTTTTACTCTACAAATGCACACCTCTGTAAGTCATTGATACTACATGTACATTGTACATTGTAGATCATTTCTGATGTGGAGCTACTAGTTTTGTGAGGTTTGCGTCATGACTGAAATGCTTTTACTCAGGATATCCTTTGATACTGAATAAGTGTGTCCTCTTCAAGAAGTTATGAGACATGCATCCTACACTTAGAAGCTGTCCGATACCTCTTCATCAAGACCATATCCAACTATAAATGTTGAATTCCACGATCACACGTTGGTTGAGACCATAATTTATTATGTAAATCTCAATATTTTACCATTTGCTGAAAAAATACTTAAATTGCTGAATGTAAAGACAATGCATATTTATATATATATATATATAGAAGAGACTCCTATAAATAAACTGCTTAAATTCAGTGTCTGCTGTTTAGCTACCCATTGCTATCTATTTGTATATCACTGCTGAGTATGCATGAATAATTTGGTTAGTTAGTTTAGTGTTTTTCTTACTGAAATTACCCACAGTACACTGCACTGTTTCTTCTTGTGTAACAATTTTAATTTACAGAACATTGTCAAATTGCATTACATTTAGTGCAAATAATAACACTTCTGATGTACAACTTAGAAATATACAAAGTGTGTAGATTACTGACAAAATATCAAAATTAAAAACACTAAATGCATTCTTCAGCTGACATGCTCGTAGATGTAGCTCTTGTAATCATCAACAAAACAACTGTCCAGATCCTAACCTCTGACCCCTTAGACCAAAAATCTGATGGTGAATTTTCAACCATGCAGATGGACTGATTACAAAACTCCCAACTTTTGATGGCATCAAACACAATCTAGAGTAGATTTAAATCTTGAGGTAAGATGATGTGAAATGCTGACCCCCTCCCCCCTCCCTCGCTTCATTTCAGTGTTGATAAATGCACATCCGGTGGCTGTACAGTAGAGATAAAACAGGATTTTAGGATTCATCCCGGTGTCTAAGGCATTCTGGGGGTAGTTTATCAGTCAAAGGGCAGGATGCCACTGCACTGTAGCACTGTAGTGTGGCATGTGAAATGTAATGTTACAGTATAACTGAGAGTGTAGGGTTTAGATGATCTCTTATTCAACTTTTTACAACTTTACCAGCACAATAACAGCAGGACTGGTTTACAAACCTGACACTTGTGAATGTAAAGATATTTTTTTTGCTGCCTCATCAGGGACTGAAAATGGTGAAAAATAAACTAAGATGTAAAAAAATGTATCCACTCATCTCTCAATGAAAGAGAGGAATCTTTACATCAGACACTAAGGCGGGCCATTTGCAAATATCTGTCAAAAACCGTGCATTACGTGGAGGTTAAAGACAGATAGACATGGACAATAGGCCGCAACCTAGCATCTATAGACCACAGACAACTACATCATAGATATCCAATTATTGATTATCAGTTCAACTGTGTCAAAAATATTGTCCAACATGAGTTAATTAGACTTAGCAAATACTCTTTATCTCCCATTTCAGGTTTCATTGGCCCATTGCTGTCATCAAATTCAAGCGTTTAACAGTCAATTCACATTTCTCACATTGGTAAACTAACTGAAAACGTTTCTGTTTTCTCTGTACAATACATTGTGTCCATGGTGCTCTCCGAAAGCTACCCTTATAACAATCTAGAAATATAAAGATTTCAAAGCTTTAGGCTCTGACCCTCCCATCAAACAAGAGAGTCATCAGGGACAGGAGAAGGCAAGAAAGAGGAGATACTGTACCAAACCTCATCAATGCTTTTCCTGTCAATATTTACTTTCCTCTCTCATGGTAGTTACTTTAGCAGCAGCAAAACAAGTAGCTGTAATACTAGTGATTTAAGCAAACCCAAAAAAGTCAAGAAGTATGTAATCATAAGAAATGTACAAAACAATTTACAAAAAAGCAAATAATTGGTAACAACAATTCAAAAACCACTTAGGAAACTCTTGAATTTACATACAAATGTACCCATGACCAACAGATGGTGTTAAGCCATTATAATGTGGCTAGGAGGACAACTACTGATGGATTAAAGCCATAAAACCAGTCTCTTCTACAAGCAGGTGTCCTGGGGGACGTCCTGGATGATATGGTGTCTTGCATGTAGTAGTTTGAAAATGCATTCTAACGGGTAAATGGGTCATGTAGTCATCGAGGGCCTGTTTAATGCTGAACAATGTAGTCTCTCCGGTGGGCAATCTCGGCCCTCCGCAAGCCTGAAACAAGAAGGAAGATCAAAAATCAATACCCAGAAATAATTCAACAATGGATTCTGTACATGTGATGGCTTTTTCATGGTTTAAAATTACAGATAAAGCACCACCCAAGAGATATCCCGGCCATTAACACTGAAATGAAGCTTCTACCTATCAGTTTAGCTGCTTTCTCATTTGCGAAACAAGATGTGGTTGGGATCCTGGTTACCTCTTTGCGTTCAGAAGAGAATGGGCTTTCCAGCAGTTTTCTCCTGGACATAGGAGGTAAAGCGTTTGAGGAACTTGGGATACTCTCTCTTGGCCACGGCTCTGAGGACTGAGGCTGGAGCCCAGCCTCCTGGGTTCACTGCAGCCAAACAGAGGAGAATGATCAGGACACTGTGTCTATGTACTAACTTATGATAAAATGATTGTCATAAACCCAGAGTTTACAGAATACAGAATACAGACAGCGGTCTAAGGCGCCCTCTACTGAGAGGTGAGGAAATTATTTTTTTCAAATTAACCCAGAGAGAAGCCTGGCTTCTCTAACAATAAATTGGCTCAGGATTTCTACTGCAGCCCTGCTTTATGTAACAATCTCCTCACCTACAGGAAGTAAGGAGAGGGGGAGAAGCTGTGCAAGTCTGACCTTTCAAACACACGTCTGTCTAGCTCATGACCAATTAGCAGAAACATTAGCTGATATGAGGTTGTTCTGAATTATTTAAGAAAAAGGTGTTAACAAACAATAGCAGTAGCATCATTAATAAAAAATCAAAAACAAAACAGCTACAGCAAGACATTTTACTACAGCATTTACACTACTCAATCTGATGTGACCTGCAGCTACACTACAGAGTTTCTTGAGTTGCTCACATCTCAGTAAGTCAACATAACCATCCACCCAACTTACTGTATATGTGCAGCCTCAAACAAACAATCGCAAGCTGTATTTATTTATTTTGTCAATGCATTAGACTGCATATCAGTGTACAGTGATATCATTAATGCTTCTTTTTTTTTTCTCCTCTGTAGTTTGATGGGTTTCACTAATATTAGTATGGACTGTCTGCAGACAAAAATATAACATTTTGGACCAAATTGATTAGGGGTTGGGGTTCAGTTTAACACTTTCTCTGACATTTACAGTAAGTTGGATGTTAATATGAAGGCGCTTGTAGATAAATTATAATTAGATAGATGATGAGAGAGAAGCTTTGTTCTGTTGCCTGCTGATCTGGCCCAGGGCATATACACTGAGATCAAAACCTTATCAGGCTGGAGTGGCACTTACCATTGGCAACGTAGGTAATCTTACAAAGGATGTTGTCTCTGCTGATTGCTTTATCCCCTTCTGGTGGGCTGACCAGTGTTTGGCAAATCATAGCGACATTGATTTTGGCACGTACGCACCGGTTTGTGGGCTGAAAGCAAAACAGAAATGTAAATACAAACAATCCCCAAGCTGTCACAAATCTCACTGTAGCTAATTTGAGAAAGTGACTGAGGTTGAGATGTATAAAACTATTCTTTCTTCCACTTATTGGTGAAAAGGGCCCCTACGACAAAGCCTTGTTTGACTACGGGATATTTGTAATTATATGCTGTAAAAGGATCAAATGTATCTAATCTAATGAGTCTAATCACAGTACTTGTAGGCCTAATCCATCAGGAAAATGTCACTAAAATAAATAAATATAAAATAATATATGATAATATGATAATAGACCAAGCAGTATGTTGTAAGTATGTAATAGTTTTCAGCTCATCAGTCGCTCACTCCCAGTATAGCATGATAGGTGATAAATGTTCTGTAGTAATCTTACAAGGGCATTGTCATGGTCCACAGAGAAGTTGCAGACCAGCCATGTGTCGGGATCATTTTCATTTGTTGCCAAGATCTTCCTGATGGCTGACAGATAGAGCACATCTCTCTGAGAGGCAGGCCAAACTCTCTGAAACATAACCAGACACATTCAGTAGGCAATCAAACAGGCTGCAGAATATTACTGATTAAATGTGCAACACGCTTCAGCAACGTCTAAAACCAGCATGAAGTCAGTTTACCTTGTGCGTCTGATAAACAATGACTGCATTATCAGAGAGTGTTTCCACAACGTTGAAATTTTCAATGGTGGCTGAGGGAGGAAGAGTTCAATCAGGCCATGACTTTAAAACAGAGAATGTCAAACAGTTTTGATATGATGGTGACCAATGAAATAGTAAACTTACTCTCCCAGTCCAATCGGACAGCTGTGTCCCAGAAGTAGTGGCAGACCTCATGTCCTGTCACCCCCTTCACAGAATGTGTAGCTTTGAGAGGATCCAGCACAATACCGTTCTCCTCTACTTCTCTCCTGTACACCTGTTACACAGGTGCAGAGCGTGAGAGAGAACAAATGGAAAGTCACATCAGTACTATAAACATATTTACAATCTCACTACAAAACAGTAGGTAAGTAGGTAACTTATAATAAAATAAAAAAAACTTTTTGTCATATCAGCTGAGACTGTCACTATCTCCTGACAGTAATATATGAGACAGTTAATCTGTGAAGCAAAATCAGGTTCCTCTGGCTCCTCCTTGTGATCCTAATGGCAGTTGCAAAAATCCACCGCGCCTGAATGAAAACAACCAATCAGAGCAGGAGCACCAGTTGCTCAGCCTCCCCTTTCCCACGCATGCTCTCACTCAGTCAAGCTCAATATCTTCAACACAGGGCTTTAGGAGCTTTGCAAACACAATGGTTGACGAACAAACAACGTTTCTAGCTATGTTAGTCCTTCAAAATTAATGTCCTGAATTGTACTGAATTTGATGAATTTACTGTTTATCAAACCACAGATGAGACAAGAATTAGCTAGCATCGTAGCATATCTTCCACAGCACAATAAACACGTGTCCGCTCCGCAGCGCTCCCTCCCCGGGTGACACCAGGACGGAGCTGCATCGCAGTCCAGCAGCACTGGCGCACCGCGGGGAGAAAAGAGTGGAGTGATTGGTCCTGTCTGCTCCGGATCGGACTATCTCCGGATTTTTCCAGTTTTGAAAACTATATGTGAAATAAATGCTTATCTGAAAGCATGGAGCATGGAGACAGTGTTGTTAAGTTACTAAGTGGACTCACTCAGGTACTTTAATTAATTAAAATCTTAAAGTACTGGTAACTTATTTTATGGATTATTTTTCTATTGTGGCATGAATGCTTTAAGAATTTGAGTAGGTCTTCCAACTCCTGCTGACACGTTTTCCCTGCTTCTGATCTATCACTGCTTTTACTGCAGCCACAGTGAATTCTTTATTTCAATATTCACAGCTAGCAATCAAGGGGAAATGAATCATAAGCAGCTTCTCTCCCTTTTACTCACCTTCATCTCTCCTTCTTCTATTACCAGCTGCCAGTTGGCATCTCCGCCCATATCCTGAAGCGAGTAAGTCATATGATTTTGTACCATCTCCTCCACCTAAGAAACAGGTATTGATTAAATTCTTACCTTCCCAGTTGAGGACATGCATCAAAACAGAACACAGTTTGGGGAGAAGAAGAATACATTGTATAAGGGATGCTATGCTCAAGTTTAATGATTAATAGACTTAAGCAATCCACACAGCTAGCACCTCTGTATTTTATTACAGAGATTTTGATAACATCATATTAGGCAAACAGAAAAACTATTTCCCTCTCAGAATCTTAGGAATTCCTTAACAAAATACATTTACCACTGAGCAGAAACCAAATCAATCTGAACACTTGATCCTGCTTGGGGGTTGTTATTCAACCTCCCAACAATGCATTAAAAACACGGTGCATCGCCAGTCAGGATTCATGCGTGCTCATGCTGTGGAACACAGAGTGATATGAGGAAAGGAAATGAAGAGGTTTCACTAGAGTCATGCAGCATTAGACCTACGCTCTTCTTCTCAGCGGTATGAGGACAACTATTATGTGACAAAGACAACCTGTCAGTCGATCCAGGAATTTCAATTTTGTCCAGTAAAGTTTTTTGTCTTCATGCATCACATTATGCTAAATAAAAACTTTGGTATAAAAACCTACTATAACATACTACTAAATCACAGAAAATGTTCCTGGAGAGACTGGTTAGTAGACATTCTCATGCTCTCCGCTCATGCTCTCTCTGATGCGGTGGACAGCAGTGGGCATTTGTCAGTCCCCTGCAGATACAGGGGCTCGCTGTAGACCAAATACAGTACCTGAGCGCTGAATCTGTGAATGTCATCTGAAGCACTGACTAGCTCAACGGAGGACAGGGAAGAAGAATGGCTATGGGGCTGTACGGCAGGAAGGAAGATTGAAAGAGAAAGGCATAAGGAACAAAACAGAGAGAGGCGCCACTGCAGCAGTCCAGAGGACACAATCACAACCTGCCCAAGTAGAATTTCATATGGAGATGCTACGTAAGATCTCGATTGATTGCAATAAGCACAAAGTGATTCTCTGTATGAACAGATTAAGGTGAAGCATGGACACATTATGAGAATGTGTCAACACACAAATTGCATTTTCAGAGCTTTATAGACAGGTCACACTTGTTGTAACCTGACTAGGCTTCAGACAGGAATGATGAGACCTAGCAAACAGTTGCAACCGGTAGCCGTCAATCAGATCAAAGTAGGATGGAAATAAGATGTGCATTAAAGAGAAAAAAAGAAATGTGTTTAGTACCTTGGTGGCAAATCGGTGTGTGCCGATGGTCGAGTAGACGTCTCCAGGAGGAACCGGAGTTAGTCGAGGTATCCTGACCTTATCTGACTGGCACTGAGGAACAGAGAGTAGGAGTTTGGTAAGAGAGAGATGATTAGGAATATGCTACAGAGAGAGGCAAGATCTCTGTGTGTAATGTATGCAATATGTATGTAACTGTCCTCCTTTTGATTGTGCAAAATAGAGAAAGTTTAGATCTTCATCACACCTGCTCCTCTATCTTGTCTTGTCTGTCCAGTGCAGCTTCAACCGCATCAAAAAACTCGTCCTCATTGATCAGACTGTTGGGCCCCTCCTGTGGAAAGTAATATAATAATATAAGAATCCTTTGAGAACAGCCCTGAAAAAAGTTCACATGCAAAAATGCAGATGTTGGGACACCGTCAATAAATCATCCTGCTGTGGTTCATCTAGCTGTTTCTAATCCACTTATTTTATCAAATTTCATCTTGCCTCGTAGTCTGGACCTCCGTAGTGTGACTTTTTCTTCAGTTCATTCATAGCAGACTTGTAGGCATCTTCTACCCTCCTCCTCTTTTCTAGCTCCTGAACAAACAGAGAGAGCAGTGTAGTATTGTTAGTGCAACTCTATTAAACAAAATAGTGACAGCATGTAAATAGAAACACCCATTAAAACATATGTGTTGGATTTCAAATCTGCTAATCATCTATACTTAGACAACAAACAACAGGAATATGTTGTTATAGAGTCAGAAAACATCTCCGCCCAAGTGACAATGCTCCTTTCATCGGATTACAGCTGATAAAGAAGGGGGGAAGAAAAGAGGTGTCTATAAGTGACCAACAATCGGGCAAACCCACCACATCATTCAGCTGTGTGCACGCACTCAAACAGGTTTTGCCTGGTGTCTCATTCCCTGCTAGAGGCCAATAAACACAACAGACTGGAGTACTTACTGTTTTTACCATATTTTACTTTGCAGCACAGAAGCATAGTAGACCAGCCCAAGTATTTGGTCAATTAATCAAAATACAATAAAACTTGTGTGTAAGAGCAAGCAAACTAAAGGAATTGTGGCTAAAAGTATCCTGTAATATAAAACAATAACGCTTTCTTGAAAATACTTAAATGGAAGTAAACCAGACAGAAAGACAATGAAACCAGACAAAGTATACTGGAAGGTGTGGACATTTGGCAGAAAATACACATGAGGTGATCCTGTTGTCAACTGTGTTTAACCACTAGCTGACAGACAGACAGATAGATAGATAGACACCTAGAGATAGAGACCTACTGTAAAGAAGAGGCTCCGGGTCTGTAGAGGTATCCATCTCTGTGTCTGGTATTTGAGCAGCTCTGACCTCCTTTGTAATGAAGGCTTCCGTAAATTGCACCGTGCAGTCATTTTTCTATTTCACTCCCTGTACGACTCTGAGCAGGTGTGTCTTGTTCCTTTGAGTGTGTTCCGTAACTATTTCTATTTCCCTACTTCACATCGGCAGCTAACTTAACCAAACACGCATAACCAAACACAGATAAGATTGGGGCAGTTTCCCACAAGCAGTCTGACTAACTGAAAGCGCTTCCCTGCTTTAGTAGGTTTTAGGGTTGGGCAGCATGCCTTTACACACACACACACACACACACACACACACACACACACACACACACACAAACACAAAAAAAAGAAACTGGTTTGACAACATCAGTTGAGCTGATCAGGATGTAAGTAGGAGGAGCTCTGAAGAAGATACCTTTACAGACACAGACAACTCTTTAGATGAAGCAAAATCAATGAATGGAATTGTGTTATGGGAACTCCAACCACTCTGATAAAAAAAAAAAACAACCAATCAAACAAAAGGGTCAAAGCTCATTAGGGACAACAGGTGCATCTGTGCTTCTGGTAAGCAAGTCTGACTATTTTAAAAGTGAAATGTTCATTGAGCTATAGCCATTAATGCTACATTTAATATAGCTGGTTTATACGGACCACCTGAAAACCAGCTATATCCAAATAAATAACTGCTTTTCAGTAATCTGTACCAATCTGGACTAGTGTATGGAATTTAAGGACTATTGAATGTTTTTTTCCCCCGTTTTTAAACCTGTCTATGCACACATTTCCTTTTTACTTTCCAACTGCAACTCGCAGTTGAGGGAGCTATATTGTGAAATTCTTGCTAAAGAAAATATATTGAAAAAGCACTTAACAAAAAAACAACAAATAGTAACAAATTGCTTTGCAAGAAATAGTTTAACTGACCAAATAAATCAGGAACAAAAAAAAAAGACTTAAACACTTACTTAAGTATAAGGGTTAATATAAGCAGATCTGAGCGACAGCCTAAGGAATTGAGGCTTGTCTAACCTGTTCATTCATACAGTTATTTATTTAACACAGTTAGTGTATTTTACATGTAAATCAATTTCAGAGCCACCTCAATTACATCAACTTCCAACCATTCCAAAACAACCACTCTACCTTTTTGACAGTAAATTTCCCATCAACTTCACAGTCAACATAAATAGCTGGCTGTTTTCACATAGTACAATCATGGCTACACATTTGGACAGCAGGGTGTTACACTACAACCACATCACCTGAAGGACAGAGCCCAAAATCACCAAACTCCTGGTCATAATAACCAGCTCCTTAAAAACAATGGAAGGCAACAATTAGCTCCACAGTCTGCAACACTTCCACAGCAGTGACTGCTGACACGCCCACTGAAGAAACTGCCTATTGTGTACATGACACTTCACACACTGTGAGTGACATTTATTGTAATAACTGTGTGTAACTGAGTGGAAGAACTTACCTTGTCCACTCTTTTTTGCCAGCTGTCCTCTCGTTTGACCATCAGTTCGATGCAGTGAGACAAGGTAGAAAGGATGCCTGCTGTGGTGGCCTTGAAGGTGATGGCCTCCCCCTTGAAGTCTATCCCGTTCATACCTTTGGGACTGGCAGGGGGAAACACTGGCATAGACAGAAACGAAGAAATAACGAGTGTGACAGCTGCCTTGTAGCTTGATTAAATTTTAACTTTTCACAGTGAATCAAGGACAAGGTAAGATATCCTCAAATGAAGCAATGAATGGTCGGAAAGCATCTGCAGGTAAACTTACATTTCTCTTTGCTGCCATTGTTGTTGTGATTATATTCTCCATCGGGTCTTGTAGTGGTGAGAAAATCATCTTCGTCCTCCTCTACTACTGGTAAGAAAACAACAACAGTCTTACATCTATCTACTATCTGTCCGGTTAACCACATTTTAAAAGACCTTAACATGGACATAAAGCTCATGGAGTATAATTTAACATTTTCAACCTATTCAACAGGAATAGCAATCATTTAGACTTGCAGTTACTGGAGCCAGTTGCTACTTTTTCTGAAACTGGACAAAAGTTGACGATGCAATACTAATTTCTAGCCCCCGCCAAAACAAAGCATTATTCGGATAAAATTACATGTTCATTTAACCTTCATAAGAGAGCAAGTTTACAGTTTCGGCCTCAGAGATTACACAACCCACAAAGTGCCCTGTAAGTGGATATTGATTTTTGTTTCCTTTCTCAATAAGTCTTACCAATCGCTCTACTGCAACTCTCATACTGCATGAACCAAGTAAAGAAGCTCCCCATCTATAAATTCTTTCCTTTGCCAGTAAACATCAAGAGTAATTCCTCCTTGCCATGAAAAAACTGCTCTAAATACCAAACCAATTTAATACAAATTTAAACCTGTCTAAACTAAATCTCTGGCACTATAAAAGCTCCACTGCATTGTGTTTATGCCACAGATTACCTCTGTCTCTCTGAAATTCATCTTTGCAGACAGCATCGGCACAGGAGTCAAAGTATTTCTGCAGGGTGTCCACTTGTCTGCACAGAATGTCCCGGAAGGTTTCCATTTCTGCTAGCTTCTCACGCAACCTGTGCCCCTTCTGAGCAGAGAGAAACAGAAGTAAAGAGATGCAATCAAAGGCTGTCGGGGGAAAGATTTGAGTCAGCGCTCTTTTTTTTTTTAACCAGAAGGCAAGGTCATAATAAAATAGTACAAAACACTTACAAATGACAAATGTAATTATAACAGATCTAGCCTTCAGTTGATATTTTCAGAAGGCACTTTTGTTTATTTTAAGTTTAAATGTGTATTAATGGAAGACGGTAAGGGTTTGACATGATCTGCTAGTACCCAACATCTTAAAACTCTCTGGTGATCATGTTTTTACCTTGAAGGAGGATGTGGATGTGGCAGACAAGGCACTGGCTGCTGAGGTGAGAGACAACATGGAACCATGACGCCTGAGACTGGTTTCTGAACCATAACCAGACTCAGCCTGAAATCCAAAGGGAAGTATGGTAGGAAACAGAGAGAGGGAATAAAAGAAGGAGAGAGTATGATATGGACAACAGGAAAGGAGAAACAAAGAGGAGGGAACAGAAGATCAGTAAGTGCACAAACATAATAAACAAACAATCTGCAATATAATAGGAAAGTCTTTAGTGCATAAAAACAGAAACGGGGGGGGGGGGGGGTCAATTCTAGCAGTCAGCAGCACTGAGTAATGCTGAGCTCGACTAGAGCAGGATCTACACCTACACAAACAAACAGTCTGTTGAAAGGGACTGGGGCTGACTAATAGACACATGCATAAACCCAGCCAGTAGACAGGATCAGTGGAAATAAATGACACTGTACACTGTTTGATTGCGACTTTCTCGAGGAAAATAATGTATATACCTATTAGGACATGCAGTGTACTGTCTCACATGGCATTATAAAACAGATCTACTGTATGACCGAGCATTAGGGAGTGGCAGTGACTGCATTTGTTCCATTAAATGGCCAACTTATAACTGGGCGATGCCTGGGACTGCAAACTCAGCAAAGTGAGAGAATTTTATTATACATAGTGTATGCACACCCAGCCAACCCCACCAAAGCAAAATATTCTGTTTGTCCCACATGCAGCTGTGAATCATTATCCACTACATTAGAGAGAGACAGCAAATTCATGACACAACATTAGAGTCCCACATTTAAATTCATAACTTTTCTCAACCAGTAAGAAAAGTGATGACGAGGTGGTCTGATAGGCTAAAGTCTGAAATTCTTTTACTCATGAATCAGGGCCCTAATATGCTGATGGTGTAATTCATGAATCTACATTTATTTGCTAAGGTTTAGTCATGGCCTTAGAGTGTAAATTTCCTCGACTGAATTAATATATAACATATTAACAATTAACATATTCCAGTACCAAGCAGAGGTATTTCTTAAGAACAGTGAGCTAACTGAAGAGGGAGTCAGGTGACAAACTCGAGCGAGAGCACACATACATTCCTCTGATAAAGGGTCTTACAAACAATTAACAACTCAATTCTGTCAGTCCGTCACAACGGAGTGAATTGACAATGAATACTGAGGGTAGACTGTTCAAGACTTGGCCAACAGAAAATAAAAAGTTTCAATGTTTGCTTTTAAAGGGTACAGTATGTTTAAGTTCATACAATCCTGTGATTGCTGTGATATTAAGATTAAAGTTAAAGATCTTTTTGATAACTGAGAAATGTGAATTCATGTTAAGAAAAAACAATCAGCGATTTTGTACAAAACCAACTAGTATTAACTATAATCCCTATCCGATAATGTATGAATTACAATAAAAAATGTAAAACCGTCGGTATATTTATACAAAACATGAATAAAAGATGCACACAAAATACCATGAATGTTGAACAATAAAAGTAAATTCAATAATATAAGAATAAAATAGCATTTCTGCCATAAAATTGACCTGAATAAAGGCTGTTATTATTAAAGATACACTGTGGCATGATTAAATAAAACAGTGTCAAAAAATGATGAAGTGCTCTTCAAATAATAATAATAATAAAGACATGAAATGCATTACTGTTCACTTCATGTTGACACCGTCAACATTTGCTGAGACAACAGGTGAGAATGACAATTGGGTAGTTACAAGGGTAAATACACATTTGACAAAAAGTGCTACGGACTAAAAGCTGATCTTACAACACTCACTAAAGGATCTGAATTGCTGTAGTTTATTTCTTCGATCAGATCGAGATGTTGCACAGAATGCTGAAACCATTATTTGTGTATTACTAGTTTTGGCAGAGACAAATAGGCAAAGCAATGCACTGATGAAACATGAAGACCAGAGGCTGCCATCTTAGTTCACCTGGCCAGCTGCAGGACACAGCCATGCAACTAAACACCCACTCATACACAACACATGAAATGCCATCTTGTGCCTACGGTTTTGTGATGGTAATGAGTGTACAGTAACTGACCCTAGCAACCACTGAGTACTTCAACACATCTGAGCATTTTGTTGCTTGGGAAATTACATCTCATTAAAAGTAGTCCAGCACACAGCCAAGAAGCATAAGCTTAATAAAAATAAAAATAAATTGTGAATGATTTCTTACAATGACTGACATGCAGTGGAGTTCAGTGCTCAAGCTAGTCCATCAGTGCTACTAATATGAAAAGCTGCATGCATGCAAATAGAAAATAATAATTTATGCCATGTATGGATGATGGGTTATGTTTATTAATCATTCATGTCATAACACTGGCATACTAAGACATCAGTGATGAGTGACAGCAAGCACACAGAATGCCAACATGCTATAAGCCCACCATTCGGCCATTCCAACACCCAAGGCAGAGCAGGACACTGCTGCAGTCCCGGCGGTTTGCTCGCCCCAACATGGCCCAGACGCTCCCCCAACACTCCCACTGTTCTGACAATTCAGAGGCTTAAATCCAGTATTTCCGTTTCCCTGGACACACCTCACTGAGGAACAAAAGAGAAGAGGAGGAGGTGGAGAAGAAAAGCCACACAGGCTCAGCTTAGCTCATCAAGTAAAAGAAAGCAGCTATAAGACAGGGAAAGGAGGAAGAGGAAAAAGTAATTTCCTCCGTTGCAGTCAGAGTAGAGGCAGACACTAGATGCTCCATGAAGCAGAAGAGACAGACTGAGCAAAAAAGATGAGTCTTGTTATCCCTTGGCAGAGCGAAGCAGGTCTGCTTTCAGACAGATCTTCCGCAGGCACACACACATGTACTCAAAAGGCACACACGTACATGCACTCCACTCTTGCGGAGGACATATATCAACAGACCACACACCCTGATATGTGGAACCTTTTCATCTGGTCCATCTTTATGTCCAGCATTCATCACTGAGCAAGCAAACGTGACTGTGTGTGTTTGCATGTAAGAGACAGAGCAAGAGAGGTACAAAAATTAAGGGTGCATGCATGTATGCATTAGAGAGAGAGATGAGGGCTGTCCAGAGCTGTTTGTGTGATAAACCATTAAAGTACCAAAAGGGTGGGCGAGTGAAGCAGCCAATTGTACAATATGACAGAGAGAGAGAGAGAGAGAGAAAGAGAGAGAGAGAAAGAGAGAGAGAGAGAAAGAGAGAGAGAGAGAGAGAGAGAGAGAGAGAGAGAGAGAGAGAGAGAGAGAGAGAGAGAGCGAAAGAGAGAGAGATGGGGGGAAAAAAGAGAGAGAGGGAGAGACGGGGGAGAAAGAGAGAGAGAGGCAGGGTACAATATTTGTCTGGATTTCCTGCTTTACTTCTATCTACCTGACTCTCCTTTTATTCTGTCTAATTCTGATTTGCTGATATTCCCTTGTGAATGCCTGATCTGGGCCAATAGTGTTCAGACTGTGCCAAGAAACAGTCCGAAGAGGTGGTGGAAAAGCTACAAATAGATACAGGGGTTTTCCTCCCTCCCTGCCATATCACCCCTCTGAATCTGACGGCATGGAACAGTCTTCTCAGTATGATAGAGTTTTATATGTCCCTCTTGATTTTTGCTGCTGTGAGAACAGGCGATTAAAAAGATCCATTATTCATCAAGAGCTGCACTTAGCGTCAAGCACAACTTTTTCCACCACCAACACAAACACACCCACACATACAAACACAAATGCACTTGCATAAAAAACTGCTATTTCCCCCCTGTACAATAACAATCTAATTTGGTTATATGGATATGTAAATGGTGGTTGTTTGACTTTGCAAAGTGGTTTATAAGAGGCATTTAAAGCCGCAATCCTGACCTGTTCGACCCATATTAAAGCCCAATTATAGTTGTTAGACACTGACATTTACCCAGCTCGAGCAAAGTATTAGTGTATGAAATTGGCTGGTTCATGCCCTCTTGGGTCCTGACACAAACATTAAAACCAGAATGCAAGTGGTAAACATTGCAAGTCCTTTTTCCAGTTGTGAGCAGTGCAGAAAGAAAGTCACCATTAGTAATGCTGCAGGTAGTGCTGCATCACACTTACTGAGCTTACTGTAGGTCACGATCCAGACATACTCACACACTGTCGTTAATGGACTAGAGACCTGCGGTCACTCACACTCAATTGACATGCCAACACCCAGTAGCACAAATGAAATCTTCACAGCACCATTTTAGCGAAGAAGCAGGCCTAATGAGAATTCACAGGATAGTGATTATTTTTTCAAGGGTGGTACATTTATGGTGGTCCTACAGTGTTTTTATGTAGTAAACAAGAGGAAAATGACATGATTCTGATCTTGTGCACTGGTAATTTAATTTTTTTTCGCAATCCCTCACACAGACAGTTTACCAGAAGACCCAAATATCACAGAAATAGAAACACAGACTAATATTACTCAAGTTTATGTACTGTCTGTACAGTATCTTAAACACTGTATAAGCAAATCAATAAAAACAAAATAATACTAAACAGATGGTTAACTACTTTAATATTCGAGGGCATTCAAATGCAACATACAAATTCAGTGAAGTATAACTAGCTGTATCAGTTAGTTCTGGACAGATCAAGGCGTTGTATGTTGCACACAAAGTCTCTCGTAAGCCATGACGACAAACTTTTTGTGTTTTACACACTTTACGTTGAAAAACCATGCATCATTAACTAGATAACGTCACAGCTGCATGGTATCTGATGACAGGGGATACCCCTACCTCAACACCTCACTCCTCAGATTCCTCACATTCCCAGGGGGAAGGGTTGTGTGTGGGGGTCTGTGTGTGGGGGTCTGTGTGTGTGTGTGTGTGTGTGTGTGTATTTGTCCGAATCCCTGTCCTGCCACACCCAGCTCACTGAACAAAACAGATAACTCCCAGTCTGTTCTGAAAAACGCCCTGACCCAAAAATGAACCTGAATACCTGAAAAATGAATGAGCGAACGATGCAGCAACTCTTTTCCCACTGTTGAGTGGGTGATTAAACAAGCCAAAAAATAATCAAATATTAATCATGGCTTGACAAAATATTTTTAATAATAATTTTCTTAAATAGAAGAAAATGTGTTCTGATTCTTGACAAACACCAAACAAATCAAAACCTTGAGCACAATAGGGTGATTCAGGATTCAGGCACCCTGAGCATCTGTAGTATTATGCAGTATCAATCTATAAGGGTAATGCAGCTGACTTGCTTGCAGGTATTTCCATGAATAACTTTATCACAAGACAGTGTGTATGACAAGCAAACCAATGTGTAAAAGAAGCCAGTGAGATATCTCCAGAAAAAAACTATGTTGAAGAAAGAGAAACCAGTTCCACTCACCTTGTGCAGCTCTATCGACTCAATCCACTGGAGTCTGTGCTCGGGATCTTCTGCTCTGAGGTACCAAACACTGTCGTTCACGCTGATGTCAAAACGACACTCGTCAAACTCATGAGGCTGCACAGAGAGAGGAGAAGGCTTGTGAATAGTTATTAGGCATGATGCATGAATCATGCCAGGAAATACTATCACCAAAACTAAATATCTGCATATGAATACCAAAACACAAAAAACTCACGTAACATTTTACCCTACTACAAAATCAGTGAGGAATCAGAGCAGAAATCCTGCTATAACGCCTCAACAGTGTCTGTCTGTATGACACTGGCTGACTAGCGATGACAGATTCTGGACACACATGGATTCCATCACTCACAGAAAAGCCTCTGCCACACAATAAACAGGAATTTTAATTAGAAACTGATGTCTTATGTCTGCAGGCGCACACAGCAGAGCTGTTAAAAAAAAACTGAGATTCTTTCAGCATGCTTTCGCCTGAACCTGGGTCATCATAAACTTTCCTTCTTCTACTGGACCAAATCTTTCAACTATTTCACTCCCCCGTCCTACAGTACAATCCACCCCACCCAGCTCCGAATACTGACCGCCTTAGGCACCCAAACACGTGCACCAAAGAATTCCCCTGTTTCCTCTGAGATTGGAATTTGACCACTGCACTCAGCTGAGGAAAGATATGCTCTGCAAAGGTTCCTAATACGAAATAAGACACAGCTGACTTGAATATCCTTCTCCTCAGTAAGACTACAGCTGCTCTGTCAGCTGACATAACCTCATGTTGCCCAAGTTTAATAAGATTTGCTGAATGACCCTCATGTGCTGGTTTGCTTGCTGCCATTGACAAAAGCAACATAGACTCTAATTCTGAACATAAACTGTCAGTCTGCATAACTTTATGCAACACTGTCTTTACACTTTAACAGTAGTACTGCATTTCACAAGTTGCATATCTGGGATGCTGATAAGGGTGAGTGGTTTTGTCACCGACAACCACAGAACACAAGAGACAGGTGTAACCTCAAAAATGCCCCTGGTTTCAAATATTCTCTATAAGAAGGAGTGTGCAATGGTAACCTCAAGTGCATCCAGCCATATTGCCATTGCTGGTTAGATAAATCCAGTCTATCTTACTGTGCTGTATCAGACACAGCCCATAAACCTGCTTTACAATCCAGTTTATACCTCTTTCATCCTGCCAGAAACAATCTCCTTCCCCTTGCGTAAGCACTACTGAACATCCATGCTGCACTGGCTTTTTTCTGTGTATAGGAATGTGGCATACACAGTGGCATCTCCAGTGTGAGGAAATAAGTGCTTATCAGTCAAACACTGACGGTCATAGTTTACAAAAGAGACATTGAGACTTCTTCTTTCTTCTATGAGCTGTCTTTAAACTAGTGTGTGCATACATGTTTGTGTTTAAATTAAAATAATGATTTACACAATACATATAAATATTTAGTATCATTCTTACAAATTTGCTCTGTACAAAAATATACAGGCTTACTGAAACGAGAAAAAGAAACAGAAAATAATTAGATTTTGATAATGGACCATGACCTACAAAAGGAATTTTCAGACAGCAACATTTCCTGCACATTTTGCTTCTGGTGTGTGTCTGCAGTTACACAGTGTGTAACAGACTGATGTTAGGCAAGAAGAGAGGCAGACACTTGTTTCTGCATTCCTGAGTCCTCATACCATCGTCTCCTTAGACAGCACTGGCTTTAGATATTTAGGAAAAAAGGAGCAGCAGTAAGAAGTGGCTGTGTGGGTCATACTACTCTATTAGTGAGTATGTGTACACACTTTTACCTTTCATGTTGTGGTTTTAATCTAGTTTTGAGTCTTGTAATCATATTGCACAAATCACAGTAAAAACCATTTGTTTGGCCTCTGTACTTGGTGCCGGTATGCTCAGAGAGAACAGTGAATATTTAACCAGGGTGTGGGATTTCAACTTATCTCAACAACAGGAGGCCTGCATTGGGGGAATACAGGGCAAATCTCTACAGTAGGTGACTCAAGCTTACGTTTTAATAGTAGGGAGCACCAATTTCAATAACTGCCATGGAGGAAGAGGCACGAGTATGTTCTCAAATGACTGCTGGAGCAAGACTTCCTAGGTCTGCTAAAGCACAGACCCCTACCCTACCTGGGATCTACATAACAGCCTAATTACTAGTTAATGTTTACCTTTCTATCTTTGAGGAACGTGGTTGAAGGAATTTAAAGTTCACCTCCATGCTAATGACAGGGAAGGACGGGATCAAAACATTGAGACCTGCTAGAGAGGTAACCCTACTCCAAGAGCACTGATGCAGAAAATTAGGCCTTTCATGGTCGCCTATCTTATGAGCCCTCACTCCCTAAAATGTGAAACAGGTGCTGGGCTCACCCTGCTTTTCTATCTGTGCAATAGACAGCATATACTATGTAAGTACTTACTGTGATGACAGCCTTGCTGAGGCACAGAGACCCCCTGCAGCCGTATTCCCGTTCATCCTCCGACTTGTAGTAGCTCAAGGTATTGTTTTTCAACACCACCCACCGGTCCTGCCACCCGTGTATGTAATTTGTCCACTGTAAACACAAAAGTTAACAAGACAAACAGTTGGCTGCACTGTGCAATCAACAGATCCTCTTCCTACATGACGTGTATCCAGGAATTAATTCGTGAATAATGTTCACCTGGCTTTCAGACTGGTAGTGTATCATTAAGACACCTCAGATAAATGTTACTCCTGCAGCATGGACCAGTGTAACATTCAACCTGCTTCACCTAACGTTGACTTACTTTGCTCAAAACGCCTCCAAGCTCCACAGGCTGCCCGGATTCCGGATCCACATCCTCGTCCGAACCGGACGATGAACTCTTTTCGGACATTTAAATCCAAGTCTCAGGAAAGAAAAAAAAAAAAAAAAAACTTGAACCTGACGCTACCTACAGGATATCTCGACGCTGGCTGCAGGGTTAGTTACAAACTCAAAGGCGTCGCAGCCAAAACCTGCGGACAGTTTCTCCAACTCAGCGAAGTCACGTTAACTAGGAGTGCGTTAAACATCGGCTGAGCAGCGTTATTTATCTCACAGACCTAAACCTACCCAGCTCGCCCTGAACACAGATACTCCGGAGCTGACAGCTGAGTCTCAACTTCTCGGTTTTTCTTTTTCTTTTCTTTCTTTCTTTTTTTTTTTTTTTTTTTTGCGGGCTTTGTTTTGAAAACTGACGTCGAATACCAACGAGAGCAGCTAGTTAGCGTTAGCTGTCAAACGACGCGAGCAGCCGACGGTAATTTTGACCAGAAACTTGGGTCTGTTTCCGTCCGTCGCCCCTCGCCGCGGTCGGTGAGCTGTACTCCGGGGGGGTCTGTCGGTCGGTCTGTCGGTCGGTCGGTCGGTCGACGAGGAAAGGCCTCCGTGTGAGCGCTGCACCCGCAACTTCTGGCCGCAAACGACGAGCAACGGTCCGCGTCGCCGCCGTGGTTGTCGCTCCGCAGTTGGGTTAGCAGTAACGGAGCGGCGGGGTGGCCTCCTGTCTTCACTCAGGTCCGGAGGAGGAGCTGCAGCCACGCTTTACTGTGTACCTGACGGAGGGAGAGGGGGGGGGCGTCAAGCTGGACCTCACACACCGGACGTCCTACGTACGTGCCTTCAAATTAAAAGGCCACTTTCTTTCAGCCGTGCCGTGATCGGTGGAGACGGTTGTTTGTATTGGTGTGCTTTGAAAACAACCGGAAATGGGAGTTTTATTTTGGTTGACTTGACTTGAATTTGCCACCGACTGCAGTCTGTCTTTCAGAGGGAAGAGAATAGGGCTGAAATGCACTAAAAGTGGTTTTGGAGTCAAAACAAATTTTCACCCATCAGCGTCATTGTTCAGAGTTAATTTATCAACGGGTTTGATTTTATTCCGCAGCCGCGTAGATCCTCCAGACCGACATCAAACTATGCCAAAGGTTACTTTTGACAGTACGTTTTGAGTGTAGTGTTCTTCTGTGGACCCATTTCTATCTTCCGTGTACTTTAGACACAATGATAATGCCCCAGTCTAAGGTTCACGAAGTGCACTTCATATCAGAGAAAAAATGCCATTCATTTTCAAGTCTAAAACTTTCTCAGGTCAAGGTACAATAAAAACTAATCATCATCATCATCATCATCATTATCACTTGCAGCTTTAAATTACACTTTATTATTTAAAATAAATATGTCAAATAAACCTAATCTAATAACGAGAATATGCTGTGACTCTTTATTACCACGTGGGGCCGCTGTAGGACAGCTGGGCAACTAAGTGACAGCTGCTGATATCAACCATATCAACCAAAAAAGTAACTTTACAGCTTTTGTTTCAGGGCTAAACAATGATCTTGTAAAGCTTCTCTTAATTGCGCAACAATGTGACCCGAAATACCTATTCAGTAACACAAAATGTCCTTCCTTTATTAATTTATTTTTACATTTATTTATTTATTTAAAGAGGTAAACAAGGCAAGCCCCGCCCTTTCCGGTGATGACGCATGTACGCGGAAGTGCCGCCAAAACCGTCATCGTCACTGTTTTCAAATCAATCTTGGCGAGAAGAATTAGACAGATGAGCGATTTAGATTCAGTGTGATTGCTCCTGTTCAGAGTTAAGTTGCTGGGTTACTGTTCGTTATCTGATCGAGCTAGAGAAGTCTCACACAAAGTGGGATTCATAGCTACGATGTCCTACTGTTTTATCAACTAACTTTAGAATAGAGTAAAGGTCGCTATATATTGGACTGTTTTCCAATCAAAAGTGCATTCTTCAGGATGGACAATGGGGTTGCATCCACCAAAGCGGAGGGCTTCCTCTCCAGAATGGCCCTCAATGACAACAAAGCTGGTATGGAGGGTCTTGACAGGGACAAGATCAACAAGATCATCATGGAGTCATCCAAGGTAGGTACTAATAACTCGCATAGACCTGTTCTGAATGAAATACCAAGAATCTTCCATACTCACTACAGTCATCTGTAACATTTTCTCTCCCGTGTCTGAAGAATCTTAACAAAGATAAGTGATATGTTATAAAGCAACTCTATAGTGTTCGGTGGACAATATAAAATGTGAGGTCCACTTTTACTGGCTGTGTGTGCAGCTTTGTGTGAAAGTCCCATATCCCCAGTGTAATGACATACAGCCCTAAAAATAGATGTACTATTGTATCTTTTCATTATAGCTGTGCTACAGAATGTGTAGCTCTTCATTGTCCTTGTCGTTTGCCTGCAGGGATCTAGGTTTTATGAGAATGAGCTGAAGAGAGAGCAGCAGGTGAACCAGCGCATTGAGAAAATGATGCTACAAAAGGCACAGATCACAGAACAACAGTTAAAGAAAGCACAAGCTCAGGTAAGACATATTATAGATTTAACTGGGTAGAGTTGGTGCCAGTTTCTTTCTAGAGGTCACTCCAAAAACCACGCAAATGCAGACAAATATGATGTGCTATTAAATGAAAAAGCTCATAAAACTACATTTCCCAATAACATTTAACTTAAATCTCTCTTTATAGGTGGAGAGGATGGCCACTGAGCTGGAGAGGAGTCGTGATCTAAGCCGTGTGATTGTACATGTGGACATGGACGCTTTCTACGCTGCTGTGGAGATGAGAGACTGTCCTGAGCTGAAGGACAAGCCAATGGCTGTAGGATCCATGAGCATGCTGGTGGGTTAAACTTCTGTCTGCAAATAGACACAATTATGGCAATAACTTCCTAGATAATTAAAGCATTTGCTAGTTATATATGTGCTTCGGATACTGTACATGACAGATGCCCACATAACACAAGTAGCATAAAACATATGTGCATTAGGTTACTGGTAAATTTCTGTCATACAAAAGTCTCTAATTATAAATCCAGATTGTCTCTCTACTGTAAATTAAATTTAGATTTTACCCTTTTTTTTTTAGTCAACATCTAACTACCATGCCAGGAAGTACGGGGTCCGAGCCGCCATGCCTGGCTTCATTGCAAAGAAACTCTGCCCCAGCTTAGTTATTGTTCCAACCAACTTTGATAAATACAGAGCTGTGAGTGATGAGGTAAGAGTGGTGGCAAAACACACACATAAAGAGATATAAGCATCTAGAAACTTACATTAAAACAAATTCTTTGCAGCCCTTTTGTGCCTTTCTTGCTTAAACTAACGGCTGCTTCTGAATTTGAATCTGTCTGTTAGATCCGGGAGATTTTTGCAGAGTATGACCCTCACTTCCAGGCAGTGAGCCTGGATGAAGCCTATCTGGATTTTACAGATCACCTAGAACAGAGGCAGAGCTGGCCAGATTCCTCACGTACACATCGCTTCCGCGCCAGCAGCACCACTACAGGCAGGACTTAATTATACAGAAATGTAGAATAATTTTATGGTGTGGTGTGTTGTTTTTTTGAAACTGCAACTTTTGCCACATTTACTGTAGACAGAACAACATGACAGGATACATTTCTGTTATATGATGAATTGCTAAGTTTCATACTTCTGATACTTCTGACTTCAGAAATCTGATTATTGTGTGACATAATTTCCTTTCTGTAAAGGTGAGGGGCAGATTGAGCTCCCCCGGGAGGCAGTGCCAGAGGTGAAAGACCTCTCTCCGGTCCTGTTTGAAGACAGCCCGAGCTCCTCTCCCTGCTTGCCGGGCTCTGAAAGTGTCGGTGCGTTCGAGGTGTTTGGGAAGTCTGTTGAGGAGGCTGTGAGAGAGATGCGCTTCCGCATTGAGCAGAAGACCATGCTGACTGCCAGTGCAGGTGAGGGGAAAACCACCACCAGACATTATTAATAAAACGCTATAATAAAACGCTATCATGCTATTGTCAAACATTTTGCTTTTTAATTTGAGTTTCACAGGAGAATTCCTCAGCTAAAGTTAAGTGTTTCACTTATGAAACCATGAACCCTGTGTGACTGCATACTTACCAGCTTACCAGAAATGTCTTCATTGTTTTCCTCTCTTTCCCTCCTCCTTACTTTCTGAATATGAGGGGACAGGCAACTCTCTTTAAGTATAATTCATTCTTTACAATAACAAAACTGCCCGACAACAATAATGAAACTGTTTTTATTCTGTAATTATGGTCAATACTGTGTGTATGTTTTACCAGCCATTCATTTACAAACACACCATTCAATCACGCGATTCACTCTTCTAGGAATTGCTCCAAACACGATGCTTGCCAAGGTGTGCAGTGACAAGAACAAGCCCAACGGCCAATACAGACTCCCCTCCACTAGAGAGGCAGTCATGGACTTCATCCAGAATCTCCCTGTTCGCAAAGTACAGTACACTCTGCTCAAACTGAAACATAAACAGAGCCTCGTGTTGTAGTTGATGAATTATTATGGAAAGATTTTAGAATGTACTCAAGAGTTTTTTGTATTATTAAAGGCTGACAGATGAGGTGTAAAGTGACTAATGATCTGCTGCTGATGGGGGACTGGTGGTTAAAGGAAAATCTATATCAATATTTAAAAACAGTAAAAAAAAAAAAAAAAAAAATATGTGTTTGTGTATCCTTCCAGGTTTCTGGCATAGGGAAGGTGAGTGAGAAGATGCTAAATGCTCTGGGCATCAGTAGCTGTTCTCATCTTGGCCAGCAGATGGCGTTGCTGTCATTGTTGTTCTCAGAGACAGCCTGGCATCATTTAATGCAGGTTTCCCTGGGCCTGGGCTCTTCATATATACCTAGGTACTTCACGGTCTGTTTAATAAAACTCAACACAACTGATTGTAAAAAACTAAACAAAAAAAACAGTCCAGTTCAGAGAGAGGAGATAATATTCACTGTCTTTGCTTTTACACAGGCATGAAGAAAGAAAAAGCATGAGCACAGAAAGGTATGGTTATAACGAGGCATAATTAGACACTGAAATTGTTGAGTTTATTGATTTTTTTTGAGTCCATCCTCATTTTCTCTATTTTCCACTCCTTTCTGACACTTAATCTTTACAGGACATTTAAAGAACTGAGTAAAGCTGAGGAGCAGTTGTCTTTTTGCAGGGAGCTATGTGAAGACTTAGCGGAAGACTTGAAGAAAGAAGGTTTAAAGGTAGTGAACAAGGGTTGCTTTATTTATGCATTTTTAGTTTGTCTTAAACATACCTTTAGCGACCTGTCCTGCTTACATACTTGAGGTTATACTGTATGTTCATATGTTCATAGTTTTTATTTTATTTTTTTTAACTGCTGTGACATGTTTGGGTGAAGCTTGCCTTAACACACTATATTGTTGTTTCAGACTGAGCAAAGAGATGCAAAATAAAGCAAGCACTGGGGGCTTTTTGAACAGAAAAGTAACCCTGCAAAAATATCCCTGCCTTCAAACTGAATCTCATACAATTACTTCAACCTGTTCATTCCATTTCGAATCGATAGAGAAAGGACTGGATGGCTTGGCACAACCATCACCCCCCTGCTTGGGTCCTGATGTGGCCTTGATAGCTGGAGGAAATGGAGGGCCATTAAGGAGACAGCAGGGGCTACTATCAGCCTTGGAAACGTCTCCCTGGGAGATGATCACATTACTATGAAAGCGCTTTGTGGCGTGTTTCTCAAAATGCATTCTGATAAATCAATCAGTGATATGACAGATTACACAGATTTACATCTCTCTTCTATTTATGGTCCTTGCATACAGTATAATTGATTATTCTTAGAATTAAGAGGTTGTTAGCAGACCTGAACTGTTTTTCCTAAGATGAATTCAACTGTTTATTTTCTTCATTCTCCTGAAGGGTAAAACAGTAACACTGAAGCTCAAGAACGTGAGGTTTGAGGTGAAAACCAGGGCGCTGACGCTGCCGTATGCTGTTGCTACAGTGGATGAGATATTTGCTGTTGCCAAGGACCTCCTGAAAACGGAAATAGACAGTGAAAGCCCCCAGCCACTCAGACTGAGGCTCATGGGTAATTAGATATAGCAGTATAACTGATAACTAAAATAACTAGCTTGAAATAAATCTAAATGATCTGTGACACACTGCATGGGGAAATAAACAAGAAATAACACAGTTGTGATTCATTTAGAAGTTTTCTCCAGATAATTTGTGTTTGTGCTCGTAGGTGTTAGAATCTCTGCCTTTGTCAGTTCGGATGATAAAAAGCCCCTGCAGAAGAGCATCATTGGCTTTCTTCAGTCAGGCAAGACAGACTCCACTGGAACTTCCCAAGGAACACATCAAAAGCTTGAGAAAGAGCATCTATCCAGTCACTCCTTCCAAACCTGGCCTGTTGCTTGTCTTCCCCCAGCACAGAAGTGCCAGAGAGAAGAGAAAGTTCCCTGGTGGAGTAAGCAGACGGGGTTAGAGGGGAGCCACACTGGTGAGGAACCCCAACAATCTTTCTTCCAAAGGGCTCATGCCAAAAGACTGCAGCTCCAGGCAGCGAATGTAAGCACGCCAGAGGAAGGTCATGGGGAGAATGCTTCTGTGATTACTCCCACGGGCACTCATGCTCAAAAGGGTGTAGAGTCACCAACCAAAGCGCACAAGAGTAACTGTACAGCCTCAGATCTCTCAGGAAATGATTTTGTTTCCCCTGTTAACGCCCATTCATCAACATCAGGCTGTGGTGGCACAGTGTCAGAGAGCCTCACCTGTCCGGTGTGTTTCAGCCAGGTGGAGACGACTGATTTGAATGTCTTCAACAGACATATAGACCAGTGTCTCAGTGATGCCTCTAGAAAGCCAAACCAAATCACAGTTTCTGACACAGAGTCAGATTTGGACCTAGAGAATGACCTTAAAGAATGTAAAGTGGTGCACAAATGGCGGGGGAAGTGTAAAGCTGAAGAAGAGAAGGCAAAGAACTTTGAAGAGTTGGAGTCGAACAGAGATGATCCTCAGGAAGACCAACACAGCTTGAAAGACGATTCTATTCGAACTGTTTTGTCGATCAATGGCGACAAGAAAGCCGTGACCTTGCAAGAGCCTAAGTCATGTAATAATAAAGGCTCCGTCCTTATCTGCCCAATATGTCATCTGACCCAGGACAGTGATAACCTCATTATCTTCAACCACCACGTTGACCTCTGCCTGAACCAGGAAGTCCTACATGAGCTCGGAGGCCACGCGTCATCTCCCATAAATCCACCTTCATTTACAAACAGCAAGGCCATTGGTGAGTGTGTCTATTAAATAAGGTTGGTCAACACTTCTTCACTTAACAGGAAACCCATTTTATTCAATAACTGCTTTTTTTGGCCCCTTGGGGGCAGCAGAAACAAGTCGGTGCTGCTCAGTACAGTGGGTTATTAGAGCTTTTTCGTTGAACATAGATGCCTGCTGTTTTTGAAAAAGACATTATGAGAGCGGTGAGAGAACCAAAACAGTGAAGTTGCGGGCCAGACAGCTAACCAATGAGCTGAAACTCACTATTGTTATTCTAAAAATATTGATTGTTATATAATATAAATATGAATTTGTTTTCTTGTGTACTGTGGGTTTCCAGGTATGTCTGTGTTTCCAGCATGCATCTAAATTCTGGGAATTTATCTATCTCTGCTGATTAAAGATAAAATCCTGTAAATATTGTCTATAAACTGTGGCTGTATGACATCTTTGGAGTTAATAAAAGGAATGTCGATTTGGGAGGATGCTGGTGGCCTATGACCTTGTTATTTACTGACAGTAACATTGTGTTAAAAGTTTGTATCGATTCCTGCCGTGAAAAGACATCTCATTTCAGCCCACGGGGCTTCCTTTGCCCTGGTCTTGGAAATGGCTAAATCACTTTCTCACCTATTCATTTCACACAATGAACTGCACCCTGGTTTCCGCTTAAACAAGCCTGCCTCAGAAATTGCCCTCTTTATATCTCTGAAGAGGTGCTGCAATTGCGCCCCTCCTCAGTGGATGTCATTTTTTTTTGTCAGAGAGGAGATAACAATGGAGTTTTTTTGTTTTTTTTTCTAACCATGTTCATGGGTGTCTGTTTATGTTTGTAGACAGAGGTTGTCCCCTGGAAACTCAAGCAAGAAAAGGCAAAACCAAAAGGTGAGATGCTTGATTACAGATTGTAGCCGAACAAAATGTCAACGCGTGGTCTCTAGGTGTTCTATGTACTGTAGGTTAAGAAGTATGAATTTACATTTATGTCAACAAGGGATGTTTTAATTTCTAACAGTTTGTGTGATTTCATGACTTTTAGACGGGACTCGCCTTCATCTCCTCCTTCTAAAAAAGCAAAAGGCCTCGGCCCTCGCAATACCATCGACAAGTTCTTCAGATGACAGTCATGCACGCAGAACGTCCATCCTCACGTGGAAGAACTGAGAAAGTTTTATGCAGGAAAGTACAAACAACTCACCCCTCCTGCCTTTTTAGTCATGCTACAGACTCAATGGCTCAAACTGTCCTCAATGATTTCACACAAAGCCATATTCAATTTTAATTCTTCAAGCATTTGTTATTAAGGCCGCTACTACTAGAAGCTAAGTATTTGCACTGTATGCCCTATTTGTTTGTTGTTTTTTATAAGCCATATACTAAAAAATAAGTTGAAGATGACAAAGACAAATACCTTCTAAATTTAATCAAATATTTAATTAATGGAAATATTTATGACCCTGTTTGTCAATGCCATTTTCAATGCCCATTTTATCATGGGGATATTTATTACATACTCAGGTGCCAGTGTTAGTTAAGTTATTCTATCTATATATCTATCTGTATATATATCTATATCTATATATATATTCAGGGATTTCCAGTTGTATTTATTGTATGTTTAATAATGAAGATAAGAGAATCCTTCTATCGTGTAAATCGAAGTTGAAATAAATTACTATTCCACTAAAATTTCACTTTGGGTGATGCCATTTTTGTATTAAATTGTCATACATTCTCTGTAAATCAGACTTAGACTGGTTGGACTGGTTTAAAGAAAGTTTACGACTGGAGGGTTGTTGGTTTCCAGGTGAAACTGCACTGTTGCCAGGAGCAAAACACTGTATTACGTATAGTCAAACATCCCTGCACAAACAAGTTAAACTACTATTAGAGCCTTATGTTAATCCTTTGTAAACTTTGCACTGTGTTCAATGTTAACACTTGGTATAACATCTTCATGTTATTCAGAGCATGATATAAATAAAGCCATACTCATGCCACATACTAGTCATGTAACACAGGTGAGTGTTACATATTAAATATTCATTGTTACTATCAGAAGTCTCTCCAGGGTGTGAGCTGGTAAAGTAAACACGGATCAGCCCACGAGCATTAAGAAAGTTGTGGGAGTATACTTCCATTTCATGGCTTGCTGTTCACTGTTGGAAGACATGAAGACAAGAACTCCTAAACTGGGTGAAACAGGATATTTTCATTTTTGCAGGTGGTCTGTTTTTGTTTGTTTTGCTTGCAACGTGTAAATTGAACTGACCCTGCCTTAGTTACACAAAGAGGTTACTTAAATAGCTTTGTAATGGAGAGAAAAGGTTTGGCTTTGAGGGCAATGATCAAGAAGCATCGTCCTAAGAAGGAGGATCTGGACCCTCGTAAGTGGATGAGACCCGAGACTATAGGGGGGTTTGCTGACTTCATACTGAAGAAGCACTCGGACAAAGATTCGGACAACAGCTTCGACAACAAAGAGATGTGTGAGTACACAGGGACAACAAAATGAGAAAAGGTAGAAAATAAATACACTGGCTTTACAGCACATAAAATCTTTCTTACTCTCATTCAGGACTGAGCCCTTGAGTTTATACTATTCAAAGCTAAATTAATCATTAGTTATTCATTGTGGTGTACTGACTATGCCTATAGCTTAGCCTTATAGCACTATTTGCACAAGGCTGAAACATAAAACAGATACACACTCATCTCAGTTCACCTTACTGTATATTCCTGTTGAGGTTTTGACTTAAATGCCGTTGTAAATGTCCCATACATCATCTGGTTCTGTATTAATTCTAGTAAGTGTTGTTATATATATTAAATAACATAGTATACATATGTAAATTGCCATATGTAAAATCTTCCTGTCTGCTGTGTTGTGCAGTGCTTGATACAGAGAAGCAGTTTATGGAAGCAGCAAAGAGAAATGATGTGGAGACCATGAAGACTCTTGTAAAAGGACTGAACATCAATGCAAAGAATGTGGTGGGTCTAAATAGACAAACCGTCTATCAGCATCTCAGTATACTACGTTGTATAAGATCACGCAAACAGACAAGGACTGGTAATTCCCGGGATTTTTTTAAAAACCTATATCAAATGGATAATACTGATTACGTTGTTTGCTTCAGAATAATAGGACTGCACTTCACTATGCAGTAGCTGGCAAAAACAAGGAAGCTGTGGAGCTTCTTCTACAGCGCAGGGCCAAGGTGGACCAAAAGGACAAGGTGAGAGGGTTTGAAATGCCTGCATCTGAAATCTTGAGCCACAAACACTAGTTTATGTAATATTTCTATGTAATCCCAACTTCCCATTTTATGCTGTGTCTGACAGTACGGTGTGGCACCCATTCATTTGGCTGCCTGGTTTGGCAGTTTGGAGATCCTGAAATTATTAGTGCGGGCTGGGGCTGAACAGAAGATTGAGAACGAGGTAAAGTCGCAGGAAGAGTTTTGTTCTTCTGTTTCTCAGTAACTGACAAAAAAAGTACACAGAAATTGGGCCATTTGTCTTTTTATTTTGTGCGACATCTCCTCCCCTGAGGCATGTGTTAATAAATTTTGAACTTCAGATTTGTATTCTCGTCTTGTTACAAACCTCAATGAAGACACTCTTGTTCTCTTGTTTCTTTATGCAACTCATGTAAATGTCTTTGGCAATAGCAGATACTTCACTTCATAAACTGAACTAAATTAAATTATGACTTGCTTTTTTTCCACCTCAGGAGGGACTGAACATCATGCACTGTGCTGCAATCAACAACCACACTGAAATTGTAGAGTATATTATTGATGACCTGCAGATGAAAGAACTAGACAAAGATGACCAGGTAACTAACTGAATGTATAATTCACTTTCTGGGTAAATAATTTAGGACTATCAAATTCCATGCAGTAAATGTGGTTGTTTACACCTCAATTCTTCTTTTTCAGTCAGGACACCGGGCATTTGCGTTGGCGGCAGAGCATGGCTGCGTTGAAATGTTAGAAATGCTTATGGAGCCATACAACATGGCCACCATGAAGCCCAACAAGGTGTGTTTAGACTTGCTTTTGTGTTTTCGGTTTGCGAACAATACGCGTTCACGTGTAGAGTGCACATTTGCGTGTAGCACCTTTCAAGAAAGCTCAAAGTCAAACACTCTTTGATGCCGGTTGTTTCCCTCCCTCCCTTCTGCCAGAGAGGGGACACGCCCCTGCACTTAGCTGCCAGGAACGACCACTTGGATGCCGTCCAACTGCTGCTGCACAGCTTTGATACTCGGGATGAAGTCAATATGGTAGACAATCAGTGTAAACATCCTCTCTATCACGGTTTGGCTTGTGACAGCCTGCACTCAGCGGTTAATCCACTGCGGGATGGTGGCTCCACTTTGGATTAATTAAAATGTATCAAACATGTACTAGCTTCTATTAAATGACAAGGCAAACTGTGTTCTGGTTTGAACTTCAGCTCTGACTGATGAATTATACTTGATAAGATTTACTTGGTGCTTCTGGTCAAAGATCGTCTAACCGGGATTGGATAGCATCTGCATTACGATGACAGTCATCATCGGTCATTAAAAAATTTAAAATGTCAAAAAGACTCCCCAGAAACTCAGCTTTTCAATTGTGGTCCACCTGAGAAGATTTCTCTGCTTCTGTTATGGTTATCTAACACCGCTACTTTATTTTTTGATGGCTCCTCTGTGTTGCAGGATGGTGAGACAGCTCTGTACCAGGCTGCAGACAACGGTCGGGAGGGATGTGTTCAGGCCCTGCTGGAGGCTGGCTGTGACCCCAACATCCTCACAACAGTACAATAGGGCACTATACTCGCTCTAACATTGAAATCACCGACCTGGCGCCCTGTTGTTAATAATGTCTTACTGTAAAATATTTCAATGTGGTTAATCCTTCAGGCAGCATCATTTCAATTTTAATTATTGTGGTAAATAATTAGTTTTTTGTACTGGAGGTAGGCGTAGAGCTAAACCTTCCTTTCACGCCCCTCTTGTAGGCCGAATGGAGTGCTCTACATCCAGTTTCAGAAAGAGGAGACACGTCTCTGGTCCAGCTCCTCTTAGAGTACAAAGCCAGTATGGACTTTAGGAATGACGTAAGCAAACACAAGCTAGTTGGCAGTAGTACGCTCTTTCAGGAAAGTTTCTTGGTAACACAAATCTCTCTCTCTCTCTCTCTCTCTCTCACATTCACACTCACACTCACCCCAGCTGTGCTGCTGTCACCCTGCATTGTAATTTCACATATTTTTCTCCTACGGTATCGTGATGTGTAACAGGATATTTTTACTCTCAGCACCTAGATGCTCCCCTCCACCTGGCAGTGAAGAACAGTCACATCCCTGTCATCCATTCTCTACTGAACGCTGGCTGCGACGTCAATATCACCAATAAGGTATAATTTTCCTAGCAACACAGTGAAATAAAATATTAACCAAACTATATATATAATAAAATAAAGACTAAAGTGTTTGCTGCAATGTACTGTCCTGACCGATGCTATGAACTGTTAAGAGGTCCCAGACTGCTATGCATCTTGCTGCAGAGCTGGCCAGAATAGAAGTAGTGGAAATGCTTCTTAAAGCCGGGATGGATCTGACACTCCGGGACAGGGTAAGAAAGTTAAATTATGCTCTTTCACACTTTTTTCAGATTTAATCTAGGCCAAAATCTGATAGTCAGGCCTTCCAAAGGGCAAAAAAATATATGGTTCTAATTGAAGCCAACAGCAGCATGATACATTGTAAGAAAAATCTTCTTAAAATCCTAAACTTGATACCTTACAGTTCTATTTTCATGTACATGTTGTATTTGGAGTAGCAGAATAAGACGGTTCTTGGTGTGGCAGTCAGAGCAGACGAGGTGATTATTGTGGACATGATCATCAAAGCAGAAAGATACTACGCCTGGAGAACGGTGAGAGATAGTGAAATGATACTTGTAACTTTAACTGTTATCGTGTGTGCTATAATCCATTGTTGAGGCCTCAAAATCAATAATTACATTCATCACAAATGATTCATTTTCTAACGTCAAAATCTAGATTAGTTGAATCCCCCCAATACTATTAAAGCATCCACGGTAAAAAAAAAAACTCACAACCCAGAAACATTTGACAGCCAATTTACCATCAATTTTATTAAGGGTATGCGTGATTCCCTTCCATCTTGATTCTCAAAATGTTTAACAAAATGTTTAATATTGCTAATCGTGTGTGTGTGTCTTTCCAATAATCTTTTCCCATGCCCCTGTGCTCTCTGAGGCTTGTGGCCTTTATCAAGCTGCTGACGTGATTTAATTGCCCTTTCAGGCCAACCCTGAGCTTAATGAGAGTGTTCACAACGAGTATCCGCTAACGTTTAAACTCGACCACCGCTATGAAACCAAGCAGCTCCGTTCGATTTGCTGGCGCCTGGCGTACGAGCTCCTGAAACCAGGAGACTGGAAAAGACTGGCAGCACATTGGTGCTTCACTAAGGAGCAAGTGTCGGCCATCGAGGAGCAGTGGACAGGTGCGACACCTCACACTGACTGGACAGGCTTTTGGCTGTGCATTTGGCAATTCTCTGAAGTACTAGAGCAGAAGCCTCTTGTAGCCAAAATGTTACAGATTCAAATCCCTGAAACGATGAGAAAATTTGGCAATGAAAAGAATATCCTTGAATAACTTCATTTTTTAAAACAGAATGGCTATTGTATTCCTGACTGCACAGTGCTGTGCCTGCCTGTCTGTAGGTCAGCACAGCTATCGAGAGCATGGTAACAGGATGCTGCTGATCTGGCTCCACGGGGAGGAGTTGGCTCAGAAGTGCCCTGCCAAAGAACTCTACCAGGGCCTCATCCTCACAGGGAACAGGAAAGCTGCAGGTACATTCAGTTAGAAATGTTTTCAAAACAAATATACTGAGGGATCTATAAACATGCAGCTGTGCCAAAATATTATTACAGAAAATGGTAATTTGTCTTGCAGATAAGATTCGGATGGAGGCAGAGAGTGCCAGCAGTAAGAGCTGTAGCATTTCATGAGGATGAACACTGCAGCATATGGACTGACAAAATGAACATTTTGTACATCATTTTCAACTACTCATCTGTACAGGAATTTAGCAGTAAAATAATTTATTTAGAAAAAAAAAAAAATTGTGCGTCAGATCATTAACATATGGCTTAGGTTTAGTAAAGTTAATAACCTGTGGTGTTGGACGGTCGGTCTCAATTGAAAACATCAATAACACATTACAGTAAAGTCTCACCTGTGCATAATTTTAAGTCAAACTTTTTCATAGAAATACATGTTCATTTTGCATTTCTAAACTTTGTCCAGCTGGTAATAATTAAAAACATTTACATGCGCTGTTCTAAACACCTGTGTCTATGTAGTACCTTCCTGAGAAAAAAAATCCTATTGCTCAGGAAATTGTGCCTTTTTACATGCATGAAGTGAGCAGAAAAATGTCAATCAAATGTTCACTTCAAATGATGAGAGCAAGCAAAAATTAATTCCAAGATTCTATTTCTAGGATTGTTCCCTGGGATATGTTAAATTTTACATCTAGACTAGGTGAGAACCCTTTCTGTGAGATATGGGTGTGTGGTCAGTCAACTACTTTGATGGAGTGTACATGGCATGTGCTGGTGTGTGTTCTGGAGGAGCTTCTGCCTCCGGTGGAGCTGGTGCCCTGTTGGGAGGAGCGAGGAAACTTAGCGGCCGTGGCCTGACCGACAGTGAGCTGAAAGAAAGAAGGAGATACAAAAAAAATGTTCATGTTAAATATCAGCTTCACACAACTGAAAGTGTACAAATAATAACACACGGATAGTAATATTTCAGAGTAACACTACTGATCCATTCTGTCCCTTACCTGTGTAACAGGATGGTGGCGTTCAACTATCACTGAGCTCATGGGCGGAGCCACACCCATCACCTGGAGGTTGCTGCGTGCAGCCTTAGTAACGTCAGCACGTGCAGTGATGCGAGCCGTTACAGTCTTTGAAGGTTTTTGTTGACTGGCAGTAACGACACGGCCGCTGACCTGAAACAACACATATTACTGTAGTAGGGACCTTTTTTTTTTACCAAACCAATTTGATAACCATTTATTCAGTGATATATTTACACATAGCTGTTTTGAAGGTTGACAATGGCATCACTTGTAAGCCGCTTGTACCAGAGTCAATGTATCAAATTGTCTAATGCTGACCTGTTTGTGGGAACTTGCAGTGCCCCCAAGTGGGAGTGAGCTGTGCACCACTGTGGTGGGAGGGAAGACTTCTGCCCTGGACACAGGGGCACCAGAGCCCATCTGAGGAAAAGGGAATCAAAAACAAACTAAACACTATTGTACAAATACTTCTGTTTAGTGGCAGGAGCTGAGAGTGAACCTTGAATTTGCGAATACAAATCCTAAATTAATGAAAAGAAATGTTTGCAAATACAACATATTCAAAATTCATATTAAGAGACTTTTCATATGAAAGACAGATGGATTGATTGATCCAGTGAGAGTTTTGAGAATAAACTGAACTGTGGCACAGAAGAACTATGATGTGTAAATAAATGTTTTCATTAGAAATGATCAGTGTCTCACCATATCGTCTACTTCGCTGTGGGAAGGGTCCGGGCGGTCAAAGTGGACTGGGCTGAAGCGTGTAGAAGAGATGGGATATGGTTGAAGTTGAGCCAGTGCAGAAGGGCCAGGTTCATCCTGGGGAGGCAAAATATCTACAGAAAGAAAAAAACATATTGATTTAGACTGCACAATATATTCCTGATACAAGTTTGTAATAGTTACAGAAAAACCCTAATTTCAAAGATGAATGTTGGACTGGAGTTGAAGTGACTGGAACCTGTGAATGAAAACCCTACCTGTCTGATGTTGCTGAACTATCTAGATCTCAATACTAATGATTACAAATTGGCAAATATTATATGTGATTAAGTTTGAGTTAGAAGCCATTGCCAACTACACACTTCTGCTTGGGCAAATTAAAAAGGTGGCTGATTATTGACAACGCATTACTAAGCATAGAGTATGTGTACTTCATATAAATTAATTTTGTGTTAGTCTGGTTGACAAAAATGCCTTATTAATGAGAGAGATTATAAAATAAAAACACCTCTTGTTTAAAGCAACAGAAAAGAGTGCTCAAATAACAGCCAAGTTCGACAAGTAACATAATGAAATGCATTTCAGGTTGCAAGACTCATTAAACCTGAAAGCAGATGGATGAGCAGAAGACCATGCTGGAGTTCATTTGTACAAGCTAAAAACTGTGAGATCCAGCTTCAGCAGCCATGTGCTCAACAAAAATACCAGACTAAAAACAGCAGAATAGAACGGTTGTCTGATGTGACAAACCCTGACTTTTGATGTGAATTTAGTGTTAACAGCATGAAACCATAGATCGATCTTGGCTGGTGTCAATGGGATTGTAGTGTAGAGTTTTTAGGGCAATTACTAGACTATTATTGTCATTTAAATGCTCCGTGAAACTAAGCGAACCTAAGCACTGTTGACCTGTTGCACCTCTTGTTGGCTATGGTACCACTGCCTGGTCCAAGGTTTATGATAGTAATGTTTGTCTACTTAAATATCCTGGATTGTCCCAAGCCCTTCACCCAATCCTCGCAGTGTCAACTAACTACTAAATAACAGTAATTACATGATTTAATAAATGTTGCAAAGGGCCAGTGAACTTTTCCAGCCAATCTTTCAATACCACATTAAGGTTATAACCTGTGCAAAGTACCTCTCAGTCAGCACTCAGCACATCCATTAGATGAGCCTGTGAATGACATCAAGAAAAAACACAAAGACCCCGTCTACTCTACTCATTCAATCTACACAACTGTCAGTAGCACTTGACTGCACCCTATTGGAGAAATGGTGTTTCTGCCTTTACTTTCTTGATCGTTGCGTTGAATCAATTCAGCACGGAGGCAAGGCTAACAATACCTTAATGGCTTGTTCTACAGAGCAGGGCTCTATCTATGTAGTTTTGGGGCTTGTGATGAGGATAACAGTGCAAGTTTCAATGTGCTAGTTGTTTAAAAAGATGGATATACTATTAACTAGGTTTGAGTGGTTGTTCTGTTACGGACCATGCTGATCTTGAACTGGAGGTTGTTCTGTCCGTCCTTCTGTTGTGTTGAACATGCCGAGAGCCTCCATGTTGAGAGCACACACGCCCCTCATGAAGGCTTTCTTCATAGATTCCTCATAGCGCTCTCGCTCTAGTCGTAGTCTCTGAATCTCTGCCTGGGCCTTCTCTATAGCCTCACAGTGCTGCAAAGACAGGTAGCAGAGTACAGAAATTATTTTAGTTTCAGAGGTGGGAAGTAACAAAGTACAAATACTGTTACTTTACTTAAATAGAGTTTTCAGTTATCTGTACTTTACTTGAGTATTTATTTTTCTGACAACTTCTTTTGCCCCCTTACAAAACAGGCTTGTTACTTTATTTTTTATACAGTTGAGGGGAATTATTGATTATTTTTATTTTGGATCATTGCACACTGCCTTACAAACATCAACACCAATTTCAGCCTAAATGGATGGGACAATGACACATAGAAGAGACAATTTCTTAGTGTATCCATCAGTGCATATCAAGCAGGACAGACGTTATAAGACAAAAATTACATAAAAGAGGGAACAAGACAAAACAGACAAGAGGGAGACTCGACTGCGGAGAAAAGACGTGTAGTGAATGTGATGTCTGTGACTGGGGGAGGAAAACTAGACCTAAAACTACTTTTTACTTTTATACCTTGAGTACATCTCAGAGCCTGTACTTTTTCACCTTTTCTTGAGTGAAACTGAACACAACTTTTACTTTTTTTTTTTAACATCTGTATCTGTACTTCTACTTGAGCAAAGAAAGAAAAATGTGTACTTTTGCCAACTCTGATCAGTCTATATAATACTGACACCAACACCGGACTGTTCATTTTCTTGCTTTCAATCTTAAGCCTTTGTGTTGCACCCCCCTTGGGTCACATGACTCAGCTCTGTAAATGTATTGACTGCTGTGATTCCTGTGATAAAACACCACAATGAAGTAGAGTTGAGTATGAGTTTAGAAATGCAGCATCACCTTACACACACTGTTTTATCATCCGCGTATTTACCTCTGCCAGCTTGGCCTCATACTCCGCAGACAGGCGGGTGCAGACCTCTTCAGCCCTTGCACGGCAAGCCCTCTCCACCTTGACCTTCCAATGTTTCTGGATCAGAGAGTGCCAGCCGAACCACACCTTCCTTTTCAGCTGCAAATTGTAGTGCTGCTGCGCTGCTTGAGCAGCATAAGCCTGGCAGGGAACCACAAGACCATGAAAATATTCAAAAGGAAATAATTACAACCATAACTCATTCTTTTTCAGATGTCATGTTCCTGGTTTAGACAAAAATATCATTCAATAAATTAGATATTTTAAAGAAATGGCATAAACAGCTATTCTGTAAATAAAAAAAAACTCTTATTGATATTTCATGCACTTGTTCATTTGATAAGCAGTATGGTATGAAAAGGAACAGACTGTTCATCAGTGCACAAAATGTCACATATGTAAATTTTGTAAGAGGAGATATTTGTATAAAAATGTGGCATGTACATGTAAAGTGCGCAGTGACATAGTGATGCATGGGTTGGTAACTCATGCAGAGAATGATCATTTGCATAAACCCTTAAACTGCACTGACAGTAATCTAGCAATGTTAAGATGCATTCACTTATTATTTTACGTCCATTTCCCAAAAAATATACATATATGAAAACAAACCAAAAAAAAAAAAAACATAAATTATACTGTATGATTGAGTCTAAAGTAATGAGTAAAACTGATGATTCAAAGACTATCTTAAGATATACCGATACCAGTAAACAAACAATAAGCAAACACGGATGCTGTATAAAGGATCATGTAAATAAGCTCCTTGCTTTAAAAAGGCAATGAAATTTAGCCTGGAAAGAAGAGAGTTATTTATTTCCCAATTTATACAAATGCCCACAAATAGGGTTTCAACATGTGGGAAACACCACAATGTCATCAGTGTACCTCTTCTTTGGCCTCAGTGTGTTGAAGTCTCCAGTTGGTGAAGGCCCTCATCTTTTCAACTTTTTCTTTTTGTCTGTCCAACACCTGGCTCAGGTTCACAATCACCTGACAGAGGACACATCACACATTATAGTGCTAATAGGAAAGTAGCTCAGTCCATAAGGACTTGGCTTAGGACCCGGAGGATGGCCAGTTCAAGCCAGCACAGACCACTGGTAGTTAGAAAGGTGCCAGTTCACCTCCTGGACATGCTTTGCATGTCTACAGGTCAGGTCCTGGAAATTAAATCTCAGTCTGGTACTTAATCCATGTCCAACCAAGCACACAATGCACTGGGAAAGAAAGCAAATACATATACATGCAGTCACCTCATCTTTTCTCTGGTTGGAAATCTCGTAGGTCTGTAGCAGCCCCTTCAGGCTGTCTAGCTCCGACTTCAGGCCAGCTGTCTGGGCTGCATACCTCTCCCTCTCTTTCCTCATCTCCAGCTTATGTTGCTCCTTGAACGTCAGCTTCCACTTCCTGAGTTCAGTCAGTACATTTGACTAATGAGGAAATAGAGGGTGGGACAGTCAGTGTGTTCACACTACTTTAGTAAATATGGACATATGTACAGATATCGTCAGACAAGCAGGTGTGTTGGACGTTTTCTCACTGACAGCAATTGCAAAATATAGGATCCTGGCAGATGTAATCTCTATACATGTTTTGTTGGATTAATTTCTGGAGACATCTAACAAATCCCTGGTGTAGGATTTGGTTTGCAGTTGTGATCTAAATTGTGGCCTCAGCTAAATTTCTACAGGGTCAAACCGCCTAGCAGGTTATTGGCTGTCATTTGCCCTCCATGAATGAGCTATACAACATCAGAAGAAAAGGGCAGGAAGGACACCCACGTCCAGACACTCACCTCCTCCAAAATCAGAGACACAATTAAAAGGTCACTGGTGCCATAAAGAGTCAAGCTGTCATCCTGCTCAATGAGCCTTCCTAAGACTCACTAACACTTTACCCTTTAAAATCTCTGACCTCTTCCTCACTATCTCCTATGTACCTTGTCATCAATATAAACTTACTATTCAGATTTCAGTTGCTCATATATGTACAGTATTCATTTTTTATAATGATATGATCTGAAACGTGTATTGTCAGTGACATAAACTAAAAAAGGTATTTTTTCAGGATAACTAATTTTTAGCTTTTTCCACCATGTTTTGTAAATGAAGTGCAGTTATACTAAAATTTGGAAGCCTGAAATAGCATATTCTGCCAATTAATGCTTTGTTGACATTTGACCACTTATGCAAAACTCTTAATTATTATTAAAATGCATATCTTTCACAGTAAATGAGCAATTCAGTTTCATCTTTTAAATTTAAAAAGGAATAAACCTGCCAGCTTGGGACTATTTTGCTGTAAACGGCTGAAGCTCAAAACACAACACTGCTATTATGTTATTGTATCTATATTAAAGTTGTGTTTATTTAGCCATGTCAGATACCTATAATAGCCATACAACATTATCTATGGTCACCTCTCAAATAGACAGCAAATAAAAGCCATTAAACTGATGGATTGTGGAAGGAAAGTTCTTCAGTATGAGGACGCAAACTCACCTTCAGGTTGTTGCTCCACGTGTCCAGAATGTTCTCCATCTTTCTTATGTTCTCCTCTGAGATAAACATCTCTGTCACAGCGGACTCGAAGGGGTCTGGGCTGTTTGGTCTAGACCTATCAGACGCCGCCTGTAACCTGTCTGAGTGAGCGTCTGAGAGCGCTGAAACCCTACCAGATGACCGACCTACCATGTCCTCAGCTGCAATGAAAAGAAACAAGTAAAAAACACAGACTAGAAAATGAGACAAAATTGCAACTGGAGGGCCTCAGTATTTCTAAGGTTATTTGAGATTAAGATTAATTAATATACAATTAGATATCAAACTGAACCATTTAGTTTCTTTGTATTTTTAATTAAATTTAAACCAACCATGGTAAGAAGCTCTTGAGTGTGTGGAGGGCTCAACAATCAAGGGATATGTCTGGAATAATCTCATATTCTTGTTAGCATGCCTCCCATCTTTAGCTTCAGTGGCAGTATCTGACAGAAGACAGGAGGGGCGAGGGAAGGAAGACAGAGAGAGAAAATAGATAAAAAGGGAACGTTGCTTAAATAGATTTTGACCTGGAATAAGTGAGTAAAAAGTCAGAAAACAAAAGACAGTTTAAGAACAGAAAAGGTGATGGCAAGAATGCTAATTTAGAAGAGCACGGCTCCTCGTCCAGGAATGCATTAATGTCAATATCTTAATTAAATCCTGCAGGGGGAAAAGAAAGCCTGCACTCTAAAGAGCAGTACGGGCAAAGTGCCAGGAGATCATTACCAATCGGTCGTCTGCTTTCTACATCCCTGTGCACTACTCCATGACAGTAAAAGGCACTAAACCTCCAATGAGAGCTGCTGCTGGAGCTGGAGCTGGAGATGGGGGGGACTGATGGACTGTTCAAGATGTGGGTATCGTAGGGGAAAGAGATAGGGGATACAATCTGACAGGCTGGTACCATATGAATCTTGACTAGACTGGTTTACAAGCTGAAAATATGAGGCTGATAAACACTACATATTTTCCCTGTTGTGATGCCAAATTCTTTTTGACAGCTGATTTGATTTGATGGGGGCGGTGTCTGTTAGGGCTCAAGTTGTGTTTCTGTCAGAAAGGCTTAGTGAAAGAGACCCTAGATACCTGCTGGGCGCTGTGATTTTGTGTCAGCTTTTCTCTGGGAAGTCCGGCCCTCTGCAAGCAGATGCGGGGTGCAGAGCTGCTGCAAGTGAGCACTGGTGAGTGCCTCAAGCTTGGGGGTGACCACAGCATAGCGGAGGAGCTCTTCATACTCATCCTGTTGATCCATACAGTAAAAAAAAAAAAAAAAAGACCAGTGGGCTCAAGTGTCTATTGATCTATTTCAGGAAGATTCAACAAGCTATATACAGCTTTACAGTGAGTCCATCAGGGCAAGAAACACAACTAAATACATATTTTTACAAGTTCCCAGTTTAACAATTTTATATAAATCCTTTACTGGGAAGTGAAACCTATGGTGAGTATGAAAGAAACAATTCAAATGCTTGTTGCAAACATCCATTCAATTTGTCAGAGCTACTGCTGTCTTCAACTTCAACTGACTTACCATAATTAAAATAGTCGCATGCATGCATTGTCTTACATTGCAATGGGCAATTCTAATAGGCATTTCTGGTGTGTTTAACTTTCGTTTTCAATTCCAAATAAGTGGTTTGGATTATTGATTGAAACTGGCCATATGTTTAAAACTTGTTTGATTGATCTGATAACATATGTTGCTTTGTCCTAACCGACTTCACTCTGAAGATGTGCTACACAATGTGTCCCCAGATCTGAGCGATGTGACTAGTGCATAAACGCACATCAGCTGTGAACTTGTTTTTTTAAAAATCACCTGAAGCTCAGAGGAGACAGAGCTGTCCCGATCAGAGTCCTTGGGCAGTACAGGACTGGTTGGTTCCTCTTCGTCTGAGGACATCTAGACAAAAATATACATAGTTGAAATGGTGTTTGTTTAAGGAACCCATACCAACAGCACAAACTAGCTATGCCAGGCCACATGTATTGCCTCACATGTAAGTCATATGTTAAAAAACGTGGTTTGTACTAAATACTTAATGTGTTAACATGAAACGTTTGTGTCTTTTTTAACCATGGGACAAATGTTTATCAGGACTTTGTACGACAGATTTACACCGTCTTTTCCACATAGTAGCTATGTAGTTAGTTCCCTGGGTGTATATACGCATATCTATATAAATAACTGTATATATTGTTTCATTTTATCTTATTCTACTGTAAATTTAAATATTTGTATATCTGCTCTATGTGTGTAGCATGACGGGGCTACGACTTACAACGACAACTTTCATTGTGCAACCCTGTGTTGTTGAATGACAAATAAAGGACCTCGATACCTGATACTTTATATACACACGACATGTGGCACTAAACTAGTTATAGAAGACGCATGAAAGTTGTCATAATCATGTACAAAAACAAAAGAAAATTGACAGTGGTTCTTTGGTAAGCCAAATGTAAATTCGCACATGCAATGTTAGCTCCACATGCCATACAAAAACTTAAAAACAGCCAAAGTAGGACGATATATTCTAGTGTAACTTTCTCTACAGTTACTGCTAACGTTAACGTTGATTTAACACATGTACAAACAGAGTCACACGCTTCCGTTTCTGGCTGCAAAGCTGAAAAAACACAAGTAGCCTAATGCTGTTTTACAGTCTCTGGGAGTAAATTATAACTGTGACTACAACTTACCAACACAGATGTGCAGTGACGGTGCTTTCAGAAGTTTTTATCTGTTTTATCTGTCAATGCAGTTCCTCAAGTTAACGCCGTCAGTTGGAAAACGCTTGCTCTGCCGTTTCAAACGGACTGACGTTTAAACAACACAGTCTGTGATTGGCTACTCCTCCCGCAGCGTCCAGTGAAGTCGTCTCTGATTGGGTACACTGTTTCCGTGGTAACGCTAAGCGGAACAACGCTGAGCTCACCACAGCGGTGCCCACTACACTACACTACACACAAGAGCTGTGCTGGTTTTTATCACAGTGTTTTTATTATTTTTTCTTCCTAGCGCTAACATTACTTTAAACGTTAATAATAATTATTGCTTGAAATATCGCAACTCTTGCTTTAGGAATTTATAAAGGGGTACGTTGTTAGTTTCTGGTTCGATAATTACAATAAGGGACGTTTGAAACAAACCCTTTCAGGCAAATCTTCACCTGTGTCCGTTCAAAGCGAATACGTGCTTTCCGAGCTGCGTTTCCTCAGTAGTCTGACATGCTGCATAGAGATTATCTGATTAAAATTGTCACAAGGAAGACTTACCTGACTAAAGAAGGTGTAAATCCTTGGGGAATACCACCACCCTGTGAACCTCCCTGTGTCCATTTCTCTGTTGTCCACTTTGTGAAAACGCGCTGAATTACAGCACATGTTTCAACCCCTGAAGACCTAGTGCTCAACAGTATTAAGACACATATGTGGGATAGGCCTAAGGGTTTGGCAGTCCCGGGCTGGGACAGACTCTGGAGAGAAGAGACATATGGCGGCTCTCAGCCTTGGCTGAGCTGCAAGCAGTGCTGTTGGACTGCAGCCTCCTCACCACCTGGCTGAGTGCTGAGAGTACTTCACTGTCCGAAGGTGTCATGACAGCATTGTCCTGCAGGCTGACTCTGAAAAGGTGGTGACAGTGCAGTGATCTCCCGCAAAACAGCAGTTTGACAGCTGATCTCAAAGTGTTGAGGTCAAGGATTCCATCTGATCAATTTGATGTCATATCAAATATATACGCATATTGTAAATAAAGAGAATGATTACTTAGTGCAAGGGAGGCCTGGCACAAACACCCCTGAGCAGACACACACATTTTATTATTACATGTCTTGACAGTTGACGCAGGCTATAAATTTGAACCAGAATTGTGAGGCACAGAGGATAATCCTTGCTGCTCTGTGGGGAATGGAGGTTTCCTGTTGAATGACAGGAAGACGTGGCTCCCACAGATTACTTATTTCCATTTCAGAGCGGATGATTCACATGTTTTGAAAGGTTTGGGTGAGGTGTTCATCACAGTTTCTCTTTTAGGTTGTCATCCCAACTTGGCTTGTTAGTTTCACTCCTTTTTTATTATGCCATTGATGTGAAACTGCTTGTCTGCTTTTGTTAAGCCATTACAACAAGGACTGGTTAGGCACCGACAACTGCAGGGTTTGTGTATGCTTTGTGGAAGGGGCAGCATTTTAGGCATATATACTGTATCTGTCTAACTGGCAGCACTTTAATAGTATAATACATAACAAACAACTGTTAATCTGATATAGTGCCAAGGCTCTTTTTGTGTGATATGTGATATATGATTCTGTTTGTTTTTAGTGACTGTTTGTATTATTAATTGCAACCTGTTAATTGCCCCATGTGGGACTAAATAAAGTTACATTTATAATCATCTCTCAAGCATAAAAAAAATCCATATTCTCTTATTTAATGCAATGAAGTTATGATCAAATGTCTGTATCAGCTATTACACCTGTCTTTTGACCCACGTGAGTACATCTATAGATGAAAAAATAAACAATAGCTTAGAATTGTGTTTAAGATACAGACAGACGATAGAGGCAGACCTGGATTCTGTATCCACGCTGTACAATGTTTTCCCTTTTGTTACAGACAAAGGTAATACGCTACTGTTGATATAGTGGTTGGATTAAAGCCAGTATTACTGCCTCAAACCCTTCTTTAGATCCCTTTTGTAAATTTCACCTTCCTTTCAGGCAAAGAAATGCACCTGGGCTTGAGTGTTGAAATGGGATTCAGCTCACATTCTTCTCTCATAGCCTGTTCAATCTGTTCCAGGACAATAATCACAATCCATTTGACTTTCTTCCCCCTGGTATTTTAGCTCAGGTACGTTAGACTTTTCAGAACCTTGCAATGGTAGACAGAACAGGAAATTTAGGAAATAATGTTCTGTGCTTATACAAGTTCACTTTCTGACAGGACTTTTACATTTTTTACGCCGACTCCCAAAAATGTCATTAAATCCCGTTTTTTTGTGTTTTATGCATGTGTAATTTCACTTGCACTTGCACTCCAATTGTGAAACTAGATTACAAACTGGGTGTAAAATTGTTTCTGCCTTTGATCGATTTTTAGTCAGACATATTTACAGATAGCCATAACTCCTGAAGACAAGAACTAATGTGCTATCATCAATCGTAATGATATCAACCCATTTTTTTCTCACATGAGACAATGCTGACCTCTCACTGAATGCAATGTTGCCAGAACTCATCTTAGAGTTATCCATAGCTGCCTGCTCTTTTCAAATTAGTTTTCATTATATTTTGATGGACCAGGACTTCCCCCTTGGGCCACTCTAATCCATCACATCTCGGTATCAGTGACACCAGTGTCCTTTTGCTGTGCTTTCAGAATGTTTGGGCACCAAATTTGCCACCACTTGTAAATACATCACCGCCGCTGTTCGCAATCAGATACAATAGTATTAACGATCAAGTAACAGACAAAAAGGCTAGATGATTTCTGTCATTATTATGTAACACATCCATATAGTATAATAAATGCTGGTCCCAGAATACAGTGGTCAAGTGCAGATGAACAGTGGAGGCTGAGAGAGAAGATGGAGACTAAATCAGTTAGGCTGAGCTTATATCTCCTCATGGCAAAAACAATTACCATCAGTGTCCATATCAGTTTGTTATAATCTGGATGACGATAAGCAGCGGGCAGTTGTTCCAGTCTACCTCCACCGCCGTAGTCATTTCTTACAGAAAGCTGCCACTGCAGGTACTACATCCATTTTAGAACTGGGGCAGTAGGATGCATATGAAAAAGGTTTTGGTAATGCACTACAATTGACACATTTGTGTATGTGTATTCAAATGTTGCGTAATGGTCATACAACACAAGTTCAATGGTTTTGTATTTGGTAGATAAGAACCACAAACGTATACATTGTTTTATATATCATAGCTAAGTATGCCTTCTGTATTATATAAATTACATATGTCTTAAATATCATATAACATACATAGAGAGCAAAATGCAGTAAGTGACATGCTTGCATGTGAAAATGCAATGTTGTATGTTTTTATACACAAGTTTTACATATCACAACAAATAAAGCTTATATTTGGGAGATGAGAGAGGATACCTAGCAGGATATACTAGAAAGGTCTGAATTGCTCCGACCGGAAGGGCTATATAGGCTTTCAACACTGTCCCTTTCTTATTGCCCACCACCAATATCAGGCTACATTTACTGAAATGTGGGAATTTGACAGCTATTCTTGATACATACATTCAATATATAGTCTGCAAGCTCTATGCATATCATATTTATTGTATTTTCACTGTAATAAAAAAGACACTGAAATTCATGAGCATCTTTGTTGCTTGTGTGCATATTTACGAGACAACAGAGAGAATAGTATAAATCCTACAAGAAAAGAGAGAGAAGAAGCATTGGCATGCATAGTGGACTGTGTGTGTGTGTGTGTGTGTGTGTGTGTGTGTGTGTGTGAGGGTCATTCTACTGTCCTGTACATTAAGCTAAGTGCTCCTCAGCTCTCTGCTAGTAGTAAATGGAGTCTTGTGGCTTGAGGGGGGGTTTGTCTCCAAACTCTGAATCAAAAGCAGAGAGTGTCCCAAGCCCTAGGTCACTGCTTCTGTGAATCATCAAATTCGGAGGATAAAGATAGATGCCTCTCCTTTTGTTTTCGTGGGTATGTGTGTGTGGGTGTGTGTTTGTGTGTCCTTGCACGGTTGTGTGTTGTGTGTGTCTATGAGTACACTGTATGCATCATTTACAATCCTATTCAGTATCCTCTGTGGTGACTATGATGCACAACCAGTGTCAAAGCCATGTCTCTGTGTTTAAACTCAGCAAATGCACAACCAGACTGCACTTCACTGCATTTCCTACATGTTGAGTATTTCTACATGGAACCATTAAGATATAATTTTTCTAAAAATGAAAATGAATCAAATGGGTGGGGTGTAATACATCAAAGAGCTTGCTGGTAGTCATTTCTGCAGTGGACCGAGGCTCACTGGTAGAGCTGGTATAGTTTGCAGGCTTTAATGATGTGAATACTGAAAGGGTGAATGTCCCTGTGCTTGCATCAGTCCGTCATCTCTTTTTTTCCCTCCCTCACTTATAGGAACCACTCACAGGTTTCAGAGTCGTTAGGATCTGACATAGCAGGCACACAGGCAGTCACTGTCTCACACTTCATCTAAAGAGCCAAATTATCTCTAAGAGCCTGTGTTAGGTTATGCAATTATTGTAACAGGATTGTATAATCTTTGTGTGGTGTTCATCAATAGTATTAGTTATGATCATTATTTGTGTCCATAGAAAGAATGAAAGCACTTCACTTACTGCACAGGCTACTTTATGATGTCAAATTGAGCTCAGTGGACTGCAAATAAATAAATAAATACTATACATGAGCAAAAATGATTTTGTATAAAATACCTGAACTGTATATGTGAACCACAGGCTGTAAACAGGGGTGCACTGGCACTGAATTTTGCACATGTTCAGGTTGAGTCGTTATTCCAACAAATTCACCTGTGGCCTGGGATGATGTAAGGTCTATGAGCCAGTGTAAAACGCTTCCGCCATTGTATCGTCTGTTCCAGTGAAACCTTCTCATCAGTGGTAAGAGTGCTGAGCGAGAACTTCGGCAACCAGATTCATAGAACCGCAGCTGCGTTCATAAAGCTCATTCTGTGTCATAAGTGGGATCTGCCAGCCTCTGGGGCCTCAGAGACCCCGGCCTCTAGGACCATCAAGTATCTTGTAGGGGTTCCTGGTCCTCAGTGTATAGCTAGTGGTGAACCAGGTTCAGGTGTCATACGTGGCCCTAACCCTCCCGTTCTTGTACCATTAAGGGTCCAGTAGAGACCATTTATCCAGATGTTAATGCAAGGTGAGCACTGTATAAGCTTATGCTTAGTGACAGACATGGTCAAGGGGTCAAAATAAAAATAATTTTCAAATATTGCACTTTGGTTACATGTTTACAGATTATGTTCTTTACTTATCATTTTTTTTTGCTATTTATTGGTTGTGGGTGCAATTACATGGCTTAGGTATCATGTTAATTTGAGTTTTTTTCTCTCCAAAATGCGTTGCGATTTAGAAGGGGGCTTGTTACTTTGAATTATGCACCTAAATGTTAATTTGCACCTGGATATTTACAGAACTGGCAAATGTGCACGCCACGTGCGGTCGTCGCCGTGGCATCGGCACCCAAACGTGGCGCAGGCAGACGCTGAGACGTTCAGGTGTCGCTCAGCACCACGGACAGGGACAGTCGTTGAAATGCAGCGTGCGACTCTGCACGTCAAGGTTAGGCCCCAGACAGCTCCACTTTTATGGATGAAGTTGCAAAACAGGCGACTGAACGCACTGGAATTGCTAAAAAAAAAAAAAAAAAAAAAAGAAAAAGAAAGAAACACAACGTCCACAGACGTAGAGACCAACCTTGCAGCTCACCCGTGAAACTGTTCAAAAACTTTAAGGTTATTCAGCAGTTTTCGCCTGAACGGCCAACTTTTGCCCGCAAGCAGGAGCCCAGGCCTGTTTGCCGCGTACCGACCGTGCTCCCGCGCTGAAAACAAACATCCACTGTTCGCATTCACACCTCGCTCATGGTGAACGGACGAAGGCACCGACTCGCCGACCGTGGTCTTCCTCAGACGTGGACCCTCTCCTCATCTGTTTTCGGCATCCACGCGTCGCCGAGCCTCACGTCACTCGGTCGCCTGACGAGATTGCTCCATCAGGCGGAATTGCCCGCGTCACTCAATGAAGTGCAATTATTGATCACACTGCCCCCCCCACACACACACACACCTCCCCCCCTCCCTCCCTCTCTCCATCCCTCCCCCTCTCCTACCACCACTTCTCTCTTTCGCTCTCTCCTCTCCCGAAGTACTGCAGCGAGGGAGGACCGCATCGGGAAAAAAAAAAAAAAAAAAAACCACTGTCGTGCGCTGGCAATTACCTCTGGTCCCATTCTACAGAAAATAAACCCACAGTATTTTTTTTATTTTTTTTTCCTTACAGAGCGAATGCCGAGTCTGATGCGATGGGGAACTATCAGCTCGGTCCACTCTGCTCGCCATAAATGACGGTAAGTGATTACCACTTTTTTCCCCTGAAAACACGCTGACTGTTTGGGAAAATCCAGTAGTTTCGATAAACAGTTTAATGGTCAACTATGTCAGGACTTACAAGTCATGTGGCTCATTTATTTGCGTCTTTCCGACGATGTCTCAAACTAACATGAGCTGGGAGACAGGGATGCCTCATTATTTATTAACAAGTTTGTGCATCATTTGTTAAAAGTTGGGATGGTTTCCGGGCGTGTGTTTTTTATTTTTATTTATGTAATTAAATATGCCTCCATATTCCTCCTGTAAAAGTAGAGAAATTGGCCTGGTTAGGTGAAGGTAGGCAAGCATAAGAATTGCCTCATACAACTAGGGATGTAGCCGAGTTTCAGTTCCAGTTTTCTGTACCTTTTTTAATTGTGGAATTGAACTCATTCTGTATTTCAGTGTGACATGAGTGCTTCTGTACCTTTTTTATTTAAAATAAATGATTTAAGCTACATGAGTAAGGTCAGTCATGAATATGCTTATTTAAGGGTTGTTTGTTACCTTTAAGTGGGTGTTTGGTTTATGATGATCACTGACTGGAGCTCATAGTTTACCCATCTTTTTATTCACCAGCATTTTTATTTATTTATTTATTTATTTTGTGAAATGCTTGTCCTTAGCGTGAGCAGAGTTTTTGGTTGTTGGCTGCGGACTGTGCATGCTGTAGTGCAATCCAACCACCTGCCCTGGGGCAGTTAAAGCACTCTGCACTGCCGCCAAAAAGAGGAGAGGATGCTGGAGCAGGCGACTGACTCATCCATGAATTGCACCTCAAGAGGCAGTGAGCGATTGACAGGCACGCAGCCGGTGAACTGGAAATCTGTGGCAAAGTGCTTTGTTTGCAATCTGAAGGCTGCTGTAGTAGTCCTGCTGGGTTAACTCTGAAGGCATCCATCAATGAAAAAGTGTTAGATAAGGTAAAGTGATTGCAGGTTGCACAATTCATTCCTTTGGCCCACTTCTCATTGATTTTAAGTGGCTGTAGGTTTTTTCTGGCATGGTAAACAAGAACCTCATTGTAATTCAGAACGCCCCTCGTCTGCATTCAATAACATTTCCATGTCAAGCATCCACTGTCCTGTAATTTTTTCCTTTTTTTAAAGTTTATGCAGGATCATGCAAGCTATTTGGAGGTGTTTCACTGTTCAAATGAACAAAGGACTCAAAGTAGGCTACAAAGTACACTGTGCCAGTGATGGTTTAATAAATATGAGAGCTTCACAAAAAGATTCTGTCTACACATTTTGTTGACATGTGCAGCCAAATAAGGACATTTTGAATTAACAGATTAGTCATCATTTTAGGCGAAACTTAAACCCAATGACGTAGTTTACATTATATTCAAGAATTCTCTTGTCATCCTCAGGTCTGAAGAGCATGATTTCCCTTTCTGAAAGGGACTGAAGATTGTCTTTTTTTTTCTCTGAATTTTTACAACCTTTGTGAATTTTAGGCACACACATACACAATCACCATGCACCACATGAAACAGTCTGACAAAATGAACAATTAATTGCAAAGAATGACTAGTAAATGTGCCACATCTTGCATCCCTTGCCTATTATAGTAGTGTCATTGCGTCATTGCAATATAAAGGTCTGCACCAGACAGTGGTGGTTGCACATTATGTTTTGTATCTGCTATGTAAGCACTGTATTGTGTCAGCAGTGAGATCTGGCAAGGCGGGGAGACCATATGTTTACCAAGAAGATCACACAGACACCAGCCTAATGCAAAAAAGCAAAAGAGAGGACCCACTTTACTCTCTGTAAATCTTCAGTGTGGGATAGGAAATATTTTTTATTATCTGCAGCTCAAAAATATTTTTGTCTGTACAGATGTAATATTTTATGATTTAAATAGATACACCGTGCTGAACATATTTTTATGAACACATGCATTCTGTATCCTTTATATTAATATAAACAGAGGGGAAATCCTTTTTCCTTAGCTAAGATGGGCACAGAAGTGATTAAAGTCAATACTAATATTAACATAGCTCCTCATGGTAGGAAAGGCAGATGTCAACTTAATGCAACTGCTTTATGAATCTGTATGATGTAACATTAGCATGGCATGCAATCAGCACTGCTTTTGAAGTTTTTATCTTCGGTGGTGGAGCTCTGACGCTTGAAGAGAGGTGCAAGACGAGGTTTAGGTGCTTTGAAAGATGTTTTTATCATTTTATTAAATTCTCATGTGGCACCATTTGCAGAACCAAACATTTCTTCCTTCCCTGTCTCCATTTATTCTGTTATTAATGCTTCTCATATACCCCCACCTCTCTCTTCCTGCTCCTCCACTCAGTCAGTAATGGCATCAGTGTTTGATGAAATCTCCTAACGGAAGACGTCCCGGGCTGGTTGTGCCTCTGCCTTCCAGATGAGGTCATGGGCTCTCCGTTTTGATGGGATTACATGCGGCTCTGCCCACTTAGAGATTGGACCTGCTCTTTCTGATGCTAATAGAACAAACCAGCCATCAAGCCACTGTGCTTGCGCATGTCTTTGAAAGGGCAGGACACTGACAAGTCAAACCTGACTGAGATGGAAAGTATTTGTGGCTCCTATAGGGGCTAGGGACATAAAACTGTAAAACTGGTTCAAAGGTACGGCCTAGTGCACGTGGTATTTAAAAATATGCAAGAAACCCAGAAAATTGCAACTTCAGAAAGCATTTTCAAAGATGCAACCATCATGCAATTCATATAAAATTTTATTACATTAACAATAGTTGTATTAAAAAAAGACAAGCACTCAGCTGCCCTCATTGTTTTGCATCATTACTCTTTTTAGCAAGGGCCGATGTCTGGACTACAGGACTGCACTCAGCCAAAAAAAGGCATTATTGATTTTCCTTCAACTTCTCATGAAAAATAAAAAAAAATGTGTCTCCTCCAGCAGTTAAGGGTCAAGCAACCTGAAATTCTAGGACTAAAATTGATTTTTTACTTCTTATTCTAACAACCTGCTTGCCCATACCAATCTGTTTGGTGACTGCTGGACTCGGGATACATTGGCACCAACAATGACATCAATCTTTTTGACAAAGTGCATTGTGTGTAAGAACCCCTTACCGTGCTGATAATTGCTTCATTATGTTTTAAGTTCCTCTGACTAAGGGTGTTCATTACCACTGTCATTATTACAATGTTATATAGTGTGATTATTCAAGTTTTTTTCTTTCAAAATGCCTATTAGCAGCTTCATTGTTAAGCCACTTCTATGCTTCTGATTCATGGTCAACAAAAGAGTCGAAATGGTCAAACACACATACTCTGGACATTTTTTTACTTTTCCCAAATTGCTTGCCCTGAGTTGGATGTGTGGCCAAAACTCCTGTGTAACTCTAATTTCTTCATTTAACTGTATGCTCATGCACCAGGAAATTTGGGGCCAAGTGATACTTGACCTAGTGTTTTTTTTTTGTATTCTAAAGAGGTTGAAGGAAACCGGGACTGCTATCCATCATGTAGACAGGGGGTATGGCCAGAGCAAGGCCTATTTTCAGCCATCCTCACATGGTTCACAGCTTCAGTAGATACACTATATTAGCTCGCTTTGTTCTAATTTTAGAGAATGGCTATGCCCTGGGACAGTGTATGGATACAGCTTCTTTATGTTCCAATTAATTTCCCCATCACCATGTTGGTTTGTTATCAGTAGAAATATAACATCAGATGTTTAGAGAGCTTTTGTGTACCTTGAAGGGAAGTAATGATGGGGTGAATTAAACATTGGTAATGAAATAAAGATGAACAGAAAAACATGGACTTGGTAAAAATGTATGACGCTGGATTTACAACTAGGGCTGTGTTGACTGGTATTGAGGCTGGGTAAAGACAGTAAGTAGGAAAAGGGACTAGAGAGCTGGTTATGGTGTAAAAATGCAAATTTTCTGACAAACAGCCATCAGGAGAAACAATAGATACTAAAGAGGGACCCTGAAATAGAAGCAAAAAATAAAGACAATGCAGGAGAAACGAAATGGGTAGAGATGTTTGGGAGTGCTGGTGGCTACCCAGTTTGATAGTGATTGCTCTCGTTGCTCGGGCTGTCTGCACTGGCAGGGTCTCGTCAGCTGCGGTCAGGTGAGGTTGGTCGTCTGTGTGCTCGGGTGTCCTCTGAGTTTCATCACCACTGACAGCAGGCCTCACCATACACTCCATTGATTCTCTGACAGGCAGGCTCCACCAGGATACATACCCTTTTGCTGGGTTGTGTATGTGTGCGTGCGTGTTATAAGTAAAAATGATGTGTGATAGCCAGCATGACCTGATCCCGAAACAATAAATAGCATCAGTTCAGTGACACCACTGCACTCTGACATGCTTCTGACAGGGTGTTAGTCTACCTGAGGAATTCAAAATCGTCTATTCATTCATTTTTTTTTTTTTTTTAAATTCAGCCAATAGAAAAAGTTCCACATGTGCAAGAAGCTACACCGGTTCACGCTCAAGAACAATTATTTCTAGAAACCTTATAATACTAATCTAGGATTTATGCAGGATAGCAATCTTCTGCAGTGGTTATTATTATACAGGACAAAGAGAGAGAGAAAGAAAAAAAGAGAAAAGCACGCCGCTAATCATAAGTTGGCCTCTTGCAATGATGAATAAAAATCTGTCTTTATGAATCATCCTTAGGACAGTATCTAAGGCGCCACCAGTGTCAATAGAGGTATTAAAAAATTTGCAGTCCAAGTGTAAAGGAGTGTGCTCATAAGCAAAGAAGTCATCCAATGAGCCAAAAGGGATTAGTAGAGTCACCTTGAATCAGCAGTGTCATTTTGCCCAGTAAAATTGCATTATGGGAGCTGGAGCTGGCCCTGTGATATGTGTCCTCCTGACAAGGCTTCAGTGTTCATTAGAGGCTATGTTGAGCAGCTCCTAGACACACGGGAACCACAGACACTGGACAGCTCTGACCATCTCCACCCTACTCCTAAGTATGCACTCTATCTTATCTAGAAATGTTTTACAAAAAAATAGCATTTGGGATTTTTCTCAGTTAACTGACTGAATTTCACAATCATTTTTAGTTTGTTTCAATAATGGTTGAAGCTTTGCGCTATAACAATTTATCGAGTAATCAAGTCAGAGTGAGCCTGTGGAGGCCTTGTGATGATGAGCTGTGGATCACCGTTTGAACACTCACATAAAATCCTGTTACATCATTTGCCTGTTTGGCTGGGGTCTCCCTCCCATCAGCACTGGCCTGCCAAGATGGGAGAGGGCTTCCCCATCCATGCTATGAGCACACACTCACATATGTACATGGCATGTTTGGGTGTATGAGAGACTCTTTCTGTGTGTCTGTTTATGTGTGCTTCTGGCAAGTATTTGCAACCCATTTTATGTGTTAAGGACACCCGACGACACAAAATCAGGAACCTTAGAGGATAGCTATTGTGTGTCTGTCTCTACTATGACTGTGCATTTATCTATGTTTCCAGTCATGACCATTTCTCCTTTTCTCCTTTCTTTGGACAGTGCCGTTCTAGTTGGATCGTCTCTCCCATGATAATAAACCAGCTCTTTATTAGGGGCAAATTGATTTCGGGCAGAGCCTTGTTTATTAGCTTCTGTGCCTCAGAGCTGATCATGAGTCAGCAGATTCAGCATCTCTGTTTAAAATGCTCATCTCCTCAAACTAAGTCCAACTCATGAAACATAGAAGAAGGAGAGAACCCCTGGAAATTGAAAATTCATTCTGAATAAAAACTGAGAGCTATACAGCCAAAGCCTATTCCCCCCACATCACTCTAAATGATTAAAAGGCCTGGGAGAAAGGTGGATGAATGATTAAAGAGGGAATGTGCTGTCAGTGGGGTGTCACCTGTTAGTCTGGGATAGTTAGAGATTTAGTGGGGGAGAGATGAGTCACTATCTGATGAAAATATCCTTCTCTTTTACTTTCTTCCTCCTTCTTTCCCTTGTCCTTCCTCTTGCTTTCTCTCTCTTTTTTATCTGTCTGTCTCTTACCCTTCCCCCCTCTCTCTCAGGCTGGCTGATGATTGCCACAGCCATTGTGGGTTATCTCCTGTGGTGACTGCAGACTCAAGAGTTTTCGTCCCTGCTGCATCTCGAGACCCACCGATCTCACCATTCCTGCAGTTCCCCCGCCAGCTTACATTCACCCCTCTTGCCCCTCTTCCCTGTTTCTCCTGCTTCAAATTATCCTCTGAACCCCTTTGAAGACCTACTGGTTTAGCCAGAATGGAGGACACTTACAATAACAGGACTTCCCTGGCTAAGGGGGCCAAGGACATAGTCAAGGAGGCCAAGCGACATGCAACAAAGAAAGTCAGCAAGGTGGTGGACCGCGCCACAGATGAGTACTCATCCCACCGCAACTACAGCCGATTCCAGGACGAGGAGGAAGAAGATGAGGAATTCTACCGGAACCCCCCGAGGCAGGACGGAGAGGGCTACCATGACAACGAGGAGGGCTCCAGCGATGCCACAGAGGGCCACGATGATGAGGATGAGATCTACGAGGGCGAGTACCAGGGGATTCCCTCGGCAGGAGACAGGAAGCATAAGGAGGGCCAGGTGGCACTGGGGCAACTGGTGTCAGATGCCACAAGGGACCGTAAGGGGCTGGAGGAGGAGAGACAGGCTGATGAGGAGGAGCTGGCCCAACAATACGAGCTGATCATCCAGGAGTGTGGCCACGGGAGGTTCCAGTGGCAGCTCTTCCTGGTGCTCGGGCTGGCACTCATGTCGGATGGTGTGGAAGTGTTCGTGGTAGGCTTTGTGCTTCCCAGTGCAGAGACAGACATGTGTGTGCCCAACTCCAGCTCGGGATGGCTAGGTAAGGCACCCTGTGTATGAGCATGCATCTACTTGTGCTAACCGGAAATGGTGCAATTCCTTCAATATTAATGAAATTGCAGTTTTTATGATTCTAAATAGCCTTTTCCAAGGATTTTTATCTAGCCTCGATTATAGACCTTTAATTCTGATCCCCAGTTGCATTATGGGTAATGTAGGATCCAGGATTTCTGGTGCTTGACTCATGCTAGGGCCTAAAAGTCAGGACACCTTGACCTCTTGTGCACAGATTTTGAAAATGTGTTCCCTGACAAGTTCAACAACTTTGTGGAACAGACATACTAAATCAGCGGAGTGCCCCTTTAAGTAACTTGTCAATAGGCCCCATACAATTAGTAATTTTTAGCGCTTTGTTATTCCCAAAGAAACAACCACATCAGAGGACGTTTTCTAATCAGTATGATGGATAACTACATAAAGGATAACACAAGGCAACAAATGTTCTTTATGGTTTTCTGGCCACCAGAAATGCATGTAATGGAGAAATTTTAAGGCATTCTCCATACTGAATAGTATACACTATGAGTATTACATATATACTTTAATTGTATTTAATAATTCAGACACAACCACATCCAAAATCAAACCATTTCAGTACGCAGGTATAGTTTGTTTTGTTATTTCCCCTGCATTAACAGGTTGCATGTTGATATCATGGTTTTAATTAAAAGTGTGCAACTTGGACAACAGGAAGGGCCACACTAACTTCTGTGGAATAAGATAAGATTAGTTCTGTGTGTTTGTTCTATATATGTCACATAGTTGTGTTTCACATGGATGAAGTGTTTCGGTCCACTGGTCTCCGTGTCAGAATTAAGAGGGTAGCTAGTATTCCCTGTGTGCTCTGTGTGTTGAGCAGGAGTCCCAGCAGGCCTTATGGCTGCGGGTGTATAATCCATCACCACAGAGCTGCGTACAGGGCCTGACTCAGTGTGTCAGTACCAGAGTGGCGAGGACAATAATTCAGGCACACAGACCTTAGCTACTAAATGCCACAGTGTGACATGACAATACATCAACTGCACTGCAACATCTGATGCAAAATTGATACGACAGGGTCTTTTCAAGAATGGAGATTGTGACTGAAAGTTTGAAAAAATTGGATTACAGTTGAACGTGTAAAATAAGAAATAAGAAAACAACCTGCCATATGTAAAATATGTTATCATACTTTTACTTCACACACATTTACTCGTTTGACCATTGCAGATAACAAACATTTCATAATCAATGCTTTATTGCATCAAATTGATACTAAATACAAAGATTTCTCAGCTTGGAATATAAAGTGCAATATTTAGACATGGTAACAGAGTTTGTTAATATATGTTTGGATGGGACTGTCACTGTTACATTCTCACAAGATGTTGTGTACGGTACACCTTCATTTTTCTGTCTCTTTCCAAGTATCCATGTAAAGTCTTTTCTTCCTCTCTGCCCAAGCAAAGTCCTGCAGGCGTTCATGCTCTACGCTCTGCTTCTCCTTGTTCGTGATTCCATCCCTCACCCCATGTGCCTCCCTCTCACCCTCCATTCTCTATGTGCCTCTCTTTTCTTCTCCCATCCTCCCCCATTCTCCTCTTCTTTTTCCCACTGATTGCCCTGAGGCTCCTCCCTGTTGAGGTGAACATGATTGGTGTATGTGTGTGTTTGTGTATGTGTGCATGTCTGAGCATAGCCTACATGATTACTGTGACCTTGCTGGTATCCATTTGGAGTTTTCCAGAGTAATTACACTTAATTACAGCCAACAAAATGAAGTGCACTGATTTTTTACAGGTGCCATGGCAATATTTTATTGCCTTGAAGTGCAGAAATAAACAACAGCCAGTTAAATCTGTGGATGAATTTGATAAGGGTGGTCTAATTTTTTTCATGTATTCCATATAACTTTTATTCAACCAAGCAGGACAACAAAGATTTTATTTTATAGTAACAGCCTCACAATAAGATGTCCTCTTCATGGTGGTCTGGTGGTGGAGATAAAGAGCTTTCAGGGTGCACAGGGCTAGACCACCCTCTATTTCACAGACCTGGGTACAGTTTCAGCGGTGGTACCTTCGTCTTATGTTCACTTGACCACAATTGGCAGGTTCAGCATGTGGGAAGCCAGTGAGGGATCATTTCCTTGTTGCTGCTGCCCTAGTGGCTCATACTGTTTTTTTGTGGCTGTAAAGTGGAACTAGCTCCCCGACCCCCCAAAAAGCAAATACATTTCAAATTAATTAAAAGTGTTTGAAAAAACATTTTATCTTATTGGAAATATCAGTTCCCACTCTGAAAACATTTGAATTACGTAGTTTCAAAAATAGCCATTTGGTATTTGGTTAGTTCCACCTGAGCTGGACTCCCACCATAGTAGCATTGTGCAGCTCCATTAACTGCATAACAGGCAGAGACAGGCGCAAGCTGCACAGACTGAGCTGAGCGTAACGGGATAATGCAGTATGAGAAATGCAAAAGCCTAAACAGGATGGATGACTGAAATCCTGATTAGATTACAGAACTCAGTTTGGTCCTACCAGTATCATTTAATGTTACATGGGAATGAAGGATGGAGAGTTGGGGTAGGAAGGGGGTGAAATACTGTAAATACTTTTAAAAGGAGTGGACACTGTGGGGAAGCAAGAAAGGAAGCAGGAGGGGAAAACAAGCGCTGTGAGATGCAATATGTGTGAGCGGGGGAGAGGCGAGGAGGAGGAACAGCTTTGAAGCAGAGAGATTGCCAAGTTAAAGAGGAGTAATGGGGAGAGAAGTGTGGGTGGATGGGAGCAAGGAGGTGGCAGATTGGTGGTATTCAGTACACCAACAATGTGAAAGAGAGGCTCAGCTATCATCTCAGACACAACAGACAATGGGAATGCATTGCCCTATCATTACTTGTTTTGTTCCCATAGGCTGTTTTGAAAGTCCCCTCATTTCTCCCTCTGACTCTGTCAACTCTGCTCTCCTCGTTTTCCATTCAACATCCATCTCTCCCTCTCTGCCACTGATACTTTCCCCCTGCTTTCCTGGGCTTCTTTGTGTCCCAGCTTCACTCTCCGTCTCCTCTGAAGCGCCATCTCTACAGCACTTCTCCCTCTTTGTCGCTTTACTTTCCCCATCATTCCCCCTCTTTCTCCCTGTCTGTATGAGAGGGGCTGTGTGGTCCAGGGGCAGCTGAGCACGGCTAAACTGCAGTGAGATCGCAGCGTCACTGCAGAGATTACACTACTTGAGCAGTGCAGCTCCACAATGTGTGGGAGAATGTGTGTGTGTGTGTGTGCGACAGGACTGAGCGCATGTGCGTTTGTGTGTGCATATGGACCAAACCTGCTGCCACTAGCAATATGAGCCTCAGGAAAACCATATCTAACTGCTCGCTCTTATCAGGGTTCATTGCATCACTATATTTCATGCGAATTATCCACAGTCTTTAATGTAATGAAGGTTGTATCATTACTGATGCTGAGTGAGTCACTTTAAACCATGCACTCTAAGCGCTACAATAGGTTACTTTCATATAGATTTCATTGAAATCCTGCCCCCACTGATATGACTTAAGTATAACAAAAGCTTCAATCTCTTTTTCTGCGGAGGTGGCAGAAGACGGAGGCATGAATCCGATCAAACTGACACGATGTAGTACAAATGTGATTACACGCTGCTCAGTGCAAAAGAGCTGCTGACAGTGGAGCAAAGAGGAAACTAAGGCAAATAAATGAGAGGGAAGCACAGAGGAGAGGACAGGAACAGGAGTGAAGAGGGAAGAAAAAGAAGAGAAATGATGAAGGGAAATGAGAGGCGAGCCAAGAAATTGGAAAGCAATAGAAGAGGACACAAGCTGAGAGAAAGAGAAATGGAAGAAAGGTTAGGAAGAGAGGCATGAAAGGGGGGGGGGGAGAGCTGAGGGAAGAGGAGAGGAGATAACATAAGATCAAAGTAGCAATGAAGAGATTGAGAGAAAGGGGGAAACAGAGAGGAGGAGAAAAATATCAAACTGTGAGAGGTAGCCTACCACTGCGTCACTGTTGCGCACCAGGCACGCTGTTGTATGATAGTATCATCATTATGAATAAAACAGGACGGGTGTTTTGTGCGGCGCTGAAACAGTTTGCACCGCTAAGAGCGAAGAGCATCAAAGCATGAAATCAGAGAAGAGGTCGTGATGCAGCTCAGCGCTCCCACGGCTCTCTGGGGGCTCCTCTGGATGTGACAGGACAGAAAACACTGCACCAGGGCCTTCCCCATCCTCCCCTCTTCCTTCTCATCCTCTCACCCTATCTGGCAATTACTGAACTCTTCTCCCTCATTACCTTTTTCGCTCTTTCGTCACCCCCCTTTCATTGCTTTTGCTCTTTCTTCTGCTGCTCACATATTTCATTTGCCTGCATTTGTGCTTGCTCCTGAATACATTTTTCTTTTTTTTAATCTTCCCTCCTTCATCTAGTTCCCCAGTGACTAGTTTACTGTAGCTACACTAAAAGAGATTAAATGTATTTGTAATATTTTAATTTGTGAATTAAATTACTCTTTGGTCCTGTGTGTGTGAGTGTGTGTGTATGATTGTAGCAGTGTTTTACCCTGTATCTTAGACTAAATCACCAACTCCATGGAATTGGTCTTGTGTTTAGTGTGCTTGTGGTTTTGCTGAATATTTATCATTCCTGGAGATGTGTTTTGACATCTCAACGGAGTGTCATGGGGCAAAACCTTTTGCTTCTGCCTGAGAGGTCTCCTGACGCACTGTCATTTTCTGATGGTGCTCAGACTCTATATGGGTCATCAAGTCCAAATTCAGCTGTATTTCACACTCTTATGTATGGTGAAACGTCTGCACCAGTTGGCATCCATTCAAGGAGTTTAGCTTCTAACGTGTTTCATCTGTGCTTTAAAATCTGTACATTTCCTTCCCATATAAAGAATCAACATTTCATCCCCCTGCAGTTTCAGATCCAAGTTTTTGGTTCTTGAAATTAGGCTGAACTGAGCTGAAGTCTATTGATTGTATGCTTCTTCTTAGACCTACATTTATAGCCCCACTAAATCAATGACAGGGCAGTACTGGGTGATAGCACTCAGGAGAGAGGTTTCATTAATCAAAAGACTCGTAACCTATCATTTCCAATGTGTTCAGTATTGACTGACTGACTGTAGCCTGAGTCTAATGAAATACTGAAACATTTCACAGGTGATATGTGCTGTACTGTTAAATTGAAGTGGATTACTGAACAGAATGAGCTTGTGGTGATTATTCACTGGGAGCACAAAGAAAATAATGACGCCAGATGCTTACCTTTTGCGGCTATGTTAATTTATATTGGAAAAATCTTGAGGATAACACTCTACCACACAAACCACACCAGGCAAAGACCCATGGCACTTGATCCTTTTATTTAGAAAAAACATCTCAGTCACTGCGTAATCTTTAAAACATGGCATTATGTGAGCGGAATTCATGGGCAGTCCTGTAATTTCTTAAGTCAAACCCTAACCTTGAGCAGCACAGCAATAGTCACTCTTCTACCATCACTAGATTGTCTGTTACCTTTCCAAACATAGAAAATCCCATACAGGCTTCAAAATGTTCATGTATAACCATATGTTCTCCCTGGGGCACCCACATATAACTCTCTAAGCCTGCTTCCAGTAATGTTAATGTCCATGTGTTGCCTACATGCAGTAAGGGCAAAGAATAAATATTTTGGTAATCCAATGAAGAAATACTTGTGAGGAACCAGTTTGGAGTAAATTTCTCTCTTTGATAATTTAAAAACTTTAGTTGTGTAAAAATGTTAATGCCATGATCTCTTAAAAAAAACCAAGATGTTGTGTCATATATCATTATTTCCATTAAAAACAAGGAAATCAACTCATACTATAATTAGCTTTCAGATAAAAACTGTTTATGAAGAATAGACTATCATTTAGACATGTCTCATCATTGTGCTAGTGTGTCTGTCTCATTAGTGTGACTGTTCCTTTGAATGGCTTTTCAACCTAAGATTGCTGCAGTGTAGTAACGACTTGTTTCGAGTCCAAAAGCTAGAGAAAATGAGACTGTATCACTCGGACATCACTGAAAGCGGAGTGGGACTTGAAATCGCTCTTGGGCCAAAAGACACAAGATTATTTTGAAATATACGCCATCATTTTCTGAAATGACAGGTTAATGCCATACAAGCTATCTTTTGGTCTTTTGTTGATGAGACAGACCTCATAATGTGAAGAGATGTCTGTGCTATTTTTGAATTTTTTATTACAACACAGTGCACTACTCGCCTCTTTGCTGGTGCGGGCACTGCTGACATCATGCTCAGAGAAACTGTGCAGCAAGTCGGACAGAACATCAATAAATTCATTACGTAATGGACTGTCCTGTGAGGGTTGTGCTTAGTTAACAACAGTCAACAGTTGTATTGCTCTTTTTTAAAGGGCATTAAAGTAGCAGTAATCAGAAGGTCTGTTTTTTTGTCAGTATCTCTAAAAAACCCAACCCCAAAAAATAGCTTATTGTTTGTGTGGAAAGTTGAGTGCTGAAACTAAATGAAAAGGCCTCTGGATGTTTGGATGCATGACATTTAAATGGGAGGCCAGTGGGTGTTTGCATGGGCACCATATATCTAGCCTCTCCTTAATGAAGCAAATGTGAACTGTGCATAGACTGAAGACTTCCGTTAAATTTAGAATTGAATTTATGGTACCTTCGGGCGAGTATCTAGATGGCTGCCAAATTTGACAGATAGCCGGGTTTTGACCCCTGAAGCGAGAGAGTCAAACAGATATCTGCTCACAGCAGAGGAGGAGGGACCTGACTGCAGACATTACAAAAAGAAAACGCATCTTGCCATTAAGATTATTGTAATGGGATGAACAAAGTGTCCCTACGGCTGAGTCATATCACTCCATATATGACTGCAACTTTCTCATTCTCTTCTTTTTGTGTGGAATTATGAATACAAATATCCTCTCTGAACCAGGTTTATGTGTCTGCATATGTCTGGTTATGGATGAATAAATGGATGATAAAACATAACTGTAATACAATCTGTTAGTAAACTGTTCAGTATTTTAGCCTAGAACAGAAACCTAAAAAAAAAAAAAAAAAAAAAAAAATTCCAAATGGAGAAAAATCAAGTTGGAGTTGCTCTTTACAACAGACCCTGTATGTCCATAAAGAAAGGCTGCTAACCACACAATGCCACATACAATAGCCTATAGACTAAAGCAGTAATAATAAGCTCCTCTCTCCAGAGCAGAATCATGATGATCAGTGTGAGAAATCAATGCTGTTTTGTTGGAGCATTGATCCCATTTGTGATGAGAGAGATTAAAAGGGAGCAGCGGGCTCTTTTGTAAAGTCACCCCGCATTACTGTTCACGTTTGTCTCCTCATTGATCAGAGCCTGTTTTCAGTCTTTTACACACTGTATTTACTTATCAACGTTAGGGTCTACTGGTGCAGAGGTTTTTTTCCTATACGGTGTCAGGTTCATTGTCATCATTCAGGGCTTGCATTTTTAAGATCCAGTCAGAGCAGTAGGAATACTTTTGCTTTAATTTGAAAATTGTATTTGTAGCAATCTCTTCTTGTCTAAATAAATATTTATTTATATAAAATATTTATGTGTGTATATAACTTGAGGAATGTGTGTATGTTTAACTTAAAACATTGTAAGTGATATCAGCACTTGCATCTAGGAGCAATCAATTTTTCCCCTTTTAAAATGACATGATCACCCATAAGTTTATCATTCCATATGGAGTCATTCAACATAACATCCAATTCACTGATGAACATTCAGCAATAACAGAGGCACAGCTTAATGTGGCTCCATATTTTAATTTGACACTTCACCATTGGCCAGCAGATGCACATTTAGAGGACACGATTCCTAAAACACTTCTTGGCTGAGAGTCAGTGGTGGGTGGCTTTGACTACTTAGTGGGAGATATTTTCAAAATGTCATCCCCTAGGTTCACATTCACTTCAGTATTGGAGAATGGTCATATTATAAGAATAAAAAGCGCAAATCTGTCAAGGTCATCAGTTGAAACTGTTACCAGGGAGGGAAAGTGTATCTTCTTGCCACTGTATCTAGCAGGGCATAACTCCTCTTTGGCTGAAATACTTTGTTAAGAATAGAAGCTGCAGCAGAGAACTTTCTGGGAATCTCTCTGGTGTGCAAGTATATTAACATGTTAAAACGGCTGTAATTAATATTCTTATATTAACAATGGATCCCACAGATAATTATCACAGGACTCTGTCATTCCACTCAGCTCCACAGAGATTTATAATGTCTTATAGCTCATTGTTTTGGTTTTCAGGCCCATAACTCTACTGTTTTGGTTCACGCTCACTTCTCTCATAGCGTAACTCACTGTACACTATCTGCTCAGCCCTAAACAGCAGGCAGACAAAATGATAAGAACAAGCTGGTGAACACAGTTCACACAATTAGCAGCTAAAGAGCCAGATATTTCCCTCAGGAGTTAATGGAGACCATTACCTTAGTTAAGAGAAGAGTGGACATTGGACTTGAATGTGCCAGGTGGCCAGTAACTGTTGGATGTGTGAATAGGCAACTGTTTACTAAGTTAACTATATTAACTTTTTAAGGTGACAATATGTCAATGGTGTGTTCACAGCTTGTTTCTGCTACTCCCTGGAGGCCAAAAAAATCCATTATGTGTTCTTGAAGATCATGTAGGATTTTGTGAAGATAATTTTGCAAAATATTTGTGAAAACCATAGAGATTAAAAAACCAATGATATAAACTCCCACAATGTTGATTTATTCCAAGATAACAAAACATGCAACCTCATACAAACACATGCCCATGCAGAGATGTGAAGTCTTAATTGTAGTAACAAAAATTAGACCCCTCTCTCCCCTTATCTTTCCAGGCAGTGTTGTTTACTTGGGGATGATGGTTGGAGCGTTTTTCTGGGGCGGGATGTCTGACAAAGTGGGCCGCAGACAGTGCCTCCTCATTTGCATGTCCACGAACGGCTTCTTCGCCTTCCTGTCATCTTTTGTCCAGGGATACGGCCTCTTCCTCCTTTGCCGTGTCGTCGCGGGCTTTGGGTAAGTCTTGGGTAAGGTCATTCCGGGGCCGATGAGGATGGCAAGCCATCGGTCTAAATGATTTGTGAAAAGTCAAGTCAAATGGTACACTATGGCACCTCAAAACCTCCTTTTTTTGGCAATAGGATGGTTAAACCACCAAAATCAATGTGTGCACTAGTCAGTCAGTGAGAGTAAAGAATTAATCTTTATAAAAGGCAAACTGTATTTTCAATGTGTTTTTCCTAATTATTACTCCCTTTGTTGACTTCCACTGAAGTTGCTAAAAAAACTGAAAGCAATTTCCTTGAATGATTACTTAAAGCCTGTTTCTCTCTCACTGATCTAGAGAAAGTTAGTCGTTTCTGACCTTTTACCATAGAGGATTTACTGTACATATCCTTTTCAGCAATAAATATATTTTTCTTCAACTGCTCCTAATAACAAGCCAATGTCTAATATGTTATAGCCAGTGACATTCTCACTCCATTAAGAGAACTTCAATATACATTTTAGAATATACTAAAATAACCAGTGTGCTTCAGATTCTTTTGAAAATGAAGACTCTACCAAAGACAGGCACTGTGTCCCTCCACTACATAGAAACATGGTGTGGACTTTTATTTATTATATCCTCCTCTATGGCAGTGTAACTGTTCCTTTAAGAGCTAATTCAGTAATTGCATCTGCATCACTCTCCCCAGAGACCTCCAGAGTAATTGAAAAGGCTGCCCAAACTGTCAATGCAACCAGTGCCTCTGAATCATGAGAAACTGGAACTGAGTTTTTTTTCATATATTATGTTTGGGAAAGAAATATGCTTAGGTGCGTTTTTTTTTTTTTTTTTGCTTACTTGGTCTCCTTCGTAATCTTAGCAATGCACTCTCAGTGTATTCTACTTAAATGGAATACAAAAAGAAAAAAGAAAAAAACACAGTATAGTGTGTTGAATAAAGTATTTACATTTAATAAAATTACAGTGTCACTAGCAATCTCTGACTTGTTCTTCTTCAACTGAAGGTACAAAAACAGGCCAGAAACTGAGGGTTAAGATAAAGCATGTAAAAGCAATCATGAATGCATGTATGCGAAAGATGTAAAAAATACAATGATTAATAAAGTTTCTCCCCTGGTTTAGGCTCTATCTACATCACTCCCACTAACTTTCCTATTCTCTTTGGTTCTTGCAGGATAGGAGGTGCTGTGCCCATCGTTTTCTCCTTCTTTGCAGAGGTGTTGTCCAGGGAGAAAAGAGGTGAACACCTCAGCTGGTTGTGCATGTTCTGGATGATTGGAGAGATCTATGCATCTGCTATGGCCTGGGCCATCATACCACACTATGGTGAGTTTATCGTTAAGAAAATATTATAATGTACACACATCTGGACTTGCTAAGCTTACGATTGTGCTTCGTAATAAAGAGGCCAATTATGAATTGTAAATTAAATATATATAAAAGTTGTATCTAGTGAAAGTCTTAATAGGATTAAGTTTAGCAACACTGATGAGAAGCATGACAATGTGACTTTGTGGTTACAAAACCGTAAGGCTTTCCCATGGCCGTGAGTTGAGGTGCTACAGTACTTCTCCCTGCCATGAGAATCAATCACTTAATAGCTCTGAGTGGCTGTGAGAGACAGAGGTTAAGTGAATAACGTACGCATGGATACCATAGAGCAGGTGCGTGCTGAAAGGGGGAGGGTGGGCCTCTGGGAGAGAGGAAGCTGTGATTTATGACAATACTGCATTAGATATCAGCTACACCCATCATGGAAAGAAACAAAAAGGAAAGGAATGAGCTTTCTTCCCCTTTGTCCTACTCGCATTCTTTTCACTTTTTCCCAGCTTTTTTTAACCTGCTGTCCATTCCTTTCACTGCATCCCCTCTCCTCCTGTTTGGTACTCTCCCCATCTCTCCGTCTACCTCTGTCCTTCCTTTTATTACCTCTCCTCTCTCTCCATTCTCTGTCTCCGCAGAGTGTTCTTCTTGATCAAGCATAATTAGGTTTTTCTCCTTGCTCTAATAGGACAAAGCTACAGCTAGAGGTGATTTATGGCCAGACCAAGCTTCAGCCAACCTGTGACGTCAGTGAGAGGGAGACTGTGTGGTTGTGTGTGTGTGTGTGTGCACGTGTGGCTGTAAGTGCATGGGTGATGTTTTACTGGGCTGCAGCCACATACAGGTTTTCTTCAAGGCAAATTGAAGGCAATAACATCTGACGTTGTAAGAAGTCGTTTAGGTTAACGCACAAACACGCGCTCATGAAAACACACATCACAGCATCGCTAATCGTGGATTTTTAGAGTAAAAGACCCACTTTTCTTGCATGTTACTCAAGGAGATGCATACACACATGCAAAAATGCACACACCGCTGTAGATCCGCTCAGATGGATGTACAGAAGCACACTGGTGGAGGACTCAAAAAACCCTCTGAAAGCAGAACTAGTCTTCATGAGGAAACTCTGCTGTCAGATCTGCTGATATCGTATTGAAGGGATGGTAGTGGCCTTACTTTGCTCTTATTCTCTCTGACACTCACTACCATTCTGCCTCTCTTTCTCCGAGAGGGAACTACGTGTCTTGCATACATACTCCAGTGCTCACCAGTAGTTTTTATGTTTTCCCTAAAGTACTGCAGTGCCTGCAACTCACTGCACTACAATGTGTGGGCAAAATGCCTCCTGCAGAAATACCTTTCTGTCTTAAGAAATAAATGTATCAGTGATGGGCGGTTTATGATACAAGTGCCTCAACAATGGTGTTTAATATACCATCAGTTCTCTCATTTAATTTCTCCACTCGCTGGCTCCTAATGTCTCCCGAAAGCCCCCTGCCAGACTCACAGCTGGGTCCCTGAAGGAGGTCTGCTCGCCACAGATCCTCATCACGTTGACGGGAGAATTTGAGGAGTTTACTTGGTGCCAAGCAAGCCCACCACTAGAGTAACCTCATTAGACACCGCTCAGATATACAGATTAAAGATTAAATACCCCTGAGCGGACTTCACATCGTTGTCCATTACTTGTAACTCCTCTACTTGTACAACTTGAAAGGCATTAAGGCATTGAAAGGCGTTTTGGGAAATATTTTTATTCATTTTCTGGTCAAGAGTTAGATGAGAAGATTGACAAAAATGTTGCTGTTATCTTAGCTTAGCATAAACACAGGAAACCGGTAGAAATAATGAGCCTGGCAAAATGTCTATCTATCTATCTATCTATCTATCTATCTATCTATCTATCTATCTATCTATCTACAGTATGTTGGCCTGGGAATAGTGTAGCACTGCTGACTCAGTCATCCATAGACTTGGTCAATTATGTACATAATCCCTGTAATGAGATTTCCAATGGCATGGGTGAAACACTAACCCTGAGGGGTAGGAAGCCATGTTACATTTCTGTGGAAAAGGCAATCACTGCTGAACAACTCTTTCCCTTTCTCTCTCTGTTACTCTGTCTCTTTCTGTCTCCTTCTCTCTTTACTTTTCTCTCTCGCTCTGAGTCACTCCAGACGTACACACACACACTTAAACGCACACACGGAGAAAGAGAGGGAAATAAAAGGGAGTATACACCGGCGGGACATCGTCTACAAAAGTCATTACTCCTACTGCCCAACAACAGACACTGTGACAGTGAAACCCAATCATAGACTCTTGGCTAATGTGTAGTTTAAGATTGTTACTCAGCAGAAAAGCTGACCTTTAAACTGGCTAGTCCAAACAATAAATATATTCTGTTTATCTTGCACATTGTATTGGGTTCTGTACATCAAAAAATGCACCGTTGGCAAATGTATAGACAAAGTGAATACAACAGTTTTTGTCTTTTAGCTTTTGATTTCCTTTGCAGCTTTTTACTGAGACATTTTCATCTCTCTGGTCTCTTTTGGGATGCATTTATACCACTTTTGACAGACGCCCACCCCCCTTTGAAAATAGTTGTTTTTAGCAGTTGATATGCATTGCTTTCAAAGCCGAATTTTAATACGCTGTGAGATTAATTCCAAGCAGCCTTTTTCTGGCATAACCATTAGCGTTAACCCCCTCCCCACCCCCTGACTCCCTTCCTACGCCTGTTGATGGATAATGGTGCTATTCCCTTTGGAGCAGCATCTCCATGAGGCACGATCTGTCGAGAAACGTGGGAGGTCACGACTGACACAGCAACCCCTTTCCGTGCTTCCTCCCAAAAATTCTAAAAGCTGAAGTCAATGAGAGCACAAATACAGATCTAAGTGAACAGTAGCCGATATATTTGTGGTTAATTCTGGCTGTTACCATCACAAGCATTCCTTTATGTAAGTTTTACACACTGCACAGAATATTATTATTATATTCTTCCACAAAGTTAAATACTTTGAATTCAATATCATATTTAGTACCACCCTTTTTAGGTCTGCAAGAAAAATACTTTGTTTAGTTACAAATTTTGAAAGATTAAATTTCAAGTCATTCATTATTTCTAAATGTGAGATCTATTTATGAAATACTCTGTCCTCCTTTCTCCACTGAAATGGTTTAAAAAGGTATTTTGTAAAAATGCTAAAAATAAGTGTCCATTTGCAAAAGGAAAAGTAAAATTTTGTATGTATGTTTGTGTATTTACTTATTTATATTTGTGGGTGAGTGTGGCATTATGGCATTATGTCAGTTTTGTCAGTGTCATCTGTATATGGTAATTTGTGTTATTAATGTGTGCTTTTTCTGTGTATGTGTGTGCATGTGCACATCCCCCCTTTGTGAGAGTGTATAAGTCTCTGCGTATGTGTGTGTGCATGTTACAATGATTAATGACTCTGGGAGACTGCCTGTGGGCTGAGATCAGGTGCAACAAGATTTAACTTAGCGGAAAACACTCAATTCCTTTCCTACACATTCAATTAACCCGTCCCCGTGCACTTCTCTCAGCTCCCTCTGCAGAGCCATTCATCTCTGAGCTTACACATCACTCTGCTCTGGCTGCGGAGTGCGCTCATTTAAATGCCATCTTTTATTTGCAGCCCCTTTGTGTTCGCGGTATGAGATTCACATAACATTTAGAATCAGCCTCTCAGAGAAAGTGGCCCGGTCACCCCCTCTGATAAGGTTATTCAGTAGTATCTACACTTCATCTAATATTATTTAGTCACTGCTTTCTCAAAGCATTGTTTTGAGACTTATTAAGTAATCATATTTGCTTTTATTATTCCCCTGTGAACTGAAGATTGGCTAAATAGCCACCTGCTGGCTTCAAATGGTGCATTTAGCATTAGTGGATATTTTATCAATTAGACACATTGTGAATTGTGGTCAGGTACAAGACACAAGCAGTTATGACCAGAAAGATTAACTTCAGTGATTTTGTTTGCAGAAAAATAATAATCTCAAGAATATTTTACATCATAGTCACACACCTACATGTAGCTTTATCAGCAAAACAAAGTGAATGCCATACATGAGACGAACCAAGTAATATAAATATTTCATGAAATAGGGGTTCTTCAAGTCTGAATATTAACTGTGAATTATAAATAATACAGGTACAAAGTAGTGCCATATTATGTTAAATACTAACATTTGTACGTTTACAGTAAAAACAACCTTTGGCAACACTTCGATTTGTGAGATTTCAGATTAACATGAGACAATTATCAATGCTTCAAAGATGCCAAATACTCAAATGTGCAAAATATGAAGAAACTGCATCAACAAACTACTATTCGTTATTGCAGCATTATAAATTACTTGAAAATAAGTAGGCCTATACTTTCCATAAGTACACTATAAGTATTTCCAATTTAGTATACTTTATACACCTACATACAATTTACAATACACTTACAATAAAGTAAATTTTGTAAAAGTAAACTGAAATAACAAAATAATAATAAGCCCAAAAAGAAAAGTATACTTGTAATAACTTTTGTATGATTAAATAATATTTCTAATACACATAAGTAATCCACCTTTTGACGTTGGTTCATAAGAGAAGCTTTTAGTACGTCAGACCGTATGGAGGTCGCTGTGGAGTTTTGTGCAGTTGCTCTCCTTGGTGCTCTGTTTTTCACTTCAGACACCCAACAAGGGTGCAGAGGTTTCCTTTCCTTTTCTGTCTCCTTTATTTAACTCTCTGGACTCACTGAATATCACATTTTGTGAAGTTTATTTGTTTGCATCTCAAAGGGTAGGTGTCACTTGGGAATAATAGTTGATAGAAAGTCATGTTCCTGTTAACCCTTACCACGTAAGTGTCCAACAAACTACTAGAACCATAAGAGAGAAAAGGGGGAGTTTTGAGAAAGAGAGATGGGGAAAAGTTATTATCAAGCCAGCTGCTGAAGCTGGTCCAGGTCTTCATCTGTCAAAGCAACAGCAGCACGAACTGCATCATAACAGCCGCTTGCAGAGAGGACACCGTTGGCCTGATTCTCTGCTGAAGCCTTTTTATTCTTCTCCATCTTCTTCTGATTCTTTTTTGTGAAGTAATAAAAAATGTCAGTACAGAAATACAAAAAAACACTCATGTAACACAAAGATGGTACTAAATTAATACAAACTTGATTAATCAAGACTACAGGACAGGAGATAAAACAACAGGACACACATGCTGTGCATTTTATGGGGTCCATTGGAGGTACTGCATTTGTATGACATAGGAAGTATGACGCAGATGTGTTTGTGTGTGTGTAAGTGGGGTTGTGTGTATTGTAGCCCTTGAGTGTTGACAGCCGGGTGTGCTCACTGGTACTGCAACTCGTCTGAGCTTGGTGACGCCTTGAGTTCATTTATACAGCTTCAGAAAGGCGCACACTACTTGCAAGAAAATTCAAATGAAGCACCTGTGACGTTTTCATCAAGTATTTAAATACATTCACTTCTGATTCCCATCCTATTCTGCCATGCCATCCATCTGTATCAGACCTTATTATCATTGGTGTTGTATGCCATCGTTTACAGGTTGGAGTTTCAGTATGGGTTCAGCGTACCAGTTTCACAGCTGGAGAGTGTTTGTGGTGGTCTGTGCCCTGCCCTGCGTGTGTGCTGTGGTGGCACTTACCTTCATGCCCGAAAGTCCCAGGTTCTACCTTGAGGTAATGGTGTTTCCCCTAATTATTACAGCTCAATAAATAATACAAAAATATTGTATTAATATTGTATTGTATTGTACAAACATATTCACACTGAAACTGTTCTAATCTCTCTCTCAATCTCCTTTGCCACCTTATGGTGCTGTGTCACTGTCACCAACTGTCTGCACTTATAAATTTTACATTCAGTATCTCTAGAATAATACGTCAGGCAAATTGAGAGTACTTGGGCATCTCCCAGAAGATGTTTACTCAGACCAAACAGTGTGAGTCATCCAAAACTCTTGGAGGAGGCCTTGTGTCTATGTGTCTGCAAAATAGAAACCAGGAGATCCGTGACAGTAGGTTTGCTGCTGCAGGATAATTACCCTTTGAAGTAAAATGAGTCAGCGTTGTCGTGACTCTCATCATTTTGGCCCATCTTGGAGAATTCAAAGGAATGTATTTATGTACAGTATATATGATTGTGGATGTGAGTCTGTTGCTGTCCATGAGTAAGCGAGACTGGTGCTGATCCCATAAATTTATCTCATCTTTTCTCTCTTTCTCGCCTTCCCCTCCTGTCAGGTGGGGAAGCATGATGAAGCCTGGATGATCCTCAAACAGATCCACGACACCAACATGAGAGCGCGTGGGCAACCAGAGAAAGTCTTCACCGTGAGTGTTTGTTTCTTCTGTGCGCTGTCTTGGATGGGATTCCTGATGCTTAAGGAAGCAAAGAGGCTTATATTCTGCCACTGCTGGGACAGGTTTTAACGCTTTCACCATGCAGGATCATATCTGAATTATGAAGGTTCTGAAAGCTGTTTTGTGTCACTCAGGATTATTTGCTGTGTGAGCTACACTTTGGGAAAGCCTCTTAGTCAACACATGTTTTTTTGAATTGATCATGTACAGTAATGTTTACGTTAACCTTTTTGATTTGAATTCGATTTGTATGCAGTTATCATGTGCTGTTAATCTGGTGTGAAACCAAACAAAATCAAATGGAAATAAGTGTAAAACCATACTACAAGTAAGATCTGGGATATTGCTCACACAATCACAGTTAATAGTAAAATGTTAAATGCAGCGTGAATGTACTGTAAACTACACTTATAGCATTATACTTTAATAGTAATTTCCTTTCCTGCGATTCATTTTCCAGGTAAACAGGATCAAGATCCCCAAGCAACTGGATGAACTGGTGGAAATGGAGTCAGAATCTGGCAACCCAGTTTCAAAGGTTTTCTTTAGGATAAAGGCTGAAATACATGGGGTAAATATTTGTCTTTTTATTTAAATGCAGCAGAAGGCTTTTACTTTGCCAGCAGTTATTTTTTCTTTTATTATGAAGTTCGTTTCTATCCACTGCCTCAACCCAAATTTTTTTCTTTTGATCACATAAAGTGTAATAAGTATCTTGTGTCTCTTTAGATCTATGTGAATCTCATGAAATGCTTCAACTACCCTATGCGAGAAAACATGACGCGACTAGCCATAGTGTGGTTCACACTTTCATTCGGGTAAGCTTCTTTCTGATGTCATTTGTGTCATAGAAAAAAAAGGGTGTAATTTCTCCAGTCACATAATAGCACTAGACAGCCAAGCTTGCGGCCACATTGCATTTCTGTCATCTTGATCTTTCTGCTGTGCAGAACTTGCATGCTCACGAAATCAATCACAGTCTGTGGATCAATACTGGTCCATTGGTATCTCAGTGGTAAAAGAGATAGGAGTGAAAACAGCCAGAGATTTAAAAACACCCTGAAAACACTATTTAAAATCATACAGAAACCACAATGTCTTCTGGTCTTCTACTGTGTCTGTATGCCTCTCTGCCTGTGTCTGACTGTATTTATCCATATTTTTGTCTGGTCTCAGTCTAAAACCAACATTATTTGGCTGATCAATACACTCTTGATATCCAGATATCACTGTATCCTTCTGGTTGCAGGTATTATGGCCTGTCAGTCTGGTTCCCTGATGTCATCAAACACCTTCAGGCAGATGATTATGCCTCCAAAGTGAAGATCTACAATAATGAACGCACTGAAGACTTCAACTTCAACTTCACTCTGGAGAACCAGATACACAAAAATGGCCTCTTCATCAATGACCGGTAAGACAACCAGCAGGATCAGTGGATGCAAAATCAAGTGGATAATTTATAACAAGTTTATAATGTTAATGATAACAGAGTCCTTACAATTAAACATGAACATATTTGTACAATACAAACAGGAAAATTTAAGATCAGTTTAATTTATACTAAACTATAACTATTACCCTGTGATAGAATATTAAAAGCAGAATGTAACTTTGCTTCTTCAGATTTATCAGTATGAAGCTAAAGTCCGTCACCTTCATTGACTCAACCTTTCGCAACTGCTACTTTGATGATGTGAAATCTGTGGGCTCCTTCTTCCGTAACTGTACTTTCATCGATACTTACTTCTTCAACACAGGTGAGATATTAGTTTTGTCATTTCTGATTCTCAGCTTCATCAGGTATAATCGCGTCATGGTGAAATGGTGTTTTTGTTGTATTCTTTGGGCAGACATTGATGAGTCCAAGTTGATAGATGGCACAGAGGTGATCAACAGCACATTCACCCACAACAAGACAGGATGCCAGATGACGTTTGATGATGACTACAGCGCCTACTGGGTTTACTTCATCAACTTCCTGGGAACCCTGGCTGTTCTGCCTGGCAACATTGTGTCCGCCCTTCTCATGGATAAAATTGGGCGTCTGTCCATGTTAGGTAAGAATGGAGGGTAACAGTGAGGTTCATGTTTGTGTGTGCACTTGAGTAATTGGTTTTCACATTGACTGTAGGATGCTGAAATGATTAATGTTACAGTATGGATGTGGCATCCATCATTGGGTATGAATGGCGATTTTGATTAGGCCATTATGTCACCTGCGCTAACTCTTGCTCCTTCACTCTTGTTCTCTGTGTGTTTGTATGCCCATCAGGTGGCTCTATGATCCTTTCAGGCATCAGCTGTTTCTTTTTGTGGTTCGGCACCAGTGAGTCCATGATGATTTTCATGTTGTGCCTTTACAACGGCCTGAGCATCTCTGCCTGGAACTCCCTGGATGTGGTCACGACGGAGTCATTCCCCACTGTCAGGAGGTGAGGGGACAAACAATAGATGAGTAGCCTACATACTGGCTTAAATAGTTGTTTAGACTTGTTTATGGATTTACATATAATGGGCAGACATGCACATAGGACACAGAGGTCAACTTCAATATATTTCTCTCTTCCCTATCTTTAACTTCCTCCTGTCCCTGATTTTTCTCTCCCCAGAGGAACAGGCTTTGGATTCTGCAACGCTCTGTGTAAGCTGGCTGCGGTCTTGGGGAACCTGATTTTTGGTTCCCTTGTTGGCATCACAAAGGCCATCCCCATCCTCATGGCCTCATCTGTGCTTGTCGGGGGAGGCCTCGTTGGACTCCGGTTGCCTGACACCAGGGCGAATGTCCTCATGTAACACCAGCTTGGCGTTCATCAGCTGGGATAAAACCTGGGTGAATCCGAGAGGAAGCCCAGGGAGTGATGAGCAAGAAGTGCAAATGGCTTGGCTCACTCATATCTTAACACTTTTAATCACATTTTGCTAAAGTACCGTAGCCAGAAAGCAACCCACCTTTTCCCAGTGTATTTTAACTTTTGTCATACAAATCAAAATCATTAGATTTCTAGTTAGTCAATAATAAACTCAGTGTATTGTCTGGAAATTTCACGTCAGAAAGTTACCACAGGTTTTGGTAATGGGATTTTTGGTGAGTTCTGTTCAGTGACTGGTTGCACCCTCCAGCTGCAGCCATAAAATTGTTTAGAGTCACTGCATGGTTAAAGCTCAAGGCTTTTAATATTGATACAGTCTTATTAAGAAAAGCCAGATGGGGAGAAAAGTGAAAAACAAGCTGTAATGAGCACAGCCAACCTGCTGTGTGACAACGTAGGGAATACATGATCAGACAGAGCGGTCACACGACACAGCTGTATGACAGCTGGCTTGCCCACAGAGCCCACATACACAGGACATGTTGTAGACAGTGTGCAAAGAGTCAACATACACAAGTACAAAAAAATCACACGTAGATATATTTTATTTTACCTGTCCTAAAATAGACTGACACTCACATATACTACACATATACCTACACTTTCCCCCCTCATTCTACACTTGCACCACACTGTACACACAATACTGTATTGTATTTTGTTCAACGTGACATTTGCTCAGACATCTACAACCTATTCAAAGTACATAATTTATGTAGGACACCAAGCCCTTTGCATTACTTACCCAACCAAGAATCAAAAGGCCATATTGAAAAACTGTACTTTCTTGTACCAATAATTGTATGATATGTTGAATCTGAGGCTGCTGATTTTATTTTCTGCTGTGTAATTGTGGAAATTGGAATGATGGATTATTAATTTTATCCAAATGTTGTTACTCCAGGTCCCCTTCCATGTGTTGTATAACTGTACAAAGGCTCTCTGATGAGCGCTCCTTCTGATTTAGCTTTGTGTTGGATCTCGCTTGTGGCAGTGACGTTGATAATGACATGTCATGCTGCTTCCTTTTAAAAATACTGAATGGCCTTTTTTAAATGTGCCTCTCCTTATCTGGAGCAGTCTGCCCGTAGTGATGTGGTGTCCAAAGGTTATAAGGAACAGACAGAATCTGAATAGGAAGTACGTAGATCAAATAATCATTTTTGTGTATAAATGTGAAATATGTGGCCAAAACAGTATTTTGTTATGGACAAAACCTCATCTTTTTTGTTTTGTTTGTAACATCCCTATTTTGATAAAGCTGTTATTTTTTGTGAAATAAGTTTCTTCCTCTCTAAAAATCCAGTTGTTACTATAGGTAACAATGAATCGTATGATAAAATTATGTAAGTTACCGTCCATGACTACAAAGTAATAATAACCACCTCTTGAGGTCTAATTGGTGCCACCCATAATGAAAATGTCTCCTGAGGAAACTTTTCGTCTATTTTGACTCAAATTATGTTTGCATATTGTTACACTTGAAGTTATGAAACAAACACAAAACTGGATGATAAATTTGAGTCATTTGTTGCGGCTTATCAAGATCTTTGTCTAAAATCTATTTTTGCCATAATGTCACACTTGCAAACGTGACCTAGTTATTACTTATCTTGTCTTACAACATTGGAACCTCAATGCATACTGCTAAAGATAATGATAATAAGATCATGTTGCTATTTTCAAAATTAAAATACCTCCAAAAATGTAAATTGATATTGTAATTTTTCTAATATCTAACATAACAATCAGTTGCTCTCAGTCTTGTTTAATTTGTGCCTGTGGATTGTTTTTTCTGTGGCTAACAGCCTGTGTCCTCCTGGTTTTCCCTGTATTTGTGGTATCTGTGATTAAAGAATAGAGGTAGTTTGCCCCTACACTGCAGTTGGCTCCGTCAAGGCTACTCAGCAAAAAAATAGGCTTCCATAGTGTTACTGTGCATCCATTTCCGTGGACCCAACTTTTTCTCAGATTTTATAAAATCAGTTGGAAATACATTATGAAGCGTGCTGCTATTGCTAAACAGATATTTTTTGACCATATGATTTCAATATTTTTGAAACAAAAGTATGGCATACAGATTCTAAATAAATTAATAACAAGAAAAGTATAAGGATTGATCTGTATGGTTCTGGATGTGTTCAAACCTTAATTAGTGGCAGATCTACCAGTCGTGTTATTTTGGGGAGAAATTATATTATCTGTTATGTTTGAGGTATTTGGAGTATTGCTTATGTGTACTGTTATTATGTGTGTGTGGTGTGCGTATAAGAGAGAGTACTGTATGTGTGTGTGGGCCTGTGTATGGATGCATGAGTGTAAATAATGTACATATCAAAGCTGATATTGGTGGACTTCTGGGTTATATGTGTATAAGCTCCTTGATCGACTCATGTGTCTCCTGCTTTGTCCAAGCGATAAGTCTTCTGCCATCGACTGTATCTCTGTTGTACACTGTGTGTGTCCTTGGCTTTAAGCCTCAATTCACCTGCTACTCTGTGTGTGCGTGTGTGTGCGTGTGTGTGCACAAACTTGCATGTATGTAAGAAATCTTCTGTTCTTTTGTGCTCAACTTTGTGTTCTTATTGTAAATTCTTCTGGCAGAAACCGATGGCAATATTCTGATTTTTGTTGAGGAAAAATGTGAATGTATCACTCTTGTAAGTTTTGTTCATCCATTTTATGGAGGTAATCAAATCTATGTGGAGAATAAAGTTATGTATATTATTGTGAAGGGCCTGCCAGTCATAGGATGACTGAGCTGTATGTTTAGAGATCCATAAGTGTGAAAATATGTGAAGAAATATTTGCCAAATGATGCCCTGTGAATAACGTTAGAAACTGGAAAGGCAGAGATTGCAGACCGTGCTGCTTTTGAATATATATACAATAAAAGTTATGTTCTCTATCAAATTATGCTGTGCTTTTATTTCACACCCCTTATCTCAAACCTCAGAATACAATTAATCCCCATACACTATTTATATATTACATTACTCCACTTATCCATAGATATTTGCATCAGGATTGAGTCCTAATTTTGCATTATTTTCTGACAAACACACAATCTTGAGAAGACATTATGCAAGCATAGACTTGCAGTGCAGCTTTTCCCTTGGTTTAAGTAGCTTATTTTCTTGTATTCATGGATACTTTCATATGTGTACTTTAAAAAGCTAAACCCACAAAATGAAAAGTCAGTTTATTAGGTACTCTTGTAGTGTAATGAAAAGTATAATACAAAACAGTGTAATATAAAACGGCCCTGCATTAAATCCTGTCTTTACGAAGGTTAATGTTTTTTGTCGAAACTTTTATAGATAACTTTATGTTAATTTGGGGGCTGTAGTTTGTCGTGCTGTTGAACTGTATTGTACAACACTGAGAAATGAGGCAGACAAAATATTTGAAGCACCTCTCTTGGCTTTCAGGAGATTGAGCCCTAACCCTGTGGTTACTCCATTCATAATCTCAGACTAATGCTGCCACCTAGTGGAACCACTTAGGCATTAAAATTACTACAATATAAAACAATGAAGTCATTCGCCGTCAGATTCCTTGCATGTGTACGCGTGCATGGCCAATAAAGCTGATTCCGATTATAATTCTTTTGACATTTAAATAAATAAATATACAAGTTAAGAGTCAGCTAAAAAATGAATAAAACATATCAGGGGGACTCAGTGCCGCCTCGGCGCAGAGGTGTGACGGTATTTTCCCCTCTCTCCCAGTGGCCCCTGAACGCAGCGCGGGCCGCCGGCAGGTGGAGCCAGGTGCGGCGGCTCGCCTCAGTCCGCAGAGAGAGCAGCGGCACTTTGTTCAGGAGTCCAGCCAGGCAAGTGCGCACCATGGGGACCGCCTGCCGCAACTGACAGCTTTTTCTGAAGACGGTCGACTATTCACTTTTTTATTATTTTTTCCTCCTCCCCACCCACCTCCCACCTCCCAGTTGTTTTATCCACACCGGTTCATCCTCCTCCTCCTCCGCGCCGCGGCGGCGTACTGCTGGCTGAACGAAAAAAAAAAAACCCGCTGAAGTTTATTTCCAGTTCGGGCGGGTTCACCGGCGGAGGAAGCGACGCAAGATGCACCATGAAGAAACCGCAACTTTACAGAAGCCGCGCTACGGGAGTAAGTAACACTTTTGTCTGAGCTGCCGCCCTGCCTCCGCTCGGCTTGCGAGGGGACGTTTGATGAGCAGCAGGTGGCTGAGCGGCACCTGGCCCCGCTCGACGGCAGGGTGCCATCAGTAGGTGTGGCGGCCCCCGACAACATGGCAGAATAGATATTAACATGTGGCCCGGGGAGAGCTGGAGGGGACAGACTGGCAGGGAAAGAGGCTTTGTCCAGTTTGCGCAGTTGGTACGTTCAGGGTCCAGGCTGTAGTGGGCTGCACACACACACACACACACCTAAACTTTAACTCAGGGACGTTTTGGGTTGTACTTTTCTTTCACGCCACAGTGATTTCTTTTATCTGTTTATTTAATGGTGGGAGGCAGCCTATCAGCCTGTCTGCACACAAGGCCTTTTTCTCATAGGTTAACCATTAACTTGGGATTTAGCTACTGTTGAGAAATCTATAACTGGCTCTATGAGTATGTCAAGATTGGTAGCTGATGTAAAAAAAAAAAAAAAAAAAAAGAGTACTTCACCAAGTCAGAGTTTACTGTTTGTGTCTTTTCACTGACTAACATCTGTGGGCAAAGTGCAACTTTGAGAGATAACACCAAATAATAATGTCATCACTGCAGTCTTCTTTGGGTCTGACTTAACCGATTGGACCAACTCTGTCTTGTTGTGCAAGCAGGCCACCCTAGATTATGCTGTGTTCATAGATATTTTGCTGCTCTGGATTCAAAAGAGGTGTGTTTCCTAGAAAACTGAGCACACAGAATGAATAGTTTGTTCCAAAGACTGTGAGATAGGGTAGTTATGTGCTGGTGTGGGACCAAAGCAAAGTCCTTCCCTGGGACTCATATCAGTAATGTCAGACTAACTTTAGTTCATGGATTTGTCCGTGAAATGGACTGACCCAAAAGCAAAGTCGGTTCTTGATTTGTTGGTCCCCTTTGCACCCCTCCCCAAAAAAAGGTTAGCTGGAATAACCCTACGGCTAAACAAAAGCATGAGTCACAATCATAGAGCCCATAACTCAGGTCCGGTGATCCTGATACACTCAAAGGCAAAAAAAAAACCAGTCCTGAGGGTTAAATATAACGCTCAGTGCAAGAGTGCAGACAGGCTCTTCCAGGAAGTGTGTGAGTGAGTCAGTAGAGGTGGTTTGTAACGTTCATGGCTGCGCTGGGGTTACTCTGCCTCTGAGATGAGTGTGTTCATACACATTTGCATCCATGTCAACTGCACAGCTGGGCCACTGATCTATGGTTGGATGTCCGGATACTGTGCTCATGAGGGTTTAGGGCACCCCATTTTGTGCGTAGGCTAAATATAATGAAGTGTTTTGACTGTGTCTATTCTCACATGTATGTAAAATATTTCAAGCCTCTATTGAGACTTAGTGAACGGATCTCTATGCAGGTTGCTGATGAATAGACAGAATTTAACAGAGTGTGCACGGTTTATAAGATTAAATCAAGCCCTATAGAGGCTAGATTGAATAGAATGTACTTTAATGTCTCCGTGGACTCCACATTTCCATTCTAAATACAATAAATAAAATATACAATTTTACTGACATAAAATACTACAAAAGACATTACAGCACTAAGTAAGAATTACAGATCTATGATGAATTGGAATAGTCTGCGCTAAATTGACTTAATTTATGTGTTCTGTTAAACTGGCCACGGTAGACCGTGGCGTCAAAGGAGTCATATTTTGCCCTCCCCCTGGGTATTGGGATTAGATTGTTTAGGTTTATCAATCACCAGGTTTAACCCATTTAATTTACTGACTCTGGTGTGTGCATATGTGCACACAGTGTGTTTTTTTTAGTCTGCCTTGATGTCTTACACCCTAATAAAGAAGAGATAAACCTTAAAAACCAAGCCGTTCCATGTGAAACCCAGGATATTGTGCTCGTTCCAGTGGGAGAAAGCTCTGTTCTTAAACTGAGCCCCCGGGTCTGAGATTGTCTCTTCACTCAGCCAGAAATAAAGAGATTTGATTGGATTAGAGCAGTGTAAGAAGCATTGGGGGGAGGAGATCTCATTAAGCTGCAGGTAAAGGTCAACTCTCAGCAGAAGTCACTTGTCAGGCGGCCGAGCACCCCACTAAGGCCCTCAAACACAGGGTTAACTGGAGCATGAGATGTAGTACAGTTTCCAAGGGGTTCTCCAGTTCCTGACCATCAAAACACTGTGTAACAATAATTATCCTCTCAGTCTTTGTGATCTGGTTGTATTGTGCAGTTGTATTAATGTATGTTTGATAAAATGTATAAGATGAACTTAGATGATCAAATTATACTAGTAAATATGATTATAAAATACGGACCGCTAATTGTTGAAGCATATCCTGTTCTATGTCATGTGTTCAAAGTGTGTTTTTTTTTTTTTTTTTTCTGTGTAATGTTTGTGTATTGGAATAAGTTGTGTCATGTTATTTATGTCAAGATAACTTACTGTAAGAATATGAAACATACCCAAGTAATTGTGGACAACTAATGCAGGAAACATGGATCCGCATACTGCACTTGGCTAGTCAAGTGCTCTGTGCTCCGATAAAAAATATAGTAGATGCATCTCAAACTGGGGCAGAGCTATAATTCATTATTAATATTTATTGACTTTCTGTTTCTATTGTCCAAATTGATTAAACAAGCTTTAATTAAAAAGTGAAAAAGTTTTTCTTTCATACATCTAAAATGTTTGGTGTCATCTGATGAATGACTGCTAATGATTTCAACATCGTTTTATGCGCTGAAAATGCATTTATTAATATCAAGATAATGATTTTGCCCAGCCCTACTTGGTCACGTGTATTTAAGACAAATAAGAAAGCACAACGCACTAGTATGTTGAGTAATGAAAAACAATGACATGATCTTGACTTTTCTTGCCTTTTCTAGCCATTCAAGATGATGAGAGGCTGTCAGCGGAGGAGATGGATGAGAGGAGACGACAGAACATCGCCTACGAGTACCTGTGTCACCTGGAGGAGGCCAAACGGTAAGACGAGGGGATGAAGTGAAGGACCTTGAAGATAAAAAGAGCTTAATGGCAAATGCTGATTAAAGGCAACCACTTTCCCTTATATTGTTTGCTTTGTCACAACTCAGAGCTGGTAGGAACTACATTGGGTGTGTTCTTGGGCTGAGCATTCGGTTTGTTTAATGTTTGATTATGTAGAACAGTTTTGTATTATATGTTTGTGTGTTTAATGATCATCGTTTTGCAGATATAAAAGCAGCAGGCAGTGGTTGAGAAATTAAGCAATGGAGATAAAGTGAGGGATATAGATAAGGTAGCAAAGCAGTGTCTGGTTTAATAATTTTTGTAGTAACATGCTTCCGTAATGACAGATAAAGGCAGAAGAAGCATGCACGTGAGATGATGACACGGAGTTGTAAGCATTCATGAGAAGGTGTGTGATTAAGGTGCTGACTTAGTGGAAAAAGTGGCTCTCTTTCCACTGTGCCCTTTACCTCACTGATCACCGAAATTATCAAATAAAAAAACTAAAAACCCAGAAGGTTTGTTTACATTTTTCCATTAGCTTGTAATGATTTCGACAAGAATCTTTTTTTTAAAAAAAAATTCAAAAGTAAGTTTTTCTAAAGACAACATAAACCTGATAAAGACACTTTTTGGTGAGGTGCCTGAGCACAGCTAAAACCAAACCACTTCCTGTCTTCTTTACAAGGGCATCCATCTGAACAGGAAGGTACAGGAAGTTTAGCTGTGCCTCTTTTTAACACACTGATTTTGTGACAATCCCTCCCAGCCACAGAGCGATTGATTCCCAGGGTTGATTATAGGCGCATTAACCTACTGTAGCATTCTGTGGTCCGGTCAGCAATCATGCTTCTCCTTGAGACACTCTTTATATGAGCGTGTGCAGCCTCATTTCCTCACAGATTATTGTTTGACGATGGAACTTGCACTTTGACTCTGTAAAGACTATTCAAATAGCCTACACTGTGTGCTTATATCACAGGATAATAGGGGTCTACAAGGCCAGATAGGCCAGACTAAGCAGAGAATCAGTCAGCCATCAAAATAGGGCCACACCTAGATTATGACACATTTTCCTTTTTATATTGTGCTGAAAAAACTTTAGTAGAAGACTAACTGAGCTGCACTTGGACAGTTTAAGGAACAGAGGCTTTCATAACACTCCACTGTCAACCTCATCTCACTATTGAGGTTGACCTACTATTTAACTCACATTTAACACATACTGTATTTACACTTTCTCTTTCTGGCTTCCTGTTATTCCATATCACTGCTACTGACTTGTCTACACTCCTGTCAATTGTGGAATGGAACCTCTATTCTGGGAAAGGTGTCAAGTTAGATTAGGATTAAGTCAGGCGCCTTATGAAGATGCCAACCACAGAGAGTTTGGGATTAAGTTCGACTCTCCGGGGTCAGGAGTCACTGAAACAAGGCAACCGTGTAAAAGCAACTCTTTTCGTACACCTGGGTAATGATCTTTGAAGAAATGGTTTCATTATCTTCATTATGTTTTTGTTAACCAAAATAAAACATGACATTAACCTCCTGCCGCATTAATCAAGTGTTCTGTAGCCAAACAACTGCACTAAAAGTACAAAAGTGACAAGTCCATCATGAATTATGTGATGTCTGAAATGTGATTAATTGATTTTGAGCAAAACATTATTTATTTTTCTTGCCAGTGCACATGCAAGGAAATGTTGCTTTAAAATTGTATCTAATGTGTAATTATTGGTAAGACAACATTGAATTAACTAATAAGGTTAAATGGAGAAGTCAGATGTTATTATATTCTAGATGAAGATAATCAACTCATAGATGTCACATGTACAGTTTCTGACTGTGAATTTATTAAAATATCAGTGACAAAATTAAGGACATCCCAACCTGATCTACAACATCTGTATTTGCCTTTTTCACAACATGCAGTGGCATGAACAAATGAATAGCAGCCAGATGTTTCAATGAAAATATCCTGGCTGACAACATCTATCAGTGACAAACTGAAAGAGACACATTTGGTTTGACAAAGTGACTTTGCTTTGCTAAATTATGTAAGATTAGCTGCAGGATACTAATGCAGGCAAAACTATGAAAATGTCACATTTAATTCACACAGAACTCACACAGAGTTCTTTACATGGTGGATTTCCCACATGCTTTGTTGTTCAAAGTTCCCTTAACCACACTTAGTAGAGCGCTAAATTGGTCTTACTGCTGTTGATGTTGTCAGTTGGTAGTAACACCCTCCTACGAAACAGACAGAAACACACACACACCAACACACACACACACCCACACACACACCCACCCACACACCCGCACACACACACACCCACCCACCCACCCACCCACCCACACACACACACACACACACACACACACACACACACAGTAGTTTATGGAATGAGACTTTGTACCCTCACCGGGGAGTAAACAGTTGATGGTTTACATTTCTAGCTTTTTTTGGATGGAGTCCCTTTTGGTTTGCTTTGATACAGGCTCAGCCCAGGATATCTAGAGCATGTTTTTTAGTCAAGGATATATTTTTTTATTTTGTTAAACACACCCCATCCAACCACAATTGCTAAATTTCTCCCATTACACACACACACAGGCACAAACACAAACTCATGACCAGCATGACTAAGCTGCATGACGCAAGCTTTCAGAAGACACTTTGTGTGCAGACAGAAATACTGTAGCTGAAAGCAAAGAAGTTTAGATTACTAATTATCTATCAAGGTGGGATAGATTTTAGTCCCATAGTCCAGAAAGCTGTGTTTTGTTTAGCCTGGTGATTGGACAATGACAGGAAGTTCTGCTTTGGGGGGGTTGTAAACAGGAGTGCTAGCCTGTCCTGCTTCAGGAGACAAGTTCTCCCAACATTGTTTCAAGTACAGGAAGTGAAGTTTCACAGGAGAGGGCTCTGTTACCCATGCAGGATGTTCCTTTAACTATGTTCCCGCCTCAGTAATCTTGACTATCATCTGCCTTTGTTTCTCTCCCTTAAAATGTATATCAAACTTTGATATTCAATATTCAACAACTTGTCTGAAGTTTGATCTGCATCACTGCTTTGGCCTGGTAGGCCTCAGCCACTTAGCTATGCTGTGTCTTTATGTGTGTGTGTGTGCGTGCTTGTGTGTCTGTATCAGTTTCATAGTCATTCAGGGCCAAATGTTTTTTTTCTGACATGCAATGTTGTGTGTGGGTTTAGGGTTAACTGATATTGATATAACAACAGCATCTGCGTGATACCAGGCCAAACACTGCTTGCATGACATTGATGACTTGATGACTGCTTCGTTTAGTTTAGACTAACTAATATTTTTCTTTATCAGTTAATCTGCAGAATATTTTTTGGGTTAAATGTTTGGTCTGTAACATATCAGAAGAAAACAATTTCCAAGAGCCCAGGGTGATGTTATTAAATGTCTTGTCTTGTCCAACCAAAAATATAAAATTTACTGTAATGTAAAACCATGAAAGGCAGCACATTTTACATTGACTTAAATGATTAATCATTTGTCAAATGAGTTACAGATTCATTTTCTGTAACTTGGCTTTTGATTAATATACTAATTGTTGCAGCTTTATTTAAATTTAATTTAATTTAAATAAACACCTGACTTCAAATCCCTGATAAATTCCCTGAGATCCAGATACTAATTTCTTGATCCCTCATCCCTAACCTTGATCTTTGACCAGAGTCTGTAAAGTAATGCATCTCATGTTGGCACAAATTATATTTCAGAAAGAAAATCACAGAAAGAGGTATCTTTTTCCATGTATTGTAATATTAACACCTTTTATGGTTTAAGATAGAAGTACAGGGGAAATGCAGTGACTATCAGTACTTTTCCATTTAATAAAACACTGAAGAATGAGTTATTTTCTTTGTGTAATCTACAGCATCAGGTGACATAATTGGTTACATGGATGCTTTATTCCTCAAGGTGCCTAACCTACACACTCCACTGGGTTTGTGTTGACAGTGCATGGTGTGTCGTGGTTGTCCTTAATGTGCTGACACATATTTTGGCAGACTGAATCCTTTGAGTACCCACACAGCTTTAATTAACCTAAACAAGGTGTCTGTGCGCTTGCATGTGGGAGGAAACGCTTTATTGTTTGGAAAGGTAGGAGTTGCTGGTAGGAATGAAACCCATAATATTGTTACAGTTAAATAACTGAGCACTGTACGCTGCCTTTGCTAAGGGATAAATTCAGTTGTAGGATGATGAGCAAAAAGGTAAAAACTTAAGGTACAAACACATAAATGTGTTTTTTTTTCTTTACTGTAGAACCATTGGGACAATGGTGTAGCCAAGCTTGTAAATATGGTGTCACTTCCAGGCAGCAAGATAATGTGTAACAGATTCTCAGACCATGGGTTATTCACCATACTCACAAATCATTCACTAGCTCTTTTGGAATGGGTTTTTCCTAATATCTCTGGGAATAGTCTGGCAGAGTCTACTCTGAACCTGATGCTGAACCTTTTTTAAAAGGGAAATTACATCAGTTTGAAAGAAGGTCAACAACATAACCTGAATATGCTCTATTCAGTTTTTAGTTACTGCCTATTTTTAAACGTTTCATCTCTTATAGAGATAAAAATCCCCTTTTCTCTCATTGTAACTCATTATTGTTTTGCAGAAGTGAAACTAATAAACATTCACTAGTAATTAATTAAGGCTTTAGACTAATTGAGTAATATTAGACCTCTTGCTCCTTGTTTACCTCTTTAACCTCACATTGTCCACTCAACAAGTCAGCCCAACACTAACCTTGACATGGTCCCAAAGTCTGTCCTCAGCCCCCTTCCTAAAGCATGCTGGGCTCAGTGTGGGTGCTGTCTATAACAATGCCCAGTTCTCACTGGCCTACAGACTACTTTGTTGCTCTGAATTTGAGTTGATCCTGTAGAAATTCATTTAAAGGTGGTATATTTTTCAACTTTCAGATGAAATCATATCTATACTGTCCCATTAACAGTATATATTATAGATCAAAGACAATGTCATCTTAAGTTTTTCACACATATTTTTATTATGATTATGATGTTCTTGGTCCACTGTATTGAGTTTTTGAGCGGATCATGAAGGGTAGCAGGTGTTGGAAAAGCCAATATTGACTTGCTGACTACTCACAGGCATTCTGCCACCTCATACATTGCACTGCACTTTGTAGGTCTCAGGTGGCAGGGTGAACAGAGTGGACTGATGTTTGTTTATATTCTGAATGTAACCATAGCATGCTGTTTAGCAATACACACAAGTCACCAACTGAAGCCCAAACTTTTAGTGGTCCTGGTAGTTTGACTGGATATCTAGCCAGTCACTTAGCTCTTACTGTGCTTTCCTAATACTGTTAAGAGTAGTTTATCCTCATCTGTATTTATATTCACCTCAGCTAGTTAAGCAATAGTTTGAGATAATGTTATCCACTTCTCAGTTTTGCACCATTAAAAGCTTGCTTAGACTTTAATTAGTCCTTTTGTTTAGAAAGTTGCAATTTCTCTCTCAAAGTGGTTTTCATCTGAGGTCAGTTTGGTTGCAAGAGTTTAACATTAGAGATACTTGTGAAAATCCTCTGCCTGCTCTGATGTCAATATTTGTGCCTGTCTCAGGTGGATGGAGGCCTGCCTAGAGGAGGACTTGCCCCCTACCACAGAACTAGAAGAGGGACTGAGGAATGGTGTTTACCTTGGCAAACTTTCCAACTTTTTTGCCCCCAAAATGGTATCTGTGAAAAAGATCTATGACAGAGATCAGTCCCGCTATAAGGTATATCTACACTTTCTATTGCCTTTAAACTTCCTTATTTAGGTAAAGTCAGAGTTGTACTACATTTGCATTTTTCACCAGCTTACATCATAGCAGACCGAGGACTGTTCAGGCACTTCCTGACAGTTTTAAACGTTTACACAGGAAAGGGAGAAACATGGCAGGTGAGTGTTAGGGACCTCACTGTAACATGCGGCTGCTGTGCTGGTACAGTAAACTACAAAAAATGTCTGAGAGCTAAAAGATTTTTAGCTTGAGTTTAAGCTTGATTTTATTTCTCTTTCATCTCAAATTTTAAACAAACCTTATCAGACTAATAGATGTTATATGAAGTTTAGTCAGCATGAGGTTTTTAGATATGAGATTAGCTGTTGCACATGATTTAAGGCCAATGATGACCATCTTTCCTTTCTATAATGCAGCATTATTTGCACACACTTTAACAACCCTTGTGTCACTGTTTTTCAGTTGCACTGGTAAAGTTTTGAACCATTTCTCTGCAGTTCCTCTCAATTACATGGCTACATTTCTATGTTTGTGCTCCTGTTTTTATCTTCAGAGCAAAGGGCTGCACTTCAGACACACCGACAACACAGTGCAGTGGCTCAGAGCCATGGAGTCAGTGGGTCTCCCCAAGGTAAGGGGCTTGCACATATGCAGACATGCAGACATATGCTTCCTGTTTTACAAACATGTACAGTATACAGACCCATTTGAGTGTGCTTTCACAGTAATCACACTGTAAGAAAATACACACATTGTAACATTAAGTACCCCACTTACAGATAAAAACCTTTTTTAAAACTCCAGTAGTTATAAAAGAGTTATAAAGAGTCTTTGCTCTTTACAGTTACATTGTTTCACTACGAAAACTGTTTAATGGTATATTTGCTGTCTTACAAGCCCATGTAGACAGGACACAAAAAACAAACAAACAAAAAAAACAAAAAAAAAACTGCTGGGCAGATTCAAGTGATGGTTTCCAACACTGACTATGGAATTACGAGGCCTTTGCTTTGTCATGTGTTCATCGGCTCAAGGTTGGTACATAATCATTCATGTCAGAGGGCGGAAACCATTTTACAACTAAGACAGAGTAGAATCTAAAACTAGGACAGGGTATAATCTACACTACAACAGTCGCAGTATAAATTTCAACTCTGTTCGTGGCAGAATCCATCTTACAACTACAGTAAGACTGCGTCAACGTAGACCTTTGGTCATTTAATGTAAAAAGCTGAAGAGAGTAAAGCATGAACACATGCTTAATCATATTTCATCAATTAGAATGATCTTTCTCTACATTGTAAGCATGCTACGGTTTTTACATGATTAAATACTTAAGCTTTAAGAGGTGCAATACCCACAAATATTACTGGAAAATGTCAATATTTCATCTCTGTGACATGATTCCTATATGCACACATTTAATGCATCTGTAAGGATGTAAACACTGACATTGAATGAATTGTAATGAGGGTGTGGCACTTCTCACAGACCTGTATTAACTTCATTATATCTTTTATGAGATGACACAAAAGACTTCAATGAGGTGTGTCCTGGAAATGAAAATTAGGCAAAATTGATACCCACTTATCTCTGTACAGCCCTTTGGGATGAAGTAATTGAATTGCCAATTTTTATGAATAGCCTTTTTACTAACTGTCCCTCTGATAATGTAACTTTATCTGTAGCTTTTTCTATTGCATCATTCCATGTTTTTTTTTTTAACAAAACCATTATGTTGGAAGCAGCACTTAGGTGTGACATGATAAACATTTTTTTAGAGATCGGAAAGAGTGGGCCCAGTGTTTTGGAAACTGTGTCACCCTTAAGCTGGATATTTGTATGATGTGACACATATGCTAGTAAATCCTAGCTGTTTTAGGCATCAAAAACAACAGCACGAACACTTGTAAAACCAATGTATTTTAGAAATGATGCTACCGATTGGTGTTGATTCAGCTCTGTGGTACTGAAAATTATGTGTTTCACAAAAGTAGTATTTATTGTAGTGCAGTTGTCCGGGTTTGCATTATATTTAACAGGTTTTCCTATTATTATGTCTGCCCTTCATGCATCTACAGGTTAAAATGTGAAGAAACATTGTAATGGATATTGTGCTCATGTTCGACTGAGTGTATCTGTTGTTGATTCTGCTTTCAGATATTCTATCCTGAAACAACAGATGTGTATGATCGCAAAAACATGCCCAAAGTGGTATACTGCATTCACGCACTGAGGTAAGAATAAAAGGGATCCAAAAATGTACCAATTTTTCACTTTACTGTCTTCATGCTATTCTCACTTCTGCAATGGCAGAGCATCCAGTTGCTTTTTTCCTGAAGGTGCTACACTTGAATGTAGAGTGTGATTTCAGTTCAAAGAAAGAAATGAAAACCAGTGGACTAAACTGCTATTATTATACCTCGAAGCCAAGTGGTTGTTGCTGGTAGTTAGAATTAAACTATGAGCTAATGGGAAGATTAGAGTCAGCAAGCATTGTATTTGTCTGTAAGTGTTGACTTTTACATGTGTGCAGCAGTAGTCTGCTAATAGTTTTTGTCACTGGCAGGTTCCTCACCGTCTAATTTAGATAAGATTTCACTCGATGGTTATGGCAGACAATGTCAAACACTTTGACATTGACATGTAGTGGTTATTTTGCCATCCACATGGCAGTGGATTCAAGTTACAGAAAGTAAAGAAAGCTCATATTTAAGATGAGAAATGTATGAGACTGCTTGGACAAAAATGTTTTCATTATTCTTTGGGGTGCAGGCATGGCTTCTTTTTGTGCCCATTAAGTTCAGCCTGTAATTTATATGTCACAAACAGGAATAGTTCTTCGTAAGTGATATGAAACAGGAACTGGAAAATGTTATTTCTACTTAGGTAAGGCAGAAAGTGCTTCTTGTCAAACACAGACATTTGTATGATTTGTCTTAAACAGGACGAGGCTACATTACATAGTGCAATGCACTTAGCTGTAGGCAGCAAGTTTATTTGCTTTCAGTTCCTGATTTGCTTCTTCGCTCACACACCTTTTTAATCATGGGCAGATCAGTAGTTGAATGACTTTTAACAATTTTCTTAGATTTTGTTGTTTTAGATTGTTTTGAACACTTTGCACACTGCTTATATAAACCTTTATGCAGCATGTAAGCAGGGACTTTCTGGCAAATTAAATGTGGCGTTTCAATGCTCAACTCTGTACTTAGAGTAGTACTTAGTCTCACCACAAAGGGTAAACTGTTTTTCATTGGTTCGGGTTTGTGAAAAAAATTTTAATTCTTTAAAGGAAAAGTTGGTGGTCTCACTGTAACATGGGTGGGTTGAGAATTACAACTTTTTCAGTTGAGATGACTTTGAATGAACTGAAGGGCCAATTTTATCTATGTGACCCGTCCAGTCAGCCAAACACAGATTTAGGGAGTGGTTAAGTGAGCTGCTAGGATTGTTTTCTCTGTTTGTAGTGTTTCAGTCAGGTCCTGAGAGAATTGGTTTCCTTCCCTCCTTATGCACACACGTGCTCTTCCTTCCTGCGAGTCCAGCTCGAGTCCCACAAGGACCCAGTGAATACTTTGCCTCCCTGGGTACAAACACATGCAGACATGGAGGCAAAGCAGCGGATGCTACTGCACATTCAGTGCGGTGGAAAATTGAAAGGGCACATAATGTAATGGGGAAAAACGTATCAGCAGCAGTGCATTTTAAAAACGCGCATGACAAAGTGGTAGAGATTTAGGGCTTCATTTGTTGTTTAAAAAGAAGAGGAAAACAAGGAAATAAACATGCAGGATCTACAGTGTGGAGAGAACTAGTTGCTCTAAGCTTGTCAGCTGATTGTCTGTCACCCCCGTGGCTTGTAATCAGCCACCTTCATTAACCCGAGTCAGCTGTTACTGTGTTTATATCTCAACTGAATCAGCTGCCGGCATGTTAAAACATTACCCTTTGTTTAAGCAGAGCTTAGATAGTTGTCTAAAGTTCCCTGTGTCCCAAGGACAGAGTGCATTTGATGTGTACACACACACTATGACCAAAGGCCAGAATAAACAGCTACTACAGTTGCTCCATTCAGAGCAGTGCTGATGCCAAACCTGCCTTGAATATCTATAATTCATTACTACTTTCTGTATCAGTTACCTGCGAGGAGATGAAAGTTTTATGAAGTTTCCAGCCACGTGCTTGATTAATCCAATGCTCAGTAGTATACTGAGCCTTCTGGTTGTTGACTGATAGTGCTTGTTGTAATATGAACCAACACTACCCCCCTGTGGTCAAAGTGTGACATAGGCAAGCGTTATAGGGGATTAGGAGCAATCACAATCATGAAGAAAAAGTTTCAGTTATGATATCAGACTGTAGAATATCATAATGTTTCAAGCTTCTCTTATTTTTTGTGTGTAATTCTTTTACCTCCTTTGGTTTATTTCAGCTTGTACTTGTACAAACTGGGCATTGCACCGCAGATCCAGGACCTGCTGGGGAAAGTGGCCTTCACAGGTAATACCAGTGGAAATCAGCTTCTCCTGAACTTAAAGTATAGCACAAAAGTTGTATAAAATACCTGTGAACATGGATCTCTTCAAACAAGAGAAGAACAGGGATGTTATTGTTAATTGCTCTCAAAATGAAGGATAAATGTTCCCTGAGGGCTTATTGAAACACTGATGTGTACACACCTCATTGTGCATGTGTTCATTTAATGAGAATTCTCTTTGTGTGGGAGGTAATTTTATTTACTAGTCTTTGCGGATTTAATTGAAAAACGTGGAAGAATGTTATAACATGCTCTCAAGCATATAAAGTTTTATGAGGATTCGTTAAAACATCTTGGTTGTAATTTAGATGTTTGTATTATCTAACATTTCAGTTAATCAAAATATCCCTTGCAGCCATTGAAATAATACTGAATAGGACATACAATGTACCAGGCTTCAAAGCTTTTGACATTGGATTGTCATGAGTAATCCTCATGGTTTACTCTTGTTGGGTTTTTCATCACTTTTGACTTTTGTGAATATGTTTTTGGCGAAAATGTGTTCCCTTAGTTTTCTCAACTGCTTAAAGGTTGTCTGTGGAGTTTTAGACGTCTAGTAGCAGTATGGAGCGATTTTGCTGAGAGTAAAGCAATACATAATACCAATGGCGTTACACTATTGTACTGATCTGGCAGTAACAAGCCAATATAACAAGATATGCTGAAATACGCCAGCAAAGACAGAGAAGAAGAAGACTGCAAACTAGTAAACATGGATGTAAACAATACAGAATTTAAAATGCTGAAAAATGTTCTATGAGGAAGGAAATGCCTTCAATGGGTTTGTTAGACCTCAAAGATGCACACAATGTGTTTTTTGTGATTAACAGTGAATATAAACATAAGTCTGTTTACAAAGAACTCCACAGGCTTCCTTTTAAGTACATTTTCTGAAACTCTGCTTTCTCAAAACACTAAGAGCTATTACCACAGCATTTTATACTTAGCAGCACAACATTTAATTTGTTGTTCAAAAGGCCATCAATCACTCAAAACAGTTAACGCGTGTCAAAAGTAAATAACCTCATCCAAAAGTTCATCACTGCCACCAAAATGAAATATCTATTTATTGTTGCTTGAGTCAAGACAGTCAAATCTCTAAGGGACTGTGTCGGTATGACAGAGGACTGAGGACAGACTGATTATGTTTCCACATAAAGTAACCCAATAGTAAGTAATAGTCAAATGTCCTTACAGCCAATTGAATAAATTCATGTCATAAAAACATCAATTGCAACAGTCCAGTCAGACTTTTCTCCAGTTCTGTCCAGTATTTGTGATAGCTACGTGAAACTCAGTCTCCCCCCTTGTGGAGTTACAGTTTGAGAAATGATAGCTGAGGAATTGCACCTATATACCAAATTTGACAAGATGACAGGATGAACATGTTACTTCCTGAATTTTAAGATCATCTGTAGTGAATTCTTAATATGACACCACCAGATTACTGAAACCTATGAATCATTTATGTTTGAAAGGTTTTGACAATTGGCTTAAATATTTTGCATGTGAGCATTTACACAGTGAACATGTTGATTATGAATTATACATATCATTAGAAAAGCAGTTAAATCCATTTAGATCACAGAATCTAACTCACTGCATCATTGGATCATTTGAAAATAATTGTACATACACATAGATTGAGTATGTAAGTGTTTTGAGAATCATGATTTTCAATCGATGATTGTGCCAAAGCAACTGGGAAAAAACGTAAAAGGACATGAAATTGTATTTCATGCAGTATATTTTAATATTTTAGCCTTTACTATGCTATACTCTATAGCACCATAATTTTCTATGCAATCGGTATGTATCTGTCTTCCAGAGGAAGAGATCAGTAACATGAGGAGTGAGCTGGAAAAGTATGGCATTCAAATGCCAGCTTTCAGTAAGATTGGAGGAATCCTGGCCAATGAGCTCTCAGTGGATGAAGCTGCCTGTAAGTCTCTATTGATTCTCTATTGATGTGTTCGACAGAAACTCCAAAAAATGGAGAATTAACATTTGACATTGTTGTTTGTGTGTCTTTTGGTGTGTAAACACTAAAATGTTCTCACACACACTCTTGGTTGTCCTCAGTGCATGCTGCTGTGATTGCCATCAATGAGGCGGTCGACAGAGGTCAGACATCTGTGACAATGGGAGCCCTAAATAACCCTAACGCAATGCTGAAGAACACCCAGGAAGCTCTGGCCCAAGACTACCAGGACACACTGAGTCAGACCAAGGCTCGTAAGCAGAATCAGTCCTCAGGGAGGGTGAGAAACACTTCAGTGGCCTCTTATATTTGAGTGTTATCATTTATTTGTATAATAATATATTGAACATTACTGGCTTTCCCTGTATGGAAGACTCTGTGTACCAAAGTTTGTTTAGTTTCTCTCTTGATTGCTCACTTTCTTGCTCGCCTACTCACCAATCTCTATTGATCTTTAGTTCATTCATTTTTTGGAATAATAACTTCATTTATAGAGCACCTTTAAAAATATAGTGTTAATATAAACAACATTAAATGAAATTGCCATCACAAATAAACACTTTTCTGCTAAAGCTACTCTATGCTATGTATTCAACCCAGGTGGGAACAGGGTTGCAAAGGTCTAAGAGTGTGTCTTGACCTATTTACGTTGTCCAAAAACAGCCTTCTGTGTCAGTCTGAAAGTGGCAGAAATTGCAAAATGGAAGAATATAAAACACTGAGACCAAATTTGAGTAATTCAGGCAATTCAAACTTGTCTGTTGGTCTGAACCGATGTCTCTGACGGCAGTGTCTACACCAGACAACCAAAATAATTGAAGAGAGATCCACACTGAGGTCTGAAAGGGGTTGCATGCACAGACTCACTACACAGGCCGTGCCAGCACATTCCAGTGGCTGCAGTGTCAGCTGTACTTGACCAAACACAAACCCTCCACACCATGCAGCATCTCACCTCCCGTTTTCTTTACAAATACTGTACAAATAGAAGCCATTTCCACTTGGCTACAATGTGATATGTAAAATATGCAACTTCATCAGTATGAATGGGGAAGAAATTAATGTGACATGGTACAAATTAAATATGCTATATGAAATGAATATCAAATATATATGTATATTTTCTTTTTTCTCCCTCAATTAGCGCTCCTCAGTTGCTACTGAAGAAAGAGATGTTTATGAGGAGTTTTTGACTCAGCAGGAGATCCAGGGCTGCCTTGACTTTGTCAACAGTAAGGATTTTAGTTCCCACATGACCCTTACGTACTTGTTTTTCCAAAAACACTGCCAAGTACCCTGAATGTATTCCTTTTTGGTTGAAAACACATTATTCCTCAATGATGTCTGTCTTGTTTTTTCCTGTCTCCAGTCCAGGCAGCAGTAAGGCAGGTAAATCAAGCGGTGTCGACCCAGAACGAGGCTGCTCTGTTGGCTGCACTAAAGCTTGATGCTCTGGCCCTGCTGGGTGTTCAGGAGTCAAACTGTCACTGGTACCTGGATCATTTTACCACCTACTGCCAACATAAATCCAAGGTATACTGAGTCAAAGTGTGTTTGCTCAGTTCTTCCCAACTCAGGACCTTTATGAACCAGAGCACCTCTGGTTTTATTTCCAAGCATTTTTTTTATTTGCAGTTGTCGAGGGTATACAATAAAAAACCCTGTATTAGATAGCTAGAATAAAAAAAATATTTCAAAATGACTGTGTTGGCAAGTTACAAGCCACAGAACATTCATTCAGAGGCAAGTGTTTAAAGAAGTGTGTGGAAGGATTTCTAGGGAAACACATTTACAGTGTTTTTAGTTTTTCCACCTGACAGAAAGCACACAGCAGTTCATTAGTTAAACAGATGTAGGGACACTGTTAATGTTGCACTGCTTTCACTACTTAGGCAGTGAAGACATGGTGTAGAGTTAAAAACTAACCAGCCTCCATAACTTCTGCTGGAATGGACACTGCCAGGCACTTTGCCCTCCTGCATTAAAACTTGCTAACTAATCACGGGATTTTAGTGGTGTCTCTCTACAGAATTGTAATCTAATCTTTGTGCTGCAGGATGGGGGAAGGGCCGTGATGGTGGATAAAGAGGAGATTCAGAGAGTTGTCAGCTCTTGTAATGACTTTGCTGAGGCAGAGAAACGAAGTAAGCACATTTTCTTCCTATATGTACCTGCTGGCAAGCTTCTCAAATTGCACATGGAAAGGCTATATAGTATTACACAGTACATTTAATATTAAATCTTTAATGTGGGTTTTTCAGCATGTAGTTTTAAGGCAAGGAAGAAGTATAATTTTAATACTGACATGCAAAATTATTTTTGGGTTATTGCAAGACATGACTATCTGTGATAATTTTCTTGGCCAGAGCTTGAGGCAGTTGCAGCGATCAATACAGCCATTCGTCTTGGCGATGCCGTGGAGACGGTGGAGGAGCTGATGAATCCTGAGGCACAACTGCCAATTGTCTACCAAACTGCTGCCAACCTCTATCAGGCTGAGCTTTTCAGTTTGCAGCTACAAGGTGGACGGGTGAGACATCACGTTTGCAATTTTGACTTTTTAACATGTGGACCCACATGCTGACACAGATATCCTCACAGTTATCAGGGAGGGCAGTGCTGGACGTATAGTGTAGTTAAATGTCACTTCATGCTTGTAATTCAGACCTTTATGTTTATTAGTCTGGCTTGAGCCACGAGGAGCTGAGTGTAGCTGTAGAGATGCTGTCAGCTGTAGCAGTGCTGAACGAGGTGCTGGATACCAAAGACCCCCAGGCTGTGATTGAGCAACTGACAGACTCTCCTCTGGGCTTCACCAACATGGACCAAGACAATCTGAACAGGTAAGATGGCTGCAAGACAATGCTAGGAACACTGCTTCTTAAGTTAAATGTACCATTGGGCAGCAGCTTGGCGACATTTGTCCTGTTAAAATGTCACTAACAAGATGCTGGACTCTACCATCTCCAGTAGAGTTGTTCTGTAGCTAATCTAAGACTCCCAATCATCCTGCTGTCGTTTTGTTTTTTTTGTTGCTGTAACGGTTGCACAAAAAATAAATTATGATGGTTCAGTCTGGTTTTAGGAGCAAGAAATGAATGTGATTCAAAAGGTTTAATTTATAGGATTAAAGTCTTTAGGTTGCATGTCGCTGCACTCCACTGTAGGTCTCTCTCCCGTGTTACTTTGCTAACACTATGGTGGGCCGATGAGTAGTGGTTCATTTAATGCCAGGACACTTTGTTTAATATCCTCATTGCACTCTCCCTCAGGTATGCTGACACTCTTATCAGACAGCGAGGGGAGGCTCTTGCCAAGGGCCAAGAGTTTCTCACCTGGAATGATGTTCAGAAATGCATCGACACAGTCAACGTTCAGGTCCAGGAGGAGCATGAACGTGAGTGTTTTTCTGGTTACCTTTTATGTAGTATTGCTTATGGAAATTTAAGAACTTTTAAGCCAGCAGTTTCAAACCTTGGGAAACGTTTTTATTTTAGGTACGATCCTGCTATGACATTTTTTAAAATACACAATAAATGATAGACGGATAAGATATCAAATGGTTATTGTCTTCTACTTCCAGGCATCATAGCTATAGCTGAGGTCAATGAGGCACTTAACTCAGGTGATCATCAGCAGACACTTGCAGCCCTGCTCCTCCCGTCAGCCAAGTTGACAGGAGTGAACCCAGCCACAGCCAAACACTACCATGATGTTCTACAATATACCAAGCAACTCGTCTGCCAGGTATTGTGTCTCTAAATTGAGTTAATTTATATAGGATTTTATGTAACTGCACCTGCATCTCACATCCTCAAAGTGCAAAATATGAAAAAAAAAATGTTATGCTATTGTAACCACATGTCATAACTATATCATTATATTCATTAATTGTATTGGACCTGCACAGCAAGCCAACCATCACTGTAAATGACTCCATTTTACAGTACTGCATCATTACGAATCTGAATTGATATGGAACTATTATGTACATAATATACATGTAAATAATAACTGGAAGGGCGAGTAAATGTTTATCTAAATAATGTGTTTTTTGTATTTAATTCAAGACAGAGAGAGAAAAGATTATAGTTGTCAACATACTTGTTGGGTTGAGGTAATAGGTTTGTAAAGATTTTAGTCTACATTTTCCTTTCCTGATCCTGATAGTCCTAAAGATGTAAAAACTGACTTCACTGAACTTGCTGTTGTTTTGGAACTCACAGAGATGCAGTATTACCCGGTTATATTCAGAGTGTCCAGTTTCAACTTTCACATCTTTGTTTCTGGGCTTATGCTTGCCTGCTGGTTCACAACAATGGTCCAGTAAGGAGATGTGTTTTCTGTGCACACACATCCAGTCTCACATCATAACAGCCGGCCTCTGAGGTATCCCGTGGAGGGAGATGAATTGTAGTTCTGAGGCTGTCGTCTTGGAAATGAGCATACACAGGAAGGGATCCAGACAACTGTGGAAACAGCAGAGACACACTGCTACTCTGTAGTATCCATACAGTCTGTCGTCCCCACTCGAAAACAGGCGGATGTAGTGGGCGATGTGCAGTATGCCGCTAGGCAAGAAACACACCACAAAGATGATGAAAACCAGAGTGCTGACCCTGATAAACGGTCTCCAGTCACAGCCAGATTGCCCCAGGTGGTATACCACTGCCACATGGGCATAGATACAAATCAGGAAGGGCACTATGAAGCCCAGACAAACCAGCATCAACCTGTATGGCACCAGTGGGGAATGGGATCTTTCTTCTAGGGGAAGTACATCATGGCAGGTGGTGACCCGCAGCTGAGTAACCAGGTAGCTCTGCCTGATCAGGAGCTCAGGCACAACAGCAGCACCGAACAGGAACCATACAACCAAGCATGTCCACACTGCCAGCGTAGTCTTGGCCAGCCTTCTGTACAAAAATGGTTTGACCACAGCCAGGTAGCGCTTCAAACTGATGCATGCTATAGTTTGAGCTGAACAGTAAACATTGCCATAAAACAAGGCTGTGATAAGCCGGCAGGAGATTTCCCCAAATATCCAGTTGTTTCCATTGAAGTGGTAGTGAACACGCAGTGCCAGCGAAAGCAGGAGTACCAAGTCAGATAAGGCCAGGTTCAGGTATAGAACCACTGTGGAGAAGGACTTTCCTCTGAGTCGGAGGAAGGCCAGAATATAGGCGTTGGAGGGGATACCCACCAGCATGGCAAGGATGTATGATGAAGGTATTACCCAGATGCTGAGGACCCCTGTGGTATAGGCTGTCACTGGGTCCTCCGGGTTCACATACAGCCATGGGTTTGTGCTGGGAAAGAGCAGGGCCGGCAGCTGTGTGTGGTTAAATTTGTACATCCTCCCCTTGAAGGTCTTAGGTCCCACAACAGATGGAATATTGGTTCTATTTCCTATAAATGGGTAGAAAAACAATGTTTATGGCTTTAAAACAACTGTAGTTGTATTATAGTAGTACATTTGAAACTATATTAATACATAAAACAGAAAATGTAGTTACATGCTGTCTGTTATTGTCTAGTGTTCATTTAAACAATTTTCACTTATCTTTTGTTTTTTGCACAGAAAACAGACATTTATATTCTAAAATAATGCATTATTAAATATCTTTATTGCATTATTTTTATTTTTTTAATTTTGAATTGTATTTACAGCTGTACTTAAATAGTTAAAGCTGTGTTTTGTAACTTTAATTTGGAAAGTGAGTCATTGACCAGTTGGTGTGTACCACAATGATGTCATGTTTAAAAAAACATCCAAGTTTAAATATCTCATCTTGAACCCTGGCTTAAAAAATAAATGCAGTTATCCTTTTGATAAACTCTTACAGTATTTTACTAAACTTACCATCATGCTGAATGGTCTGCACTGCCATCAAACAAATGAGTAGTCCTGCCACAAGGACGGCCATATCACTCTTCAGTCTGTATCGCAGAGTTTTTAAAGGTTTCTTGTCTTTATCCCTCTCGGTGTTACTTCTTTTCCGTAAATGTAGGAGTTTTCCATCTGTGAAATTTGCTGTTCTGCATCTCTGCGGCCACAGTGCAACAGTAGAACTGATAACGATGCGTTCTCAGCTTAGCTTCCCTCTAGTGTATGTGGGACACTTTTGTGTTTGTACGGTGCAGTGAGCACATTTCCTGTCCAGGCTTGAAAACTGAATTCCCTTCTGCCTGCATCAGTCACTGCCCACTGACTCACTGGAGTGAGAGGACACTGCTTAATGGTTGTGATCCATAAACAAATTACACTGATTACTGTTAAAATAAATAATTTTATTGTGGTTTAGGTTATTATGGGGTTTTAGTATTAAAAGTGATTTAGCTTTTGCATTTATTTGAGGGTTACCGTAGTGTTGGTCAGCCTGGTTATGGAATTGAGGAATCACTGCTGTAACATGTTTTGGGATAATGTAAGCTTCTCTAAGAAAATGTACACTATTACATCATACAGTAGTTACATCAAGGATGTATTATGGAAACTGGATATTGTGTTTCAAGATGGTGCCCATTCATTTTAAAAGAAAGAATAGCGTAAATGGCAATTTTTGTTTCTTTTTGCTGGTTTGGGTCCAAATTGTGGCGCGCACAACTCAGTTCCTCACGCAAATTTGATTTGAATGTCTATCTGGTTTGTACCATAAACTTTATACCGAAATGATGTAACACACAAAAATGTATAAAAGTTGTTTTATAACTAACAACAGTGATTTTTTATTTTATTTTTTCTGAAAGCATTAATGCAGCTGGCAGTAAGGGTGACTCTGTTGCACTCTGTCAGTACATGTCAGTACGGAAAGCTTTGTTCAGGTGCAGATCTAAACAAAGAAACTGCTCAGTCTAATGGTGACTTCCTTCCTGATGGCTCTGTGGTCAGGTCAATAAACATTCTTTTGTTGTTGTGATGTTAAATTGTCAGGGTCTGTTTTTTTAGTACAAAGTGGTTGATTGAGTTAGGTTGGTTAGGATATGTTTGTAGTGTAACTATTGTCACCAATTATTTTGACATTTTATCCTTTCCTTAAATCTTACCCCTGTACATAGGGGAAATCATACCGTGTTATTTCCTGCTGTTCTAACAGAAGCAGCTTCTGTAGTGTTGGTGATCATTGTTGCTATAAAGAACAAAGTGCTGCATATTCAAAGATCCACAATGTTAACTTGATGAATTCGCACTTACACTGTGATGTACTGTAACTACACAGAAATCTAACCCCAAACATTGAATGTTTTGACTTAAATTGCTTCAAAATATTTATAATTTGATAGCAAGTTAGTGATTATGCATGAACAATGCCTTTTGTGCCTGAGGTGTAGTTTAGTCTTTTCCTTCTGAACAGAAGAGAACTGACCTTGTACTTTTACCTGATCGTAGAGCTCTGGAGATGAGTCTGCAGTACTGTGGCTGGACCAAATCCAAGAGGCCATACACACAGCCAACCAGGATGAAGAGGAGGCTCTCACATGTATGTACCCAGAGTTTAAATTCACCCATCCATATCTTGACCGATTTAAACATGAGTTAATTTGGGTAAAGTTAATTATTCTCATACAATGAGAACATTGAGTGCTAGATTGTGATTGTCCAGAGGATTTGAATTATTTTCAGATCACCACACAACTCTCACAAAGCGAACTCATTACTTTTCAAAGTGAATAGTCATAGCTTGTTTCAGCTGTCGCTAGGCTATAGCTCCTCCTGCTTACTGGTGTATTAGTAAATAAACCTTTATTGCAAGGTCCTTAGTGTGCCAAGTTTTCATTTAAAGAGCATAAACAATACTTACATTATCATCACATGTAGGCATGTGGCAGATAAATTGCCATGAATCATGATATGGTCTTTTGTGATACATTATAGCTGCTCTGGCACCAGTATCATAATTGTTTCTGTTCTGCATTACTGAGGCCGACATACAGTATTTCTTTCCTTTCCTAAAGATATTTTCTCAGATATTTGCTCCGCCATCGGGCAGTTCAACTTATTGTTATCTTTGACATTAAAATGATGACACATAATTTAATGTTGTTGTGGCTGAGAGACTCAGTTTGGTACATGATGTTTCATGTGAATTATTTTTTAAACTAACAACAAAAGGTCATAACGTATGGATTAAAGACAATAAAAGTTTTGATTCTTGCTTGAATCAAAAAGATGTTGCCCCTTTTAGAGGTATACCTTTGCGTCATGGATATTGTAATGTAGATGGCCTGTGTGTTCATACTGTCAATATTGTTATTTTTTTAATAACCATGTTGCTTGTTGTGGATTCTCACTCCCTTGCTAGTTTTTACTTTACACAGTTTCTGTGATCTTTTCATATTTGACTCAACAACTGCTTCTTTGGTTCAATTTTGTTTACTTTGCTAGTGGCTGGAGCAATAGCTGATATTAATAAGACGGTGGCCGAGGGGGACTCTCAGAATACACTGCAGGCTTTGCAAGTTCCCAGTGCAGGACTGAGAGCGGTGCTCCCTGAATGTGCTGACACATACCAAGCTGAACTGACAGCACAGACACAAACAAACAGTGCTACAAAAGGTAACTTGACTTACTGCACAAGTATCACAAGAAAGAAGGCTCAGTGAGTAAGAAACTGATGCCTGAACAGTGATAGGTTACTGGATTTTCAGATTTGGTATTCATATGACATTCACTATGTCTAAAGGTGCACTTTCTGCTTTCCTCCAGGCAGCCTTGATAGTGTGTGGGTAAAACATTGCATCAAGGAAAGATATGATTACTACTATAACCTGGAGACTGGAGAGGGCACCTGGGAGGAGCCTGAGGGATATGAACACAATGGTGGCCAGCTCTGTAAAGAGGAAATCCAGGTACCCTCTGCTCTACTGCGTAGTTTCACTACTCTATTATGTAATGTTGTGTTAACATACTTACATCCCAGTGACGTTAGTGATTTCATTCTTGGTTTAACAATGGATTTGGTGATATTCATTTGATTAGATAATATTCATACTATAGAGGGTTGTTATTGTTCTTTTTCCCTTAGAGTGTTGTCAGCTGTGTGACTGCAGAATATAACAGAGAACAGTTATGGTTGGCCAATGAATCCTTGGTGACGCAGCTGCAGGCGAGGATCAGGGGTTACCTTGTCAGGAAAAAGCATGCCCAGAGAATGGAGTATCTTCGCCAACAAGAACCACATGTCGTCAAATTGCAGGTAGTGTATGGCTCCACTCCGAACTATGAATAGTGATCGGTGTCAGAAATCAGATCAACTTCAGTGATCCTTGTGGGTTATTGCAGCAATAATAAATCAATAGAGATTAACATTAACTCTAGTTTACAAACAGTATACTGACTGTATATATTTTTGTATAATTCTTAAATGAAAATCCTATACCAGAAAAAGAACATTTAAAATATAAAACATTCATAATCCATGCTGTGGTATCATTGATGTTAAACACAACTTGTACCGTGCACATTCATTTTTGATCATCTTTTCCCCTTTGTTTGCAGGCTTGCTGGAAAGGTTACAAACAGAGGAAAATGTACAAAGACAGGATGAATGTGCTACAGAAAAATGTTGCTTCTGTTGTCAAGGTGATAAATTGTTAGCTTTTATAAACAAATCCATAAAAATACACTTTCTGTGACAAGCCACCTGTAAAGCTATGCACCCCTTTCTTTTGAAGAAAAGCTTTATCACCGGCCACAAACTAATATAACATTGTAGTTTGGAATTGTAAACACTTACACTAAATTAATTTGCATCTACCTTACATGAATAACATTGCTACCATATCAAAGACCTGACATACGACATTGTTGTTTTTAGATCCAGGCTGTGGTGAAAATGTGGAAAGCCAAACGTAAATACAATCAGAGGTTGCAGTTCTTCAAAGATCATGTGAGTATCACCTAAATCAATCAAAATCACTGACTGCCATCCTTTGGATTTGTGTTGTTTGTACCATGTTGTGTCAGACTCACTGTTATCTGTGTGTTTAGGAAAAAGAAATTGTGAAAATCCAGGCTTTTCTAAAGGCCAACAAAGCCAGAGATGACTACAGAACCCTAAGTGAGTGAAATATCAATATCGTGATGTGAAACTAGAAATGGGATTTTGATTATATTATATTGTATTATAGTTAAGCATCACACGTTTTTGAGCTTATCTGACTGTCAGCTCTACAAGTTCAGTCTTGATACTTGCATTACTTATGCCCTGTGTAAATAAGTGAATCTTCTGAAAGCACCACTTACCACTCTAAACATTTTGATATCACATTTTTTCTGCTTTGCTCAGCTCACAATAAAAATTTTAAATGTATGTGAAAGACCCCAGTGCCTTGGCTGACTTTCCTATGTGCCAAATTTTAGCCGGGGCCAAGGATCCTCCTCTGTCAGTGGTGCGTAAGTTTGTTCACTTGTTGGAGCAGAGCCCCCTGGACCTTCAGGAAGAGCAAGAAGTGACACGGCTTAGGGAGGAAGTGGTCACCAATATTCGCTCCAATCAGCAAATGGAGAAAGATTTGAATCTGATGGACATAAAGATTGGACTGCTGGTGAAGAACAGGATCACTCTGCAGGTTGGCAAATCTTACTTCTTATGTGTACAAGGAAAGACAAGGGCATAGTGACATTTCATCTTGGTTGACATCATTCATAGCTTGATAATGGCACGGAACTGTGATTAAATTCCTGAAATTATGTCTTGTCCAGTTTGACTGCTTAATTAATCTGGTGTTTGTTTCTTTGAAAAGGATGTTGTGTCCCATAATAAGAAAATGAAGACCAAAAAAAATAAAGAAAGTAAAGATGACTTGACTGCAGGAGACAGACTGGGTATTAAGGGCCTAAATAAAGGCAAAAGAAGGAAACTGGAGGCCTACCAACATCTCTTTTACCTGCTGCAGGTAATACAAAAATGTTTTATCTCTACCTTTATCTTCCCCAGCTTAAAAGCTTCGATAAAATATCCAAGTTCAGTTGCAGACTCACACTTAATGCTACTCCTTTTCTCTTCCCTCCTCTTTAGACCAATCCACCCTACCTGGCAAAGCTGATCTTCCAGATGCCTCAAAACAAGTCCACTAAGTTTATGGACACTGTGATCTTCACTTTGTACAACTACGCTTCTAACCAGAGAGAGGAATACCTCCTGCTCAAACTCTTTAAGACGGCTCTGGAGGAGGAAATCAAGTGAGACCTGCAGCCCTAATCAATACTGGCCACAATCTTAAGTCACTGTATCAAGTCTACACTTATTTAAACTATTATATTACTGTATTAGTTATAATGTATTACTTAAGTGACTTAAGATTCTTAGAATAGTTTGGAATTCCCAAAAAACAATTTTGTGATTCATTTGGCGGCATTACTGATCAGCTGGTACCTTCTCCCCCATGTGTCTCAGTTCTAAGGTGGACCAGATCCAGGACATAGTGACGGGGAACCCAACAGTCATCAAGATGGTGGTGAGCTTCAACAGAGGTGCACGAGGCCACAACACACTCAGGCAGCTGCTGGCTCCAGTGGTCAAAGACATCATTGAGGACAAGAATTTAGGCATCAACACCAACCCAGTGGATGTGTACAAAGCCTGGGTCAACCAGGTAGAGACGGCTACTGGAGAGGCCAGGTAGGTGAAAATACAGTGGATGAAAATATTGCAGACATTGGTTGATCATTGGTATGATCCAAGCTTTGCTATATTTGGTCATTTGTACTGTATGTACTGTATAGGATGTGCCCAGTAGTCAGTTGTGTTTTTTAGGTTCATTTGTATTGTTCTATTAAGAAAATAATTTTCTCTTGAGTGCTTACAGGTAGTTTTGTATATATTTCCCCCCATTATCTCTAACTAATTAAATTTATTTCTGACCTCTTCTAAAGCATACAAGCTTTATACGTGCTTTAGATTGTTTTCCTACTTTACAGGAACACACTGTTTTCCACTCATTTCAAATCTCAGATGTCTGAACTTCAGTGAACACACCATCAAAGAAAAACTTTCAAAATGATTTATTAGCATAACTGCATTTTCATGTAATGATAAAATAACTTTTATTTAAAAAATGGATGAAAACTGAAAACTGTGACCCTTAAAAAAGCATAAATGTTTGCCCACTGTTGTCGTCCCTCAGTAAGCTGCCTTATGAAGTGACTCCCGAGCAGGCCATGTCACATGAGGAAGTACGCAACAGGCTGGAGGCATCTAGTCTGGCACTGCGTTCTGCTACAGATAAGGTCTTGAACTCCATTGTGTCCTCGCTGGATAATATCCCGTAAGTTTTAGGACCTGTTAGGTGTCAGTGTCCACTTATCCTGTGTTTTTTTTTCTCTGGCAGTTCTGCTTGTCAATGTCTGTGCATATTGGTCAGCATGATTTTCTCGACTCGCTTGTGTCATTTTCTGTTTTTTTTAAACCAGATTTATTGTAAGGAAGAGTAAATAAGGATGTACCTTTTGAATTTGCCATTGAAAGTGTTCTAACAAAGTTCAACAACAAAAACAAACACTCAAAGTAACACTAACACATTACAGTGTAATGCAGTCTAATACAATGGGCATGCAATAAATACTACCTTAAAATTTAAACTTTTAATATGTGTTGAGACTGAGGCCATAATTTAGGGTGGTTGTTGTGCTGGGCGGCATTTTATTTAAAACTGTCCATCTTATTTTGTCCACCCCCTGCCTTCTGCTTCAGTATTGTTTCAACATGAAATGCCTTGAGTAAAAGAAACGAGACGTTTCCAAGATGCAGTTGGATTGTTACTTTAAGTCTAATTTCATATCCTCCTGTTGAGTATTTGTCTCTCTCATATTTTTTACATTGTTATTCATCAGCATAAAGAGAGCAATGTGACTAAAATAGGGCTAGACAGGATATGATCATATGCTTTGGCATGTCATTAGCCACTCATTCTGGTTGTTAAGGTTTTAGCTGCATGTTGGGACGATAGACTGTATGGTTGGGACATGGTCATTACAAGACAGTCATTGCTTTGGAGTAAGCAGTCATCTGGTCAGTTGCTCAAACACAAAAACAGAACTGTGCTTTGTGCACTTAGCCACACCCAAGTAACCCAGTTCTGTTATTGAGACATAAATACTCATTGTTTCATTACTTCTTTGATTTAAAAAAAATTACAAAAACACTATCATTTCAAAAATTGCTGAAGATTGTATATACACCAGTAGATGGTGCTAATTTTTGATTATGCTCATAGAAAAATAAACTACAGTGTAGAAATACACACTGAAATCCATCATTATTTGCAGTTATTAATGCAAATACTGATGTTTCTAATAAATCCTCTATTTTCTCTGTCATGAGCTTACTATATCATTTGTCATCTTCTGCGTGAATGCATGTTGTTTTGTTTTTGACATCCCATCAATGCTTTTTGTTTTGCATGTAGTTATGGCATGAGATACATAGCAAAAGTTCTGAAGAACAGCCTCCATGAAAAGTTTCCAGATGCTTCAGAGGATGAGCTGATGAAGGTAGAAGCCCTCAGATGTATAAATATCTGTTTCTATTTTTTTAAATTCACAGTACAATATGTTTTTGCTCATACAGAATCTGCGTTCTTAATTATTGTGAGCAGGCTGGGTGCAGTTTGATCGTACAAAAGGTTTTGATAAGTTGCCTGCTTTTTATGACAGATTGTAGGAAACCTGCTGTACTACCGCTACATGAACCCAGCCATTGTTGCCCCTGATGGCTTCGACATCATCGACATGTCAGCTGGAGGGCAGCTTCACTTAGACCAGCGTCGTAACCTGGGATCTGTGGCAAAGATGCTGCAGCATGCTGCTGCCAATAAGCTGTTTGAGGGCGAGAATGCACATATGACGCCAATGAACAACTACATATCTCAGACGTATGAGAAGTTTAGGTAAGAAAGGAGAAATTGTATTGACAGAAAAACATAACAAAACACCGTGTAGCAGGTACAAATGTTTTGAAAACACTTGACTTGTCTGTTATCTCAGGGCAATACTGAGCGTGACATCTTAATTACATACAGTATTCTTTTGGTTCATGTTCAAAAACAACCTGATGAAGGGAAAAACACATGAGGTAAAGCAATTCTTGCTCTTGGCTGTTACGCTCTTTGTTTTGGGTGCAAGTGAAGTTACACATGAAAAAATATATTTTCCTTCCAATGCTAAAGTCAAGAGTATGACAAAGTAAACCCTGTTGATAAACATGTTTCACTTGTACTGTAAGGTCAGGAACAGTTTAAGCTGATGTGCTGGAAGTAGAGGTAATCTTGGCAAAGGAAGAAGCTGTTATCTGCTGTGTCCGCAATTCGGAGACATGTGTTCACTAAAATCAACTGAACTCCAGGACCTGTACAAACTTGTTAATAAGGAAAGGCTGGTCCGTTTTGTGTCTGCCCCACTTTTTTTCAAATTGACTGACTCATCATTACTGGAAATCCCCACAAACCTTAGTCCAGTTTCTGGAAACAAGTTTTTAAGAACAATTTACCCTGCCCTAGGAATAAGTCACAGACACATTGAAGCATCACTGTATTTCCTTGTGATTATTGCTAATCCTGGCCATTATCTCTGTCGGTATTTAGGACTCAGATACTGATAACCACTAACTACTGATATTCTCCTTCTTCCAGGGTATTTTTCCAGTCAGCATGTGATGTCCCTGAACCTGAGGAGAAGTTTAATATTGATGAATACTCAGACATGGTGACACTAAGCAAGCCTATCATCTACATCTCAATAGAGGAGATCATCAATACCCACTCGGTAAACCCAAGAAAAATGACTTCTGTAAACATCAGGGTGTCATTCGAGAATTACATTACACAGTAACATCAGTATGACAACATGCAGTGTTACAAAGTGCGTCCTTTCATCACCTTATGATTATCATAATTGTAAAAGATTCATGCTTCTTTCAGTCAATGGTTTGTATTGACATCATAGTTACTTTACAGTATTTTTTAATATCAAGCCTGTCAAACTGTATTGATTGTTTCTAAAACTGGTTTTATGTTGTCTTTATCTCTTAACTTTAATTTTCCTTTGTAATGTTGCAGTCAAATGCACAATGTGCTGGAAACCCACACTTATTGTTAAAATTCTGATTTTCTTCTTGCTAGTGATTGTAGTTTTCCTACTATAAAAAATGCATATTGTGCAATGCACCAATTGTGGATATATGTTGCCCCCTGTTTTTAGGATGTATCGTCATCTCTTGTCATGTTGTCATCCCTCATCATCCTATTTCCTTTATATTTACAATCTTAGCTTTACAATCTGTACAGGATACAACATCCTCTATCCTTAGTCCCTTCATTTGGATAAGGAACACTCTCCTTTTTAAGCCCCTTTTAACAGGAAAAAAAATGTTAGAAACCTCAGGAAGAGCGTCAGCGGAAAGGAATCTCCCAAGACGGACATACTTACAATAAACCAATAAGCCTTTTTGTCATCAGTTTCACTCTACACTTATTCACACAGGGACTAACAACGGACATGACATGTTGGTTTGAGCAGATGTTCTCTCAACCTTCATTTTTCATATTAAGATCTTCATTACCTGTCTGTTTGCTTGATACGTGAAGCATGGTTTAAATGATTCATCTTGCCTATATATGTCTTTAATTTATTATTATTGTATTATCTGTAGGCCTTAACTGGGTGTGTCACAAGCACAGTCAATACGTCATACTATTTTAAAAACATCAAGAAATATATTTATTGTTTTTCAAATTTGATATAAATTTGCTAAATTTAACAAGGTTAATTCACTGTGTTACAATATTTTTCACTGACTAGTTACACAGTAAATAGTTAGGCTTTTTGTACAGGACTAATCACATCTGTATTTGTTCAGCTGCTTTTGGAACATCTGGAGGCCATCTCCCCTGACCACAATGACTTGCTGCATGAGCTGCTACAGGACCTGGGAGACGTCCCAGATGTAGAGACATTGCTTGGTACTGTCCAATAAACTTTTATTTATGTTAATCACAAGTTGGCTATCGTGTATTTATCATCTTACATGCTGTGGTGCTGTATTTCAGGTGAAGGAGCAGTGGACCCAAATGACTCCAACAGAGAGAGTGCTCTGAGCCAGCTGGCCAAGACGGAGATCTCCCTCACCCTAACCAGCAAGTTTGAGCTACTTGAAGGAGATGACAAAGACTTAAAGACTCTAATGACAAAGTAAGTTTATTGCTGGAGAATGTTAAGAAATGTACAGTATGAGAATTTATAAATCTCAATTCAGGCCATGCAGCTACACTGAATCACACTTATTCAGAAGTACTCAATATAGACTTTGGGATTGCTATGAATGCCATGTGATGCACTTTCTTAATCCCTCACACTGTGTGTGTTTCTTTGTGGCTATCACTCAGTAGCATGTCTTTGTTGCCTTTCCTGCTCTTCTATCGTTTCCTGTCCAAAAAGGAAGGGGTTTGGTGGACAGTGTTATCTTGTCTATGAACATGTATCCGTCTGCATCAGTTTCTTACAGGAAACTGTAGTGGAGAGTTGGTCGCTTCCTTATTTTTTGGCGTGTACAAAGTTTAATTAGTAAAATAAATGTAAATGCAGGATTTCTCTGAGTTGACATGTGCATGTGTCATTTAAATTTGATTGTAATTGTATGAAATGTATAGAAATGGTGAAAAACTGTTAAACATACAATACATATGTATGCAGGCACTATTGGATCAGATATTCTTCTGCTCAGGGTGTATTTTTCTGCCATCAGATGACAACAGCTTAATTTCCTCTTTTTGTTTATGTGACTTACCCCTGAAATTTAAAAAAAGAAAAAAGGGGGGAAAATGATCTTTTTCTGTGTGTGTGTGTGTGTGTGTGTGTGTGTGTGTGTGTGTGTGTCAGGACGAAAAAGCTTATAGTGGATGTGGTTCGGATTCAACCTGGAGAGACTTTGACTGACATTCTTGAGGCCCCAGCTACGGCCCCACAGGTGATATTTTCTTCCATATTATTTTGCCTTACCCATCAGCCATTTTTACTTGTCAAAGAAATATATGCAGACATTTTTTGTTCTAACAGTTTTTTCCACTTATGTGGCTTTGCTCCTGAAGGAGTTGGAGCATACAAAGATTGTAGAGCGCCGGGCAGTCCAGGATGCTCAGACACCAGAAGGTCTGAAGAGCAGCCCAGCGGTACTGGAGGACAGTCAACTGCCTCTTGAGCAGAAGAAGAGGAAGATCCTGAGGAACCTTCGTAACCTGGAGCAGGCTGGCCTTGTCACTATTAGTAACAAATACCAGGACCTCATCAATGACATATCAAAGGTACATAAGCAGCTCTTCATTCACATATGAAGATGCTTGCTAACCTAAGCGTATTATTAGGTCTGTCAGCTTCTGAATTTGTAAAGTGCTGCTAAAACCTGTAATTGACAGGACATTCGCTACCAAAGACGCTACAGACAGAGGAGGAAGGCCGAGCTTGTGAAGCTCCAGCAGACACTGACAGCACTCAACTCGAAAACAGCCTTCTACCAGGACCAGATGAACTATTATGATACTTACATCAAGACCTGCCTGGATAACCTCAACCGGAAGTGAGTTGTACCTATTACTTCAGTGACCTTGAGTGGATGCCGAGTTTTTCAAAATATTTCCTCTACTGTTTTCCTATTTGTTGTGTTGTGTAGATGATTTGATGGATGGGGCAAGATTTCTTGAGATCATACGTATTTTTGTGTCTTGTCAAGGAATTCACGCAGATCTATAAAACTGGACAGCAAAGGAGAAGATAAGGGCAGTAAGAAGTGGAAGCCACAGTCTTTGAAGTACACTGCAGCAAGGCTGCATGAGAAAGGAGTCATCCTGGAGATAGAAGGACTTCAGACAAACCAGTGAGTTGAGCTGCATGTTAAACTAAGCAAATTTAAGGTGATTTGAGTCCTACCGACTGTTCCTCCAAGTACTGCTGAGAATTACCATCATTAAGTTTTTGTATGCCTGCAATAATAACCCTTTAAAATTATTAGTGTTTTTTCTCATGTGTTGTCACTATTTGTCATTAATCTCATGTTATTGTCTCTCTCTTCTTTGAGGTTCAAAAATGTCATGTTTGACATTTCACCCACTGAGGAAGTTGGGGATTTTGAGGTGAAGGCCAAGTTTATGGGAGTTGAGATGGAAAAAGTCCAGCTTCATTTCCAGGTATACATTTCCCAAGTGCATCAGACAGCTCACTAGTCAACACTAAACCTTGATGACAGAAGGTTAAATTTCCTGCTCCCCTCATCGGACTTCTAGCAGGAAATATCATGGAAACAAAGCCAATATTTTACAATAAAGACACATTTGTTGTAATGAATTCTCTGAATGTATTTATGTATGAACAAATATTAGATATACAGAACAAAGTGTATGTATGAATAAAGGTTTATACAAAATAGACCAGGATGTAAAGTCAGGGCCACAACTTGTTTATGATAGATTCACTAAAAACATATTTTAAATGACAGTAAAACAATATCATATTATTTTTATATATATATATATATATATATATATATATATATATATATATATATATACACATTACTATCTCCTTTACTGAAAAGTTGACACGCTTGTTTGTGTGTGTTTCTCATTGCCTCTTTTTGTATTGTGTGTCCAGGACCTCCTTCAGCTGCAGTACGAAGGTGTGGCCGTCATGAAGATGTTTGACAAAGCCAAAGTGAACGTCAATTTACTCATCTTCCTCCTAAACAAAAAATTCTATGGAAAATGAGAAAATAAAGAACAAAAGCAGTGGGGAGGGGGCAACAGGAGAGGAGGGGGAAACAGATTGTGCCTTCTGACAGTACAGAGTTTGTTGAAAAAAATTAATTTAGCCAGAAAACATCAGATGGTGAAGGACTGTTTCTTTTTTCATCTGATTATAATTTGATGGATCATACCGAAATTAAAAGTTATTGTCCAACTAAATGTATGTCTTCTGTATTTTTCCACGTGGTGATTGTAAATGTAATGTATTTTTAAGAATTAAATTGTAATGGTATTCATGTTTTGTATGTAAAATATGCTTGGAAATACACTGTTATTGTTACCTTGTATGTTGAAACAGCTTTCAGGGTTTGATGGAAATTTCAGACGAAGCAGTACTATCCATTAGTCCATAATGGAGCTGTGGAGAAACTTCCCAGCCGGCCTGCACGGCCAGTGCCTTTTTAATTAAAGTGTTTTAATTAATAAAACATTTAAATTTTTTAAAAGCTACAACTGATGTATTTTTAATATATATTATCAGTATATAAGTGATTTCCAATGTTAGAACAATGTGCATAATAAATTACATGTCTACAATTATTTGTTTTGTCTCGTGTCATCCATATTATCAGTTTTATTTTATTTAGACATTCTTGAACGTATTGTTCTTTTAAGCAAAAATATTTTCATCTTCAGATCAAGGTCACACATTATGTCTGTGTAATGGGGAGGAGATGTTGAGCAGTGAAGGAGAGGCGGAGTTTGTCTGTAATAACATGTTTGATGTTGGCAGAAAAACACTTCAGGAACTCTACTGGCAGACACTCTTGTAACCATAAAACATTTGAGGATGCACAGTGAAGCCATGGTTCACCTGTCAGTAGGGTTGTTGCTATTGTTTTCTCTCCACAGCTCAGCACTCACCCCCCAAAATGGTAAGTAGCTTTCTTAACCATAAACTTTGTGCAAAAACTCTGTACAAGTTCATAACAGATTATTGTGTGATTTTCAAATGACTATAGTTTGTAGAGGCTTGTACTCTGCTGGATAGGTAACATTTAGTAAATTGTAGTATATCACCCCTCGGAAAATAAATGGCAGTTTCAACTCAACGACAATACAGCCTATAATTACCTTATGTCAGGCTATAGCCTACAGTAGACTGGACTATTGGAAATGCTTTTTTACGCAGGAATGACAAATTAGTGACTGAAATGGCAAGTAATGAGAAACTTAAACCATGATTTGAACTATCTGCGAATAATTTGTAATTCTGTGAAAGCCTGATTGGCGACACACATACAGTCTATGGGTGGAAGTTAACACTTATATAGAGTTTGGAGGTAGGCAGCAGTGAAGTGACTGATCATCAATAATTACTGTTTAATTGACACAAAAACAATCTCAATACCTTCATTCTGTTTTTCCAATATTTGTGAAAATTGTAATTAACTAATTAAATTGGTCTCATGTAGCACACTTTTTTGATCGCTAATGTGTAATTCATCTATTTTATATAAACATTTTAATAAAAAATAATGTCTTTTACATAAAATGCTTCCATTTAATGTGACCCAGTGACTCCAAATCAGTACCAGCAATTATTAGGATACTACACAGGCCACATAGCATATACCTCTTCATACTAGATTGTAGAGCTTTTTTTTTAATTGTATGGAAAATGTGTGATTTCTTTTCAATAGCGTCCATGTATTGTGACCCAGTGACTCCAAATCAGTACCGTATGTGATTACTACACTTGACAAACAGGGTTAGTTGAGGGACACACCTCTTTACATTGGATTTTAGAGCTTTTTCTATTTGATATTAATATTTTTATGGAAAAATTATGGTTTTAGATGAAACACTAAAACCCAATACAAAAAAGGTGTGTCCTATTTGTCCAGTGTATAAAGAATTTCTTGTACTAATTTGGAGTCAGTTTATCACATTATGGAAGCTATTGGGAGAAAACTTATTAAGAACTGCAGTGAAGTTAGTTTTAAGTTGGATATTCAACAGACTCAACTAATGTATTCTGCTCTATCTCCCTGTGTCTCTGTAAAGGCTCCGCGCCCCTCCTGCGGACTTTCTCTGGTAACTATGTCATGGTCACTGATGAACCTTTTGACTACGTCGACCAGTCTGTGGACAGTTTGGGGGATGACGGGGAAAATGGCTCCGGGTCGGCCCAGGAGCCGGTGAAAAAACACAGCCACACCGGCCCACGCCGCCATCCCCAGAAGCGCTATTTTGTCTCAGAGGACGCTAAAGGTTTTCTCCAGGGTCGCCTGGCAACAAGCTTTGTCCCGACTGTTTACACCTTCGTCTTTATCATTAGTGTGCCCCTCAACCTTGTTGCCATGGTGATGTTTGTGCATCACATCCGGCCCAGAAAACCTGCAGTGATCTACATGATGAACCTGGCCTGCGCTGACTTGCTCTTCGGCCTGCTCCTTCCCTTCAAGATCGCCTACCATTACCATGGCAACAACTGGATCTATGGCTCCTTCATGTGTAGAGCTGTCACGGCAGCTTTCTACTGCAACATGTACTGCTCTGTCCTGCTCATTACGTGTATCAGCATCGACCGTTTCCTGGCCGTTGTTTACCCCATGAACTCTCTGACGTGGCGCAGCCCTAAGACAGCTTCAGCTGTGTGTGCGGCCATGTGGCTGTTAGCCCTCGGAGGAGTGTCCCCCCTCCTGATCACTGGGCAGACCATGTATTTGTCAGACCTGGGCATCACTACCTGCCACGATGTGCAAGATGTGGAAAAACTGCAAGCGTACTACCTTTACTTCTTCCCCATCTACTCCTCTGTCTTCTTCTTCATCCCGCTTGTCTTCACTGTTGTCTGTTACGTGCGCATTATCCAGGCTCTGGCAGCAGCCAATGTGGGGAACCGCTCCAGGAAGACTCGAGCCGTGGTGATGGCTGTGGTGGTGCTGGTGGTGTTTGTGGTCTGTTTCACCCCCACCAACGTCATCCTGATGGTTCACTACATCCAGCTGTCCCACAAGTCCAGCGACAGCTCCTACCTGGCGTACCTGCTCTCCATGTGTGTAGGCAGCCTCAGCTGCTGTCTGGATCCGGTCCTCTATTACTTTGGCTCCTCTCAGTGCCAGAAGCAGGTGGGAGCACTGCTCAGGTGCCGGCGGCTGGCACCAGCAGAGGGCAACTCAGGAACACAAAGTTCAAGAACCGGCGGGCGGACAGACAGCACCAGGTCATGCAAGATGGAGAGCGCTCAACCTGGCCTGGGGAGCCATTACAGCAGGCTGGTGGCCTAACTACCTGGACATGTGGATACATCAGAGTCACGTGTATTTAATCCCTACTAAGGAAATGCTTGGGTTGGATCAAGAGTGTCCAGTGCCTGGTAGTGCTGGATTTATTTGCACTCAAATTAGCTTATTGGATGTATCATTGTTTACATTAAAAACCAATAAGCTTAATTTCTTAATCAGGAAATATATCCAGCATGTGTGTGTGATATGTTGAATAAATTTTACAGCCAGTCAAGTAAACAGTTTTCTGCCATTTTTTAAAGATATTTGTTTTATGTTCATGTTCTCAATGAATCATAGGAATTAAACAGATAGTGTATAATACTAATAAAGTTTTAATATTAAAAACATTACATGTGATGTAGTAACTGCATTATTGTAAGATGAATACAGCAGTTTTGGCACAAAGATTTTCATAATGCAATTCAGTATATCATCATCTGTTAGGTTTTTATGAGTAAATATGTAAAAGATAATCACTTGATGCACTGTAACTCATGAAGACAAACGTGTGTGTAAATATCAGAGTTTGTGCAAAATGTATAGATTCAATCAAATCAAAACTACTACTTTTGCTTAATACAAATGTTGCTGCATCTCTTTGTCTTTTTTTATTTTTTATTGCTGCTCACTCCGTGCTCTCTTTGTCGTCGGGGCAGAGCTCTGAAACACAGGAAAACATAAAAAGAGATAAACTATCTGAGAACAACAGAATAGAGCAAACATTCCCTGAGTATCTTGGAGAATGGTGGCTCCATTTCCTGGCCATGTGCACTGTACTTTGTGGAATTACTCCAGAAATAATGAAGTTTGCATAAAGACATAATGCATTATCATATTTAAATGTTGCATTTCACAATACAATATCTCCACCTTGTGGCAACTTCTGCAAGTTAAATAAAGACCTAGACTCGGTCCAGATTTTTTTTAAGCTACAGGTTACTAAAGAGGGACTGACCTGTTTTACCGTCATAGCTCTGGAAGTTCTCTGGGAAGTTCAGACACCCAACTTGTTTCTTGAAAATTTCAACATCTTTGGGGTCTATTTTTCCTGTCCTTGCTGAAAGAGAAGGGAGATTTGAGAAGTCTGACCCAACTGTGTTGAAACTGATGAGGACAGAACTTACTGAACTGCAGGATGTATCTGCCAGTAGCGTCCCCGTTTCGAAAAGTGTCTGTCCACAGCAGGCAGTCAGAGCAAGTCTGTAAAATATGTCCTTTGTGGTCTGACAGATTTTCTTTAAAAGAGGACAGAGTGACTGATTATAATGCAGTATTATTTATACAGAGATCTCTTGTGGATATCCTATGCTCATATACATCCTGTTAATCTCTTCTCATGTCTTTATCTATACATCACTTCTCTGATGTTCACTTACTGCGAAATGTGGTGGCAAGTCCTGACACTGTTGCATTTACTTCCCCCAAGATACACCGATTACTGAGAAACAAGAATATGCTGTGACAGAACTTTGTTTTCACAAGCTTAAAATTAGACATGCTGTCTGAAAAGGTAGACATGGTTTCTAAAAAAGTGCTACAAACTCTATTTGAGGATGGTTCTGCCCAACATATTTAATTAAGTTAATCATCAAACTTACAAGCAGTGATCTCCCCAACGTAATGTCACAATTTGACTGTCAGAAGAGGGAGACAAGTCTATCCAGGAGCTTTTAAGAGACTCCAGTGCCTTGTGGTATGGCTTGGGGTCACCAGCTCCCATCACATACACCCATTTTCCAAAAACCTTCACATAAAAAGTCAAGATTTGTGTAATTATATTAAAAATCTGAGTGATTTTTAAAATTGGAAAAAAAAAAGAAAAAGGATCCTAAGCACAACTTACCAGTTTGGGGTCCTCTGGCATAAAAGGTTTGACCAGTTCCTTACAATCAGGTGCAGTTGCAGCACTGAGGGAAGTGAGAGCCAAAAGAAACACAACAGGCAGAGCCATGGTCAGACAGAGGGCTGAGGAGACAGCAGCACTGCAGAGGATGTTGCTGAAGCTGCAACAGAAAACGTCTAACACTGATTAATTTTCCCCCTGCGGTTTCAAATGAGAAAAAAAAAAAGCTGTTGTGTAAGTGCTAATATGGGGGAGGAGGGGGTTTCTACATGCTCAGATGCACCAGTGAAGGTTCTTTAATGACCGTGCAGATTTCTTTTGATCAGAATTGAATGGCAAGCTCAACAGTCCTCTGTTTCCCGTACCACTGCCCCTGAATGAACTCGGGCAAAATGCCACGACTCATCTGGCACTGTTGAAACATTTGAAAAGGACCTGATGCAGCTTTTCTTCAGTAGAATGAAGGTTGTTTCCCTGCGGGTCTGTGTGGACTTCTTGTGGCAACAGTTTAATGTCTTCTTTCTCCCCCTAACTGTGAAGTTACCCAGCAACGGTGTTTTGTTGAAGTTTCTGGGAACAGCAGTGCATCAGTGCATCAGAAGAGCTGTAGTAGTTTTTGATAAGGCATTGAATCCTGACATATGGGTCAGCAGAGTGTCCGGCATCTTCTTTTGTACTTGAAAGAAATGTTGGAGCTTAGAAGCCAAACACTTTCTCTGAACTAGAAATAAACGACTGGAAAACAGTGTAGAGGGAGACTGAAAGCTGTTTTATTTATCCCACACAACCAATTGAAAACAGTTACATACTCAACTATTTACAGATTGTTAAATTGATTTAAAGCAGGCATTTAGGTGGATTTTTCTGTACCTGTCAGAATATGCCATGAGTTATTCAGATTTCACATTTCCTAAACTAAATCATGAATGGTCGAACAGCTTAGCCGGCAGGGACACCCAATAATACAATTACACATTACTGAACCACAGAACTAACATGAGAAAACACCAGCATGCCTTAAGTTATCGCTGCTCCTGACACCAACTGGATGACGGCAAATGGAAAGTTATACCACAGCACAATATTATATCTGTGCACCTGCAGATCACATTACAACCCTATTTAGTGGATGTTAAGCTGGCTGTGTCTGGGTGTGTGCAGGCTGTGCACAGGTCTATGACACCTCTGTGTTTACTTTGCAGTAGGCTCAACATCAGTTTCATTCTTATCTGTACTCTCAGCAGCAGGTGTAGCAGGTTCCCTGTCATCTGGACACAGATCTGAAATAAGAGAAAATGATAGTGAAGGAAGTAGCATGAGTTCATCTTTATAAAGCATAATTCATTTTGATCATTTATTTGGGTCCCGGGAAGAGGTATGGCAGAAAAGACGACCGACCTGTGCCTACAAAGTAGTAATCTGGGAGGAATTTAAGACACTCCGCCTGCTTCTTGAAGATCTCTAACTCAGATGGCTCCAGAGCTCCGGTCCGTGCTTTAAAAAGGAGCCAGAGTTAAATAAAACAGGGGGTTGAGGTGGTGAGGAAGAAGAGAAGCCAGGGGAGAGACAAATGGCAAAGCAATATCTCAAACTACTGACCAAAAACTGGTATTTTTACTCAAATCAGTAATGGAGGAAAAAGAAAAGCCTTACTGAAGAGGAAAAGGTATCGTCCTTTTGACTTGCCGTCAGGAAGGAGGGTGGTGTCTTCAGACAGGAGGCAGTCGGAGCAAGTCTCATAGTACTTCCCATCATGATATGAAGTGTGACCATTGATATTAACTGTGAAACATCAGAAAAACAAGGCTTCAACATGAATCCAGTAAAGTGCAGAGTGAATTACTGTAAGTCTTTTATTATCATAAACCTATTTGAAATTAAAGTTACATAGACATACCATACTAATGACAACAATATATAGAAAATATTCCGATACTGTACTGAAAGCCTTATGTGACTCTTTTCTTATGAAATCCACCTGCACCTTGGTAATGCGGTTTGGCTGTGTGCATCACCCACACAATATTACACAGCATAGAAAGAGAGATGATGAGGTTGTAAAAATACAGTGAATATTTTGATATACATACAAGTGGCGTGAGTGGTCATTCCTGAGATGGTGGCATTGGCTACACCCTGAAGGCATTTATCTCCCCTTATGTAACGAAAAAGAACAAGGACAAGGAGAAACAATCACATCAACCTTTAAAATTTACACTCTTAACCGTTAACTGGGACAGTCAACTTCATCATTTGTATGTGAGAGTGAGAAACAGGACATAACAAGTGGTCATGTAACTGATCATTTGCAGTCAGCAGTGTCCTTACAGGCGGTCGGCCCAGTAGATGGTGATGACTCCGGTGTCTGAGGAGGCCGACAGTTCCACCCAGGAGCTGTTCACCGACACCAAGTCGTTTTTCAGGCCGGGCTGGTCCCAGGACCCAACATGGAGCACCCACTTCCCGTAGATCTGCCACAAACACAGAGGCAAAACATTAAACGCAACTCACTCACATGGATGAGTACGGTCATACTTTATTTTCCAATAGAATAGTCTGTGATGGAGGTGAAAACAAATATTTTTAAAGAAATGGAGATATCCTCCTTTTGTCTTGCCATTGTTGTTTAAAAAAGGGTTTAAGTCAGCATAGATGAAAAGTCTTTAAAAGGCTCAATGCAAATTTTAACATATAGACTCCCATGACAACTAGGCAACTTCATCTGCTGAATAAGTATGATTCAAAGCTCCAGAACAACTTAATGGACTTTGTGGGGTGATTGTTTTATTAATTACTCAATATTAATTTATTATCTGCTAAAAATTGCAGTTGAAATAAAAAAAAAATTCTGAAAAGGTTCTTTGCTATACGCACATAATATCGCAGTTGTTTTTCTTTTAGGAGGTTGTATAATGGACAGTAGGCTATATTATACTTGAGCTTTACTAATGTAAAATAAAACATTTTTTAAAGATAGTATATAAAACAGACAGTAATGGCTCCACATCCACCAATACTGTAAGTTATTCCTAAAAGTGATACAATGAACTGCCAAAAGGTGTTTTATTTGTTAACAGCCTTGGTTATTTTTAATCACACTGTAGCACATTTTAATGTAAGTACAGTTAACACCAAAACAAAATTCAGCTATTTCAGTTATATTAACACACACCACTGTGCTCCAAAGCCTCCACACACACGGCCAGCTGATAACAAGTGATCACTGATACTCACGGGGCTGTGGCTGTCCAGTACCCGAGGCTTGACCAGCTCTTTACAGTCCAGTTCAGATGCAGCACCCAGGGAGGTGAGAGCCAGCAGAGCAACAACCAGCTGTGCAGCCATGGCTCGAGACAGCAGGCAGTCAGAGAGCAACTCTAATGTCAGGGATCCTGCCAGCTAGAGCCTTCTCAAAGGAACCAGGGAAATTGTTGTGTAACAGTGGGTTGGGCCACACACATACACACACACACACACACACGCGTGCACGCACGCACGCACACACTCCTCTTCTCCTGGAGGGAGGGAGCAGTTCACTTTTCACATCCAGTCAACAAGGGCTTTTGTCCTATTTATCTTGTTACATAACAGCCAGATGGCAGAGTCGGAATATCAAGACCCCTGGATCTTTCAATATGTGAACACTGTGTATGTACTTAAACTTAAACTGAAGGAGTGCGAGGCGAGCACAAGACGTGACAGAAAGCCGAAGAAGGCGCAAAGCTGAAGTCCCAGCTCTTCCTCCCAAAAAATCCCTCTTCGTTGTTTGCCTTTGTCATGCCATACTGAAAAAGTGGCATCCAAATATGAGGGAGGGAACAGGTAATTGTTACATCATGGACTTAAAGGAGATGCAGCTACAAATTTGAAATGTTTCCTAAATGATACCAAATCTTTAAAGTATTGGCAACAACAGGATTTTTGATAGAAGAGAGGATTAGGCCTACATATTAAAAAAAAAAAAAAGTCACTGAACGTGTGGATAGACATAATTTTAATCAGGGGAGACTTCCTTATTTAAGATTGAACAAAGTTTATTGACAAGTATGCAACTTATATGAATAGTAAATGTCTTTGGCAATTAGACTCAATCGTGACGCCATCAAGGTGATTAAAGGGGGAAGAGAGACGGTGAGTAGTACAGGAGTGGTGGTGGTGATGGGATGAGGGAAGTTGAGAGTCTGGATGGATGTGGAGTCGCAGGCTCTGATAGCTCAACCTGGATGCTGGAATTGATGAATCTGTTATGAAATGAGAGCTGACAGCAGCAGAGAAGAGAGCGGATTTGAAGTTTGACAGCAGCAATGTGATTGGGTCACCAGTGATTTGGCAGAACCTGACTGGTTTAGCTAAAAATGTTATTGATCAGCTGATTAAAGGCTGAATGAAATGAAAACAATATTAATCGGAATCTACTCCATAGGTTGCTCACCAGCATCCCCGGACATTGGTGTCTCTGACATCAAGTAGCTTTAAGCTTCCTCGGAGCAAATGCAAGCTTACCCTAACCCTAACCTTAACAAACTCTAAACCCTATTTATCAATATTTGTCAATAAATCACCAATTATGTTTCATGGCCCCATTTCTAAAAGGTTTGGTCTGTGACAGAGGTACAGTTTTGTAAAAGCAAAGATGTTTCATGTTTTCTTAGTTGGTGTTTTAGCTCATTTTTTGCTTTTTTTGATACAGCAGGTGATAAATAAAGAAATTAATTAAATTAAATCTTAATAGATAAAGTAAGGGGAGGTAACTCACACATCATGTAACTTGTGTGTGTGTTTGTGTGTCTTTATTGATTTGCAATGACAATAGTTTGAGGCTATGTTATGTAACACACAAGGACTTCGTTCAGTTGCCATGTTTTACCTCAACATCCTCAAGCCATATGGAGCCAGAGGCGTTAGATGTTAGTTTCATTTTGCAGTAAATGTTTTGGGTGCATGATGGTTAAAAAATAGCTTAGTGAATTTAAGCAGGAGGAATTTGCAAAAATAAAAAAAGGACACCACCTTTCTCTTCAAGACTGCTTCTGAAAGGGCTGCATTCAAGCAGAAGTTTCTCTCAGCCATGTTAAATTGTTACTCTCCGTCCTTTACAACAAGTAGACAGCATGAAAAGACTAATGTTGAGGTAGAACAAGAGCATGCATGAATGAAACAGTCAGCCCATTCACAGCCCTTCTTAGTATTTCCATCTTTTCACTCCACAAAAGTCACAGCCCATAACAAATGCGGTTTGTTTTGCAGAAATCACTGGAGGCTCACCAGAAGTTACTTAGTAGTGTATGCTAGATTGTATTTATGCAAAGTAAAAGGATGCAAACATACAGTTTTCTTCAGTTAAGCTTTACATGCACAAAAGAAAAGGGCATTCATCATGATTTATGAATCCGTCTATACAAGATACAAGGTTCATTTATTGTCATTCTACACAACAGGGTTGCACAACGAGATGCTAGTTAAGAAAAATAACGATTTTCATGGTGGAGTGCAGAGGATGAGTTTCGGAGTCTTACAGCCGGAGGAAAGAAGCTGCTCTGTGGTCTGGTGGTACGGCAGTAGATATTTCTGTATCTCTTGCCAGACAGCAGCTGGGTGATCTGGCTGTTGCTGGGGTGAGTATGGTCTTTTTACAGCTCACCAATATCACTGATGCTCGGTAGATGGGTACCAATAATGTACTGGGCAGTTTTTATCACCCGTTGCAGAGCCCTTCTGTCATGGAACATCCCATGCCAATTTGTGATGTTTCCAGTCAGGATGCTTTATACTGCTCCTCGGTAAAAGTTGAAAAGAACTTAGCATGGGAATTTTGCTTTCTTAAGTTTCCTTAAGTAATACAGTCCTTTCAGTCATGAGATATCCATAACAGGTTCTCTGTGATGGCAATTCCCAGGAACTTAACACTATTCACCTGCTCCACCTCAGCTCTAGACAGGAGTGTGTGTCTTCGTCTCCTTCTTTCTAAAATCAGTGATCAGCTCCTTGGTTTTTCTAACATTGAGCAGCAGGTTGTTCTCCGCGCACCACTCTGCAAGATTGAGATAGACTGATTTTCTCCATATATAAATTTTCATAGATTTTTTGTAATCCAGTTGGTAATGATGATGTAATCTGCAAACTTCCCAACATAGTTCTCTCCATTTCGGGGATTGCAGTCGTGTATGTAGCACATAGCCCTGAGGGGCTTTGGTGTTCAGCGCTAGAGTGGCAGAGGTGTGACTGCCAATCCAGATGGTCCGGTGTCTGTTTGTGAGGAAGTCCAATATCCAGTTCCAGAGTACTCAAGCCCAGAGTTTCATTTGACGTAGGTGTTGTTATTTTCAAGGCGTGTGAAGACTGAGTCGAGGGCAGTGGAGATGGCAACCTCTGTGGATCTGTTTGTTCTGAAAGCAAACTGGTTAGGGTCCAGGCTGGCTGGGATGTTGTTCATGATGTGCTGGAGACAAATAAAAAAATAAAACTTGATCCCTCTTGTCTCACATTAAACCCCCTGCAGGAGTAAAATAAAAGGTGTTCTCTTCACATCTGTCTAGACAGATGTAATACACACAAGTTGTACTGGGAGTTCACACACAGCTAAGAGCATAATTGGAAACAAATTTGACTCATGGAGTATATTCAGGTCTCAGGATAGCTTTGAGGTGCAGATGACAACGGTCCCTTCAACATGCATATTGTTCCTCCTTTGCCACCAACTTATCAGGGCACAGGTATAAAATATAGGCAGGAAACCAAGTTGACAAATGCCTCAACAAGTTACACATACTTCTTACTGTTGTGTGTCTAGTAGTGAATCTGTGAATCAGCATCTTACCTGTGGTTTCTCCTAAGTGGGATTCTGGTGGGAAGTTGAGGCATTTATTCTTATCCCATTCATGCATATTACTAACTCTACATCTTCCCCATAGTTTTGTGCTTTTTCGCCTTCTCGCTTTCTGCAGGTATTTCTGCCTCTAGAGCTGTAGAGTCTGGATCTGTGACTACAGGACATCTACTCCCCCCATGTTCCTGCTCCACACTCACTGCTACAGTTGTTATTAGTCTGATTATTATGTTGTCTCTCCTCCTGCTCTCCCCTTTTCAACCCAACTCGTCGAGGCAAATGGCCGCCCACCCAGAGCCTGGTTCTGCTTGAGGTTTCTACCTGTTAAAAGAGAGTTTTTCCTCACCGCTGTTGGAAAGTGCAGCTCATGGTGGGAACTGTTGGGTCTCTGTAGATAATATTTTAAAGAGTAAAGTCCCACTCTATGTGAAAAGTGTCTTGAGAAAAACTTTTGATTGATGATTTGGCGCTATACGAATAAAATTGACTTGACTTCTTGAAAACTTCACGATGAGATCCATTCAATTTCCCGGAATTTACTGCAGGAGGAGGGAAAATCAGTCAGAGGGCACTATCAGGGCAGGTCCCAATCATCATCATGATCATGAGGGGAAGAGCTAAACTATTAGATTAACCTATTGCTATGCACTTGGAGCATTTCTAGTAATTGTGTGTTAAATCACATATATGTATCATAATTTACTTACGTGTCCCCTCGGTGGAGTTTCAGCACATGAGCACATGAAAACTGAAGTAAGTCTTACCAGTTACCTTATGCACTGGTTTCTTTAAAGATGTTAACATGTTAACAAGATGTTCATTTTCAAAAGATCAACAATTACATTTTTTTCCCCAGCAAAGGGTCATATCATGACTATCAGGTATGGGTGAGAGTTCAATCCAGGAGCTATTGATAGTTTTAAGTTCATCCTGGAGCTCTTTATTGCTGGATGTTGTCACAGGGAATATCCATTTTCCAACCTAGACATAGATGTGCAAAATTAAAACCCATATCTCAAATTTTAATTCAAATAAAAACTCTTGGTGAAGAGATTTTGGAGCACATATCAAACAATTCTCTTAGTTTTGGGGGATGCCTTTGAGCTCTAATTAGGGCAATGGCTACATGACTACATTACCTTACATTACATTATACAATGACTACATTTTAAAAAATATGCACGTTATTAGTCCAACCTTCAAATTGTTTACTGATAACTGGTTATTAAAGCACCATGTGATGCTTAACTGCACATTAAAGTCAGGAAGAAAATCACCTTTCTTTAGGTTGGAAATAAATCAAAGTGAACATTTAGTAAGTTAGTCTGTTTTGTGTTCAAGGGCTTATGGGAAACATAGATCTTTTGACATTTGAAATGTCAGAGTTGACTGCTAAACAGTGACCTCTTCAATGCAACTACACTCCCGAATTCACTTTCTAATTGCATCCATGTTTACCTTCACATAAAAAGGTTAGGTTTAATCATGAGAGACCACCAGAATGTCGATTCTGCTTTATCCTGAATGTAAATGCTGAGGGCACCGTACAGCTCTTCACAGCCTGGATCAGATGCAGTACTCAGAGAGTAGAGAGCCAGCAAAGCTAAACAAAACTGAACAGACATGATTAGCAGCCAGCGGGATACCACAGCAAGAACAGGACAACTGCAGGAAGGCCACCCTGAGGACTAGGAAGTTACATAAATATGGGAGAGAGAAAGAGAGAGAAAGAGAGAGAGAGAGAGAGAGAGAGAGAGAGAGAGAGCGGTTGGAGGGTGAATAGAGACATGGAGGGTGGGTGGACAACAGTATGTTTGTGAAACTACGTGAAACAATGGTGGGATTGTGTAGTAAATGGTTCAAATGCATCTCGGCAGACACCAAAGAGTATATGTACAAAGGAATTGTTGGTACTGCTTCAAGAGACACACTGTTTGCAGATTACACCTCTCTTTGGTTTTCTTGTGCAGACAATAGGTGGGCTATAAACATTTTATATATTTTTAATGTTAATGGCCTTATTGTTTGTGTGTAAAAAAAACTTTTTTTTTGATGCTATATGCATAGTGTAATACAAGAAATATAATGTGGTCCTTGTGGTTCTGCTAAAGGTTCCCCCTTACAGTTTTCAGAATGAATTATTCCTTCTGTGGGTCATCGTCTCACTCACTCACTGAAATCATTTATTTTGAACTCTCTGACTTGTAAGAGTATGCTGTTGGCTAAAATAATATGGTAACTACATTATAACAGTGGGCTCTTATTTCACTATGACTGAACCTCCAAAGCTGGCAAAAGTTAAATCTTTTATCGTCTCACACTGGATAGCAGCCACAGTTTAAATCAATTTGTGAAAAGGTTATTACCGCATTGGTTCCCCCAGCTACGGTGATTTGTGCTCCATCAGTGAAAATGAGCCCATGTAACATGGGGCAACAAGTGCTGGGCTCCAGGAGGGTGGTGTCTTCCTGAATAGACCATGGATTTTACTTAAAGGAATAGATTGACATTTTGGTAAATGCGCTTATTCACTTTCTGGTGGACAGATGAGAAGACTGACACCACTTTCATGTCTTTCACTAAATACAAATCTATAGCCAGCAGCCGGTGAGCTTAGCTTAGCATAGAGACTGCAAACGGGGAACAGCCTGGCTCTGTCTAAAGGAAATAAAATCCACCTACCATCTCTAATGCTTACTCATTTACACGTTTGTTTTTTGCATAAAAACAAAAGTATAAAACAACAATTCCCCATTTTATAGGGGATTAAGTGCCGGATAAACTAATCTATCCGGATGCTGGCTGCAGCTTTATATTTAATAGAAGACATGAGAGTGGTATCAATCCAGCCAAAGAGCCAAAAACAGGCTGACACTTGGGAACTGTCCAGCTTCCTGGCTCAGGGGCGATGGCTATAGGGCATCTCATTGGTGGTAATGAGGGAGGGACCTTGCCTTTCCCCAACCAGATTCATCAGATGGGAGCAGGATAAACCTGGATTGATCACAACACTTTCACTTTACCTTTACCACATTTATACTGCCAATCCCAGGCTTATCCCAGCGACCTTCTGGTCAGCCACGACAGTGCCTGTAATCCCGGAATGAAACTCAGTTGCAAAAACTGGCTTTGGCATGATGATCACAGTCAGGTTTTGTTCTTAAATGTTGTCACATTGGAGGCACTGCTGTACTGTATGTTACACAGAACTTATTTGAACAACAGCACAAAATTTAGAGACCTAACTCGTGATAACATTATCTCAATACACCCTGAAGTGATTGCAATCATGTCCACATACACACTGTCGTCACAAAGGAAAACAGCCGACACTGACTAAGGGAAGAGAAGCTTTATACTAGCATATTCAAAACCCATGAAATACTTCTCTGTGTATTTACAAAAACATAATACAAGAATAAAAAAGAGAAAATGAACACATCACAAATGGAGTCCCATATACTGCCACAGAACAGAAAACATGATCCAATTTACAAATGCATCTTCTTGTACTCCCACTTATGGCTTCAATCTAACACAAAAACAAAATAAAATATCTCTGTTCAGTTATGATGGTGCATCAGTCCATCCCTCCCTTTTGCAATAATTCCCTCCAGATTTTTCTTTAAATAATAATAATATCAAATACACATACAAGACAGAGGAGCTACATTTGTGAGCTGTACACTTTGCAGTAAGGGAGGGGAAAGGAGAATGTTCACAGGCATATTGACCTTTTGTACATGATGATAATACATCTTGGGCAGTGAAAAAAGTTTGAAACATTGATTAAAAACAAGCTTATTTTAGCTTTCTGTACCAACTAACCTTTCACATCACACTGAGATCACAGTTTATCCGGATGACAATAAAGTATAAGTGACCAAAGTGACTTTATAAGCTTGTGTCCTACAGTTTACAATCCATACTTCTCTCTGTCTGTCTCATTTTAGCATTTTATCTCCAGAGAATGTGGGACATTGTACCCATTTTGCATCTGTGGCTCCAAGACATAAAATGATCAATCATTTGGATAAATTAAGGACTAGAGATGAGAGAGGCCTCAGCAAACAAACAACAAATCATATGACTACATGTACAGGTTCAGTGTCCCCTCTCGTTGGATAACATGGTCACATAGAAAAATCCATTCTCTCCATCTTAAACTTTGTCCTGTGCATTTTACATTCCTCAGAATGTAAAATTCACTCGTACTGGGGAGTCTCATTACAGTTAACAAAGTGACTCGGATTTAAAGCGAGACTGTGTAACTTTTGAAAAAGAAGTAACACATCATTCCTCTAACAAACAGAAATTCATAAGCAATAACTCACTATTGCTCAATTCTGTACACTTATGGATTTATCTTCTACAACCTTACTTGGTCTGGTATGACCAGTAGCTTTTGCTGCTTTTATTATTTAGCATTATCCTGTTACTGTCACTTGCAGCAACCATGGCTACTGTAAACAAAGATACATAGGGTGCTTTTCATTATGCTAACGTGTCTTGTTGCTTCCCTCACTCTCTCTCAGCATATGAGAGAAAGATGTGAGGAAGAGACGTGACGAAACACCTGTGTTTCCTCGCTCTAAGCTCCTCCAGGAGGATTGAAAGAACCTCCGTGATGGCAGTAGGGGAACAATTTCCGGGTCATGGGAGGAGAGAGGATAATGGAAAGCACCTATATTGTCTCGCTTTAAGCCTTGAACAAAGCTCTTTTTTTCTCAATAATAATTCGATGTTCAAAATGTAGGCAAATATACAAAGTTGTATTGACGGAAATCATTAAGCAAATCATGCTTAAAGTCTGAATAAAGAACTGACTTTGATTTGCCCTTTATTTGCCTCATCAGGCCTTGCAAACATGTAATGGAGGTGAGGCAGAAGGAAAGATCTTACACTTTTCACTTTTGCGGCTGAGTTTGAGTATGAAAATTAAAAAACTCCTCAGACCCATAGTATAAAACATAAAACACAATGTCAGTGGTCTTAACGATTTAGACAACCACAGAAGAGAAGACTTCAAATTACTAGACTACAAGTATCTGCACAAGCCTCAAATAAACCTCATGGTAATATGATTGTGCTGTCTCTCTTCAATTCTCTTCCAGCAATGGACAAAGTAATTTGTCAAGAAAAGACAAAAGATGTTCCATGTGACAACCAGTTAGATTAAATTTCCCCATCAACCAAAAATTGTCTATATCTCTTTAGCCCAAGAAAATTTAAACTTTAGGATAAATAGGATGCTGGCCTTTTGTTTATGGGCATGAACTCCGTGATATGATGCAAAAGGCAGAGACATCTGTCTGTGATTGCAGTGTGTGCACAGTCTCATACACACTGTATGCAAATATACAAAGAGTTCTCCTCCGGGGTTGTTTCAATTTAGTTCCTTTGTACAGTCTCATAGTTGCAGAGGAAGAACAGATGAATGTAGCAGAGTCACCACTTAGAACGGTAGAAGAAACAGGAGAGAAGAGACGTGGACAGAAACAATGGAGGGGTGGGGGCATGGGGGGGGTAGTACAAGGACTGAGCCTGGGGCAACTGTCCTGACTAGGCAGGTGGTATTGGAGGAAGAGTCACTGGCCTAGATGACATCACGTCCTGTCTCTCTGCTTGTCACCGATCCACACCAGCTTACTGAGCGACCGACCACACCTGCTTCCAGAGCTTTCACACGCTCATCGTCATGTTCGGAGAATACTGCAGAGATGAGATGGGGAGAAATACGCACGTATAATCGTGTGTGTATGAGACAGAGAAAAGCATTTTTCACTTTTATACACCAGTATCCTCAATTAGAAAAATCAATCAAAATGCTGTGAACGAAGTTCAAATATTCTAATGAATGTGGACACTAGAGTTAGATGAGAAGATTGATACCAGTCACATATCATCAGCGGTATCAATTTTTTCATCTAACTCTCTACTCATTTAAAAGCCTTCATATTTTGTGAATACATTTTTAACTTAATTTTGTTGTTAAGTTAATAGTTAAAGTATAGTGTTTTGACCACCAAACACAAAAGATTCCTCTGTTCATCCCGTACAGTAGATGACAATTGACTTACACTTTCATTCTGAAAAGGGTTAAGGAAGTTCCCTCCCATCTCTCCATCCTCCCTGGGGGTCCCGGGCTGGTTACTCATACTTAAGTTACCAGGAGAGTTCTGTAAAAAAGTACGTAAAACACAGTTTAATGGTCATTTTATGCTAATGGGGTTACAAAAAGTTAAATCAGTTGCAGTGCAATTACAAACTGGAGTTTCAAAATAGAAAAATATCTTCTCTTACCTTGGGGAGACTGTCCATATCACCTGACCCTGGGAAAGGGGAACACAAGTATGAAAATAACACAAATCAGCATTATCAAATGAATGCTTGTTTTGCTTTAATTAATTGACAAATCAGGGAAAACCATAACCAAAGAGTTAGTGTCAATGCAGCACATACTGTACAAGTTACTTGTTCCTGTACCTAATGACCCATTCATGTGATGGGGCTCCATCCCAGCCATTCCCCCTAATGGACCGTCGCCACCTGCACCCATAGGGAACTGAGGAGAACATACACAGGGGACAACGATACACAAAATTTACCATTAACCAAAAAACAATCATCAAAGAGAAATTACTCCAACACATAAACTATATAACCATCTGCACTTCAGTACACTCAGAAACAGTGACATACAAAGAGAAATGTCTCACATTTGGTCGGCTTCCACCTGGCGGGACTGTGTTTATCATAGTGTACATGTTGTCGCCAGAGTTGGTTGAGTCTGATATAACAAATGGAGAAACAATAAGAGGATAAAAGAGCATAAACATATGTGTACATACACACACATATACAGAGCTTACCTGCTGGACTTGGCATTATTGGGGTCCCAGGTGGCCCCCCTCCTCCTGGAGGCCCCTGAAATTACAGTTTTGATTTTCATAACATAAATTTATGAAGTAATGAATTACAGCTTGTGAGCTAGTCAACAGCAACAGTTTTAACTCAAACCTACATACCACATAACTTCCTGGAGATGCAGAAGAGTATGGGGTCTGCAGAAATACAGAAGCACGTCAAAAAAAAAAAATGAAATAACTGTTAAACTTTCTGTTGGGTGTCTTTGTTAGGGCACTTACAGAATTGGAGTTTGGAGGATTTGGCCAGGGTCTACCCCCACCAGGTCCCCTGGAACACACACACACACACACACACACACACACACACACACACACACACACACACACACACACACACACACACTTTAGTCTTCTGCTTTTGGCAAGCTTTTTTGTTTCCAATTCATTTGGGCAGAGTTGGCAACAACAAGCTCTTCTGTTGCCCAAGAGGTGATGGGAACAACAAGTAGAAAAATAAGACAAAATAGAGGAAAGGTGGCTCCTAGCTCAACTTCCAGACCTCCAAGAGCCAAGAACATACAGTAAAGTTGTAATTAAAAGCTACAAAATGGAAACTGCTGACTGCATCTACCGTAGTGAAAGATTAAGGACGTTTGCAGTTTCCCCTTTAATGTGGCGATGTAATTTACATTTACACTGTGTGTGTGTGTGTATTACATTATGTAGACACCACTCACATGTTCATGCCAGGCATCCCAGGACCAACCAGGGCATTCAGTGGTGGTCTCATCCCACCTCCATAGCTCTAAAAAAAGACGCCAAAATGCCCTCCGTTACGCTTGCATGAGAACAACTATCAGAACCAATGCTTTGTAAAACTCCTCACAAATCATCTGGTTCCATACCTGGGGCCCTAGTGGCACCATCCCTCTGGGTGGAGTCATCCGCTGCATTGGTCCTCCCATATTTGGATGTCCTGAAACACAGAAATACATTCAAACTACAACCAGTCATCAGTTTGATCCAGAGCAGTGCATTCAGGACTCAGGATTTGTCCAACTGGGGTAAGTTTTCTGATCTCCAGTTGGCCATTTTTGTATTTTACACCTTTGTCTGGACATTGAGTGTTTCAAAACCCCAGGAGGACATCAGTTTCTGAGCTGATATGGTATGTGTTTGGGTGAGTGAGTAGTTTATGTAAATGCAGGTGTACTAAAAGAAGAGATATTTTTATTATTATGATCAACAAATCCTGTGAAGAGACTAAACTAACAATGAATTCATGCTTGCTAACAAGCATTGTCTGTGTAGCCACAGACTGATAAAGCTTGGGCCTCCATGCCGTAGAACTTCATTGTTTATTAAAAACACATTAAGATGTCATACTATTACGTTTGGTGACATATTGCGTGTATCTTATTCCACACATTTAATCAAAAATAAGTCAGTGCAGCTCTTCAATGTGTTTATTAGACACGTGAGCAGTGTGGCTCTACAGATGTCAATGTCAGCCAGTCCACACCTTTGGTCCCGACTGAAATAGCGCAACAATTATTTGATAGAAATGAGGTTGACTTTGAGAATTTGAATTTGTTCAACACTTTCGTTATGACCAAATACCGTAAAAACTAAAGATTCCCATTATCCTGAACTATACTTCGAGTTTAGTGCTAATTAATCAATGTTAACATTTTAAGATGCTAAAATAAGATGGAGAATAAAAGCATGCTGACAATCAGCATGTTGGTCTTGTCATTGAGAGTGTGCCGACACTAGTATTTTGGTCAAAGCACCAGTGTGTGTAAGTGCAGCTTTACAGAACTAGTTAGTGTGGGGGTCGACTCTTACTCATGTTCATAGTTTTGGGATGTCAGTTCTATGGCAAAAAGCTCTATCGGGCTGTGTCTCCACAGAAAATACTTTTCGGTTAAAATAAAAGATCCATATACCAGTGTTATTTAATAAACTGGGTGCTGACTGAGCACATGTGCTGTAATACCTCATGTCTACTGCTTGTGCATGCCAGTGTGTACGTCTACCTTGCTGTCTTGTGGGGTCCATTCCACTGGGTAACATAGGCTGGCTACCTGGGACTCCTCCAAGTCCCTACAGAAGGAAGAGGATCAGCAGCATCATAATCACTGTCACACAGGTACTGTCCATTTCAACTATCCACAGTTCTGTTTGCTGCCTGCAGATGTCAGTGTGGCTCTTACCTGATTGGGTAATCTGAGCGGTGGTCTGGGTCCTCCAGGGTATCGAGGTGACATAAATGGCTGGAGAAAAAAAAAAAAAAGCAGAATAAATGCAAGTTGAAGAGAGTCTTTAATACCTTGCCCATGCCAAGACTGTAAAACAAAACATTACATACTTAACAATAAAGGAAAATGTACTGAAACATAGTATCTACATACTTAAAATACTTTAAAGAATGATTAAATTATAAGACAAATCTTCAAGACAGAATATACTGTCCTGGTGACAAATAATAATATAATTTTTTTTTTTTTTACAATCCTTTTCATAGAATCAAAAGTGGTGTACATGTATGGAACACTATGGGAAGTTTTTTTACTCTCCAAAACAGGAAACCCAGCAGAACTACTGCATATGTCTTCTGTTGAGTTTTGGGCTAATTTTTCACTTTTTACAGTTTCGTGACAGCAGGGTCGGGAAGCCGTGCATTTTCATTGGATTGGATAGATGGAAAAAGAACGCGAGAATAAAAGATGAGGTTTGTTAATAATGATCTAAGTGTATGCGTCAACTGTGTGCAATTTGGCAGCGTGTGTGGGAAGCTCTTTTGCAGCTGTGAGTGGGTTTTAACTTGTCCTCACCACAGACAGTAGCAATGCTGTTGCTATGTCTGCTGAACTGATGCCACTGCGGTCAGAAAAGCAAGTCTGCGGGGTTGGAGAAGCAATTCAATAACTTGCCACTAGAGGGCAATGGTCCACTTGTTTTCATCAGGCCCTTTCCTTTATCATCCCTCCTCTCATCTCCCAGCTGTGCTCAAGGTCCATCAAAGGAAAACAGCGACAGTATTTTAGGTCTGTTTACATACTATAAGGATTTAAGACCTTTTTTTCATACACGCATGAGCAAATAAATGCAAACAATTAAACATAGAGAGTTCCTAAAGTAATTCATTGAATGAATGAATAAATTAGTTGTGTTGGAAGTTAGATATACTGTATGTATATATACATATAAACACCAAATTTGGTTAATCACAAAATTCAGCTGTACATTCTGTGATATTCTCTGACCTAGTCCATATGCAAATATTTTTATGGAACCTGAATGAAGACCTGGCAATCTGGTAATTGTTGCATTTCTTCAACCGATAGGTCTCGACAAGAGCCTGTCTTCAAAGAATAATTGATTTTCAGAAAGAGATGGAAAAGGCTGTTCAAACTCAAAGTTTGAGTTTTCTGAAAGCGGAGCTGAGAAATGCCTATGAAGGCCATTGATCTGTGTGTCAGATGTGAGCGTCTGAGTTTGACTGATAATGACGGTTAATCAATGTACAACTGGCAGAGTCCTTCTGATGGAGAACAGAGAGGATCTGAGGTGAAGCTGCTCGTGTGACGTTTTCTTTGCATGAGATTTATTTCTCCTGTCAGACTCTTGTCTCTCTGTTTTGAGAACCACAATGGTACACACAGATGAATTAAAATTATACACATATGCAAAGGTACTGTACGTTAATACACACAGTTAAGTATGAGTCAGCGAGCTGAAGGAAAAGCTTCATGAATTAAATACTTACATATGGAAAAAATATTTAAGAGTGTTGTTTATTACTGTGCAAGTCCACATAATTGTTTCTTTCCTCTCTGCACTTGTGTGTGTGTGTGTGTGTGTGTGTGTGTGTGTGTGTGTGTGTGTGTGTGTGTGTGTGTGTGTGTGTGTGTGTGCGCGTGTGTGTGTATGCACCCCATACCTGAAAGAATCCTGGAGGGACTGGCCCCACTGGCATGCCCTCTCCTGGGGGCAGGTTCGCGAGGACGGGGCTGGGAGCTGCTGCAGCACTCTGAAAGATGCAAACACACACAAAGGAACAATTAAAAATCAACTCTAACTAGTCTGCAGATATTCAACACCTCTTTGCTCAAAATTGGTGGAAAGTAGCCACGCACATTTAGTCAAGTACTGCACTTAAGTACAAATTTGAGGTATTTTACTTGAGTATTTCCATTTAATGCTACTTTATAGTTCTACTACACTTAAGAAGTATATATTGTACATCTCACTCCACTACATTTACTTGACAGCTTAGTTATTTTGCAGATTAAGATATTACATACAATATAAATAACAAGTTTATGAAATATGATTTACTGTTAAGGATGAAACTACCCAACAGAATATAAAATAATTCAAATCAGCTGGAAATACTGCTGCTACTTAAAAATCAATGTATCAGTAAAAATGATTCAATAATATAATATATAATGGTACAACAGCCACTGACGAATTCGGTCTGCATTATGAGTACTGTACTTTTACTTTTGATACTTTAAGAACATTTTCGTAGAAGCGGAAGTATTTTTATATTGTAGTATTGCTATTTTTACTTAAAGGATATGAATACATTCTCCACTACTGTTGCTCCGTCAGCACCTCTCCTGAACATGACACCAACGAAACAATGCAAAGGTCATAAAAACAAACAAAAAACAAACAAACAAAACTTAACAATCCAAGGGTCTTCCCCCATGTCTCACTTGCTCTCTCCCTCAGTGGGATATTTCCTGTTTCTGCAGATGCCCTGCCATGCTGGTCCAGGTTTATTTTTATACCTTGTGTTTTTTGTTGTGCTTGTCCCAGACAGGCGGCGCTGGCACATTTCAGCACAGTCTATGTCTGCTTCCTGTCGCATTGTACTACTAACTAACCACCCAGCACCGGCCTTTCCTCATCCTCATTAGGTATACAGACCAGATAGCATGCAGTGTGGGAGAGTGTACCTCCATATATATGATAATGTGTGAACAGTGTGCACATAAAGCCAGCACGCCTGTGTCTGTGTGATTTTTTTTTTTTTTTTCAGTGTCTGCCCACTCTGTTCTATTTCTCTGATCTCTCCTCTCGCTTTTCTCTCCCTCTCTGAAGGCATCGGCTGGGTGTAAAGAGCTCCAGTGAAATTCACCCACAGTCTCTGAAGTTTCCGCCAGCTGACTTTTTAGGTCAGACAGGAACAAGGTTTAATCAGAGCTGAGATAAAAGCGGACTGACGACACTCCTGCATCCTGCTCTACTCCACCCCGCCACCTCGCTGTACCCCCGTCCTCCCTCATTCTCCTTCGTATCTACCAATCGTTAATGTTCGGCAACAGGGGACAGGACGCCATGCAGCTTTTTGATTCCATATTCTGCTGCAAACAGAGCCTGTATTTGTCTCAGCAGATGAACGTACAGATGGACACAGATGGATATTGTATCTCCTTGGTTCAGTGGTGAGAGACTGGATTTGGTTTGTTTGTGTGTGCTTTTGTCTGAGGGTACAACATCATGCACAGCATCAAGTGTGTGTTGTGATTCTGTGAGAGTTTTTTCCCCTTTCTTTCCCTCTTCCTTCTCGCACCCAGGATTACCCAGAATGCCTTTACCTCCCTGGCAGCCTGGAGGTCTGCTGAGTTTGCCTTCACGCACAGAGAGAGAGGGATGGAAAGAGGAGAAAAGAGGACAAAGCAGAGATTATGAGTGTGCATGTGTGTGTGTGTGTGCGTCTGTATGTGGCGGTGAGTGTGTGAGTGCACATAATGTTTGTTTGTGCGGGAAAGGGGGAGGAAAAAAAATCTACCTGACCTGCTGACAAAGCAGCATTTTCCAAATACAGCAACAAGAGAAAAAAAAAAGAAGAAAAAAAAACCCCGCCAGGATATATCCCTGCCCCAAAACCAGCAACACCCTCCATCTATGGCAAACAAAAACAACCCTGTCAACAAAACTAACTCCTCTGGTACTGACTGTCTCTCTTGATTATGACAAATCAGATTAACTCAAATGACATTAGAAAATGAATGAATCACACTGAGAGGGTTCACAAAGCCTCTTTAGGAGAGAGCCTGTGAATCTTTTTTCCAGTTTGGTCTTAAGGTACCACTAAGCTGAAGGAGTCACATGGTCTGCATAGTGATGCTTATGTAAAATTCGGGCAACGGCATCTATAGTACTAGTCTGAGACCTGATTTGCCATGTCTGTACGATTAATATGAAGCTACCGCCGTAGGCTTGGTTTAGCACAAAGACTGGAAACAGCTAGCCTGGCTCTTTTCAAAAGGTAACAAAATCTACCCACGGCCCCCTCTAAAGCTCACAAGTTAAGATGTTTTACCTGATTTGTTTGATCTTTAAGTCTACAGTGTTTCAGTAAGATTTTGGCATTAACACTCTAGTTGCTGTGTGCATGTAGCCTAATAGTACTAATACTCTATGTAATACTAATATCTTTTAACATCTGGCTAAGAACAAAGAATGTAAATTACAATTAACTTAGGCCAATTTAGCATTTTTATTTTATTTTAATCAACAGGCCTCATCTCTGCAAAATGAACAAATTAATTGAACAGTATAACGTTATCTGCATAAATGTTGGTTGACAAAATATATTTAAGGCCATTTAAAAACATTATTGCAGTTAAATTGTTTTTCCATCAGAGACCCCTACCAATTTTATTCAACTGTAAAGTACAATATGGTTAGCCTGGGCACCAGACGAATCTGCAAGCTCATGTTTTATTTGCTCTGGCAGATACGTCTGGCACCTCTCCCATTCAAACTGATTTCCTTGGTACTGGCAACACTGTTGTGTCAGGCGAACCCCAGCCAACCCCCAGTATATATTTTGATTTTCTATATTTTACTGAAGACCTAAACCTTTAAAAATGTTCACAATCGTATACTGTTGAATGCAGTATCTGTTGAGATAGCATAAAAATTACTGTAAAAACTGAATTACACACTAACACACGGCCTGAAATCTGTGTTATACAGTACTCAAGCACTGAGAAAAGAATCTATTAAGTCTGTTCAATTGGACTGATGGGTATGATAAAAATATGAGTGCTCATTCAAAGTGTCGGTGGCAAACAGGCGATAAAGCTTAACGATTTGTGGACTCATGAATACTGGTATCTGTACTGGAAAGAGTTGGTGTTTATTTCAACATTCAAAGAAATGCTCCAGACTTTCAGTTTGAATTACCTTTATCTACTGACTTGTGGGTAGTACTGAAGAATTATTTGAGCAACGTTTAATGTTTATTCCACTATTAACTACTTAGTATTACCTGGGTAACTGTCAGTAACAGTTACATTAAACATGCTGATGTTCTACGACCTTTACTGTACTTCCCTGATTCATAAACTATGCTCATGTTGATAATTGTTGTTGCCAGTGAGATCCAGCTTCATCTGTGTGACCACATCAACGTGGTGCAATTAGCTGAAATTAGCAACAGCGACACAGCGACCAGGAAGTTAATCTTTATTGTTGGTTGTCATTCCTACACTACAGTAAATTACTCTGAATCACACTCAGCAAATTCCCGTGAGCTACTGCTGTTTAAATACTGATTCACAGCCAAGCCCAACACATTCCAGCACTTAACCTTTGTAAACATCAAAAGCACACAGATTGTTACACACTGTTAATGGGTTCATCATTTACACTTCTCACACATCAGTGTTTACACTTTTCTGACAAGGCCGAGTGAGAGGAACAATGAGGTATTGAGCTGATGGCGTTACACATTAACACACTGTATCATTGCATACTATACAATGGGTTGATTGCTGATTCAATTTGTGAACAAAAATACTTTAAATAAAATAAGTCATTTTAAAGCAGGTTAAGGAACAGGAGCCCTCCTTTGCATCCCATCCAAGTCCCTCTAAATTATCTGACCGCTCTCTTTTTCTTTTTTTTTTAACAGAGATCCCACAAGGGACTTGATTCAGTTTTAAGAATCTGAAAACAAGACAGTCAATTCATCCGTCTCTCCACTCAGCAACCCCATTACATTAAGCCTTTTGATTTCATGAGTCATTGTACAAATTGTTCAATGATTTGCTCTTTGCGGCCTCTTGTGTGCTATGATCCCTACATACGTAGTTACTGGTGTTGTACCCAAAAGGTTTTTGTGATGTAACCTGAGGCAGTGGAACGGACCTTGCATGTCCTCAGACGAACACCTGCATCTCGTGGCAAACTCATTTGTAACATAAATTATTCAAACCACCACCCTCCAGGAGAACACTATAGTATACCAGACATACACAACAAGATGCAGTACAGTAACATCACTGAGCACGCAATAAAGTACACGGCCCTCCACAACGACAAAATGTCCAAAAAGTAAAGAATATATATGATGGTGGTATAATATTAATGTATAATATAAGATTACACAAACCAACAAAAAACATACCAAGAAAGGCAGTCAAAATGTGTGATAAATGTATCACATGTCAATATCAAAAGGACTTTGCATGAGTTAGAGGTCAAGTTATCCAAACACAGGTTCATAACAAAGAGTAGGAAGACCTCAGCCACCCCTCTGCCAACACAGTGCTACACACATCGTACAATTTTTCCATCTGAAATGACGCACTTTACATATGTAAGACTACATTGCTTTATCTTATCAAGAATCATTTTTCTTCCAAGGATTGTGCAACGAGCGCTGAGACAAGAATTGACTCATTATGGACAAGACAAAACAGAAACAGTGGACTGCAGACGGAAAACATTTTATGTTATGTGATCAAAACATGTTGTAGAAAATACAAAAACTGGTAAAGGAACTGGAAATATTGAAATGTAGTGCAATTACACTATAGTTCGCTACTTTACAACCCAATCAGACTTTCTCCAAACTACATTCACAGTACACTAATCCCAGCAGACTAAAGAGCTCAGTAATACTTAATGAGATAACTCGCAAACTCTTTCATCCCCATATGTTTACCGATTGTGTTTCTCGTTAATGTGTGTGCGTAATGCATGCATACTTTGTGTGTGTGTGTGTGTGAAGGTGGGGAGTCATTTTCATTCAATACTTCAGAGACACTCAGATTCGTGAGTGGAATCTCAAAAGGCTGTCTGTGTCTATCGTCTCTCTCTCTCTCTGTCTGTTTATCTCTCTCTCTCTCTCTCACTGTCTCAACCTGCATCGGCCGTTGTCTGCTTTCTCCACAAGGCACACTTTGCTTCTCACACAAATCAACTTTGTTTCATTCTTTTGTATTTATATACCACCCCGTAACAATATGTATCCATCACAGTTCTCTAAGTAGACCTAAAGGATAGGGCTGCTGATGTTCTACAGTAAATTTTTTCTGTCTTTTCTTGTATATTGTCAACAAATTACAGTGTTGCCAGGGTAGCCAAAGCCTCCTTCCTCTATTGTTGTCAAATAACTATTACATACACGTTCCTTCATTATAGGCACTGTAGTTTATTGTGAATCAATCCCACATACAGTACAGTACACTGTTCTGCTGCAGTATATACTCATTAACCACCTAAATGTGTATTTATATAAATAGATATAGATATTGTATAGGTATTTATATCACCAACAAATGCACTATGTACTCCTGTTTGAGTAGCGTTTGTAAAAAAAAAAGAAACTACTGTGCCAAGCTATTTTAGGAAATTGCTGAGCCTTAAAAAAAAAATGAAACTAAACGATTGTGAACAATTTTTAAAGATTAATATCTTTAGAAGGAGTGAATGGGCTTTGGGTTGGGAACAACAGACAATATAGTGAAGTCTAACAGTATTAGGAGACACACTAATACATTAATGGTTTTGGTTATTCAATGGGATTTGCAAAGAAAAATATATAGTAGACTTACAGCAGCTTTATCCTTTAAACTACTTGTCTGTCAAAATATTTAATTAAGCTGGAACCAACTTTTCCATTGTAAATATTCATAAGCCTTGTACAAAACAAGCTTTTAAATTGCTTGTTTTGTATGTTCAACAATCCAAAACCTAAACATATTCAGTTTACTATGATATAAAACGCAAAAAAGCTGAGACAGAGACAATTAAGAAGCTGGAACCAGACTAAAAAAAGATTACTTTTATCAACTAAGCGATCAATTGTTTCAGTTCAAATTTTTAACACTGGTGGGGTGTGGAAAGTTACCACTGAGTCTCAAGGCCACCCCCGCACTACAACAGGATCTACAAATGACACACCACACAGGAAGGAACTCCGTCCCTCCCCTCTTTCCCTCTTTCCCGCTCCCTCCATCCTCTCAAATGCCATTAGTCCACTTCCTGAACAAGGGAGGGGGGAAAATGGAAAGAAGAGATGCTACTAGTCTGCACACACACACACACACACACACACACACACACACACACACACACACACACACACACACACACACAGTCACAAGCAAAATACACACTCACATATGCACATTAAAGTGTAAGAGCGGAAACACAATAAGATAATTGATTTCTGCATTAGTGTATATGCACAAAATATAACTCTGTCAGTCACTGTCAGAAGCATAACTAGAGTTTATCTATATCTATAACTAAAGGTTTTAACTAAGAAAACACAGTCAGGTGGCACAGAAGTAAGAGAGAAGAAGTATGTTTAGCAGAGATGAGAATGGGTGCTCTGCGTTTAACCATGTATTATTCACAGTCCCCCGTGGCGAGCAGAGACAGATCAACACGCTCCACTGTCCAATCCTGAGCCAAACTCACTTTTCAATTTCAAGGCAGACAGGCTTAAAATCACCCTCTGGCATTCAGAGCTCCCTTTCTTAACCAAAACATGCCATATGTTACACCAGTAAAACACAGCGGTGAGTGGGAAAAGTGTTCTCTCTGTGCACTTCATCCCAGATCTCTGCTGTTTAGCAACAACATCTGCCTGAGTTCAATCTGCCAAGAAGAAAAATGTTATGTGAGTATACCAATGTGTTTGTCTGTTAGTTGCATGTTAACATTGAGACAAACCCAGGTTGCTTTGTCTGATATTCCAATTTCATACAACATGGGTCATGTTTTAGTAGTTTTGGCACTCATTCCCTTTGATAAGTTTGGTAAATATTTGTCTTATTGTAAACAAAGCCCAAGAAAAAAAAAAAACAAAACAATGAAATTATCCTTTTTCTGGCTAATATTGTCTGTATAACAGCTAAGCACTGTAAGCTACACTTACAGTAGGGGCTGCATGGATGAGCTATTAACTGAGGTGTCAACGTAACACAGTGTACCACGTGTCTACTGAAACATTTCTTCTTTATGTGGTATATTTATTCCCCACAACAAAAGGATCTTCAAATGCTTATGCAAGAATCCATAACAGTCCATACATTTCTTAATAAAGCCAATATTTTCACCAATACCTAACAGTTACATATTCCTTGGTAAACTACATTACATTGCCCTATCTTTAGGAGATGGCTCCTACAGTTTGTGTAGCCTGATATAGCTTGTTCTTCTGTACCAAAGACCTCTAGAACATGGAAACTGTAGTTTGTTTTGAGACAATCCCACAACCCCTTCCTTGCTGCTGTTCAGACTCACTGGAGCATTAAATGTGTCTACATCCATGGCAGAAAATAGTCCGCAATAATTGCACTATTTACCTAGCCTGGCATCGCCAGACAAATTCACAAATGCGTATTAGGCTTCAACTTCTCAGTTTATTTTCAATTTCCAAGGGGCGTTATCAACGGACAGAGACAACCAATCATAGCAACAAGAACTTTTACCATCCAGTCCGTTTAATACTGCCGCTGTAGCCGGCCGTTGAATGCTCCGTATCGGCAGCCGCCATCTTGATATTTACAAAGATGCTTCAGCGGTGCTCCTCTCTGTTGGTCATCATAATAAAACCCGCCTCATACTAGATAAAAGCTTGTGATTGGTTCGCCTGACACAATGGCGCTTCCAGTACCATGGAAATCAGTTTGAATGGGAGAGTGGCCAGACATATCTGCCAGAACAAATAAAACATGAGTTTGTAGATTCGTCTGGTTCCCAGGCTACTATGTTTGAGTAATGTTTGCTAAGAACTACAGGCCAGTTGTTTAAGGTAATCACTGAGCCTTAATTAAAAATAGTATAAGATTGTGAACATTTTTAAAGGTTTACGTCTTAAGTAAAATATGTTAAATCAAAATATATATTAGGGGTTGGGGAGACCCCCAGTCTCCCCTCCCCTCAGAATAACTACTGAGTTCTGTGGACGTGGTGAGAAAGAGTTAAGATGGAGCAACACAGATCTCAGACATTACTGTGGTACAAATAGTATTGATGGCCACAACAACAAAAATAAGACCCAAGCTGTAATAAACCATGATTTTCCTTCAACAAAAAAGATAATCTGAGTTTGACAGAAATGGAAGAGGCCACCTATTTCAACCTGCACAACATCCTTGGCTGTCAAAGTTCATCCTCTCCATCCCTCTACATCTTTTCAATCTTCATCACCTTCGGCAGCACATTATCCTGCACAACAGAGTTCCCACTAGCACCCGGGCACTCTCTAGTGTAACATTACAGGTGATTACCAGGTAAAATGGCAGGACAACGCTAATCTACTTGGTCTACCCGGGTGATTACAGGTTGGGTGATATCAGCTGCACAGAGGTTGACAGTGAAGGGATGCCACTGGCTGTGTTTCCTTTATCGCTGATGTCATTATCGACCTCTGTAAACATTTCTGAGGCTGCGAGGAGCGGAATAATATGTGAGGTGGAGCCGCGGGCTGATGCACTGTCAGATACACATACAGAGCTGAAAATGATAGTCACTTTGGTGCTGGGGAGCCACACTTCTCCCACCACTATCTCACTTGGTTCAACGACACTGTGGGAGATAAGGGAGATGGGCTGAACACAGAGGAGAGGGAAGTGAAGAGAGACACAGGGAGCTTTAAAAGCCACAGCTTGAAATGAAGGGGAGACTATGGCATGGTGTTTTCTATCTGGCAAAAGACAGAATATTGATTTACCTGATTCCGCAGATTTTGTGATCTTTAACATTGAATCAATCCAACTCTTTTAAAACTTATCACAGTGCAAATGCAGAGATTGAAGAGTGTATTGGAATTGGAAAATTGGCAGAATTGTTGATACTACTACTACTCATTAATCTAAGCCACAAGAACTAATGAGAAGTCACTTTCTGGGTCTCATCTTGCAGTCGCTATAGTGCTAGAAGGGCAGACACAAGAGGCAGCACGCGATAAGGATATGGGTGTCTACAACAGCAAAAAACCACTGGGGTTAGTTGGGGTCAAAGAGATAACGTGCCGGTCTGATCATGTCAGCATTCTCGCTCTGCCCTCCTGCTCTCCCGCCGTAGTCCTGGCGCAACTTCTACAGCTCAATCTCTGGATCATTCACTATAATCCCTTTCACACACAAGGTTGCTGCTGTGTAAACTTTCGCAGCATTTCTACAGCTTTCCTTCCAGATGGGTCAGGGAAGGCTGGGTGTTTAACTACACATTGTCCAATGTGCAAAGAATGGGCTCACTTTGACTGATTTCAAACTGAAATATTTCATTCCAGTCTCTTGTGAATAAATATTTTAGAAAATTTAAATTTAGACTCCAGTTAGAATTAAGGAAAAATATTCTTAAAGCTTGCTGGGCGAAAGCTGCATGTGTGAAAGCTCAGATAGCACTATAACACCTTTTCTCAGATGGTTGCAGACACACAACATATGCTCCTGGCTAAGCCCCTTACTTTCATAATCAATAATAATAACTGCAGTCAAACTAGAAACTACTCTGTATGCCACAGCTCTATTAGAGCTTGTTCTCATTTTTACACCTTCTTGTCTTCCCCTGCCCTCAGTTAACCTCTCCCCTCCACTCTGCGGCAACTCCTCGTCTTTGCTCCTGCCCGCTGCAGATCAGCAAGGCGTGCATATGTCAACATCACATTAACACTCCACCTCAGCATGTCCAAACACGCATGTGACATGACTCAGCTTAACAGGCCAGTGGAAAACATACTCCTCAGAGACCAGACGGCTGCGCGCAACAGGCCAGTGAAAGAGGAAGGAAGACGATAAGAGACATAAAGAGGAATGCAGAAGGACAGAGAACAGGGACAGAGATATGCAGAGGGGATGAAGAAGAGAAGAAAAAAAAAACTGCTGATGCGAAATAGAGAGGATGAAGCAGCGAGGGGGAGAGTGAAGCATGGGAGGGGGAAATGGGAGAAACAGTGAGCGATTGTAATGTTTCCCTTTAAGAAATGCAGAGAAGTAGCGTATGAGCAGCTCAGCACAGTAAGTGTTCAACATTGAAATTTCCCATGTTTTCTTCTCAAATTGTTGAAGATCGTGACAATCATTTCCATCTCTGTCAGCCTATGGAAGTCCCCGTTCTTTTCCTCCCTTCACTCCGCTCGCTCTTCATTGCCATGGCAATGATGTTACAGTGAGTCACCTCTATATCTCCCTCCTCCTCAACACCGCCAAGAAGGAACATGGGAGCGTTAGAGAGAGAGAGAGAGAGAGAGAGAGAGAGAGAGAGAGAGAGAGAGAGAGAGAGAGGAGATAGGGCTCTGTTTCCCTGGAAACAGACTGGGGGTCTCCCCAACCCCCATTGGTTCTCAACTGGTTGGAATCAGCTTGTTACCCACAATGTTTGGAGCCAACAGAGTCTCTGTTTCTAGGTTGTCTCTGTCCTCTCTGTTTTGCTCTGTCTCTCCATATGCATGCACATACAAACACTGGTCAAAATTCAGTCTGCATTTCATGCCACTGAATCAAGCCGTTCATTCTCAGGTTTGTTTAATGCTAATCCATAATTTTTGTAACTATCGCAGTCAGGAACGACTGAATTTGCAACTGATTTCCTGAACAAATATGAGGCAGTTTGCTGCACTTTTTGTATTATTTTGTGATAAATTACAGTAATGTTCAAAGATTGCAAGCCCACAGGAAAAAACTCATAGTTACAGAACTAACTAATAATCTGTTAATAATTACGGTTTAGCAACAATATGCAACAAAGGCTTGGAAACACAAGTTAGTTGGTAGACTGAAGGTTAAAAAAGTTTTGCTTAGAAACAAACTGGTGGATTTGTGTTGGGAGGCAGCTCTGCCTGAGAAGACGACTTCAGGGGATACAAAGCTCCCCTCATCAATAACGTAGCTGCAAGGAGGTTGGATTGTTGAGGTGGAATATAGATTTTATTTGATCTGGGCACCTGAGAGTGTCTCTGAACGGGACTATTTTATGTAAACAACAAGCATTCTTTCAATTTGACCATTTCTTGTGAAATAGTTTGGAGGCACAAAAAAAGTTGAATAGACCTGCTAAACATTATACCATAATCTTGTGCCCAAAGTGGACATTTTGGCATATTGGTGGCACAGCAGAAAAGCAACTGTCCAAAATAAAGATGGTTTATCCTCTTGGGAGCATAAATGTGCTCAGTGAATTTCATTGCAATCCAACCATTGTGTTTTGACAGTGCCTGGACACAAGTGGCCATTTTAGCCAGAAAACGTTGACGCATATTGCCATCCTTGAAGTGCTAAAGAGAAATTAAAGATAAACATATTAAACACAAAATTGCAGCATTTTCTATTGCAACTTTCTGGGAAGTACTGTGTGTTACTGGGTTATTAAGGTTGCAGAACATCAGTACTTAGAGAAATGTGAATCCGGGCTGAAAACCTATTTTACGAGTAAAACAAAGCTTGTATCAAGAAGACCATAGAAATCTGAAAATATGTTCACGGTCAAGTGTGTATGAGTGTCCTTCCGTTTAGTGTAACGACACACATTCAAGTTCCTCATTGCAGAACGGAGCAGTTTTCAGTTAAACCCCAGGGTCGCTGCAGCTTCCTGTCCTTCAGCCTCACACAGACAGTGCAGCACAGTGTGTATGCGCTTGTTTTTTCTAGAGATATCAAACACTGAGAGTGCATCAGGATGTTAATGAATAAAGCAGTCCTGTGTGCTGTTACATATTTACAAATGTGTGTATACTTTAGCTGTGCAATGAAGACAGTGTGCTGCTGTTAAATTGAGCAGTGTGAATGCATTTCCATGCATGATTGAGAGAGTATGAATGTAAGATCCAGCAGCATGAAACGGAGCATTTTTATCAAAGGGGGTTGCTCTTGGCACTGCCTCTTGATCTCTTCTTCCTCTCTAACTGCCGTGTTCCTGCTATCTCCCACAGTGATGCCACACAGTGATACCGGGCTCTCCATGCTTTAAATACCTGTAACAGTGCTGCCTATCTACAGCACATTTTGTGTCTAGTGCTCGTGTTCTAGTTCATCCATCTGTCACCCTCTTTGTTCATTTAAAGTCATTTAGTTTTTACATGCAACCAGTGGGGTGCAGCACTTTTTATTGCACTTTACCAATTTACATTTTGTTTCTCCAAGTAGTAAAATCTTATAACAGTGGTTCCCAACTATTTTGTTCATCGATTTTTAGTCATAGTAAATAGAAAATGGACTGTTGGTGAGACAAAACAAGACATTTGGAGATGTGAGTCTAAAACAGATATTTCTCTACTGTGAAGCTTAATAAACTGCAACTCAAGAAAACACAAATTAACATTATTTCTTTTTAAGGGGGTCACCAAACAAATATTGAAAACCATGGTTTTAAAATATGGTTAAAATGACCTACTTCACACTGATATCAAAACCCCATCTATGGGCTAAAAATGAGTATTGAAAATGTGATTTTCATTGGACTAAATTAAATTGGGTCATCCCACTGGCATATTTGAATTATTTTCACATTTCTCAGAATTTTGTGGGACGTATATGGGTAGAAAATTTACCAGCTAGTCCGTCTCACTGTCTGTCTGCATTCCAGTTTTTCTAAATGAATGCCAATCTTCGCGTGTCACCCTGTGAGGCTGCATGCCCGGCTGATTCTGCATGTGTGGCCTGGTTCCCTAATATTTTCCTACTTGTCTTTTGGTTGACTGAATACCATCTAAATTCTTGTTTTTTGGGGCTTTATTCCATCACACATTTACACACTAATGAGGAAAAACATGTAAAGCTAAAAGCCCAAACAGTGTGATAACACTAATCGTACATGTTTAGGCCACTGCAAAAGAGTTCACAACCACCTCCAAAAATATTCATAATAATCAAGTCAGGACTAACTCAACCAACGACTTGCTTCGGTTAATAATATTCTTATCTGGAGTATACACAGCACAAACAGTACAACTGCCAGCCACTGATAATCTCCTGAAATCAGGAGTGAGTTGTCTTTCTGAGTGGAGTTTTTTTCTAGCAAACTCCACATATTCTTCAAACTCGTCAGGCCTTCTTCTACCAGTACTGTTCTCTAAGCTATAGACTGTCTCTTCCAGAGCTTGGAAGAATAATCCGCTGTATGTAAATGTGTATAGTTTACGTGTATGAATATTCTGCATATTCACAAGTGCCACAAAGAAATACACAATCGTGCACCAATGCTCTTAACAAATTTATATGAAGACATTTCTATTTCAATTAAATGGACCACTTTTCAGTACAGCAAACATTTTAAGGGACTAAATTTCATAATGTGTTAGAAAAAATGCCACTAATATGCTCAATTTTGTTTCCTCAGGTCTTACAAGCAATTTCATGCTGGCTTGATTCTTTCTCGTTCTGCTTTAATTTGCCCATATTTTGTTAAAGATCACAGAAATTAGTGTGGTTGTTCTACCAAAATCAAACTTTTGTCCCAACTGTTGTTCCTGCAGAAATCAGTTCAAAACAAATTATAATCATATTTCCCTCCATTGATTAATTATCCTGAGACACTGCAATATAGCTGCATTATAAATGCATTCATGTTAGTGTATATGCTGTGCTAAGATGTTACAGCTATGTGACAGCTGGCAAACTTTAAACTCACAATAAGAAAAGCCTGAAATGACCCGCATGGATTGATCTCATAGATTGGTTCGTCTCTAATATGTAAAGCTAGCCATTTCCAGGCCACGCATGAGAATTTAAAAATAACTTGTTTTTATGACTTCATGGCCCCTTGCAAATGGAAACTGCTCATTTAGTATCAACACAATTTACAAAGCACTTAACAGAACTGTAAACGGGCTTTCTGATGCCTGAAAAGCCTCGTCTGAGGATGGAAATCAATAACATTGCATCTCTCTTCACTTTGTTCATCAGTCATTTCTTTCTTTCCCTTTCAACATTAGATTACTGGATTAAGATCCTAGAAGACCGTCCTCACACACTCAAATCTGGGGATATGATCGACATATACAGTTTGCAACCACATGCGCAACACCATGCGCATGTCAACAACAGAGTAACACTGTTAAGACAATGTTTCTTTAAAATCAGATTTACTCAAAGCCAATTGTATCTACAGCAGGTGGTTCAAACTGGGATAGTGCAAAGTGCAAATCAAGTCAAATGCATTTTCACAATTCCATCAATTATCAAAGGAAAGGAACCCAAAGATGATCTGAATGAACTCCTACATCTCCACGGCATTAATTAGGGCTTCACTCAGTAATTAGCTATCTGAAAATAATTACCATCAAAATGTCTGATTACAATCTCCATCAGTCTCAAAGTCAGGAGACTGAAAGAGAGACACCAGCATCAAATTAAGGCATGTTACTTTTTCCACGTTGGCCACCGCAGTTGTCCCCTCATTTTGTTTTAATTGAGCGGCAGATATGTGGGTAGTACCTCTGATTGGATCTGAGATGCAGCGCAGCATTGGAACAGCTGATTGAAAGTGACCTTGGTCTAATTACAATTGGTCTAATTATAATTCTCTGATTACATCCCTGCAGGAAATGTAAGAATAAGTTGCTGTTCGCCTATGCTAATGACACTGATGATAGATGATAGATTCTGAATGATTCCTGAACTGAATTGATTCTGATCAGATAAGAAGAAACAACAAGATACTGTTGTTGTCATCTTGAGCACAATTAGATTTCATTATTGTAAATGCGTTTTGTTTGTTTTTTTGGTGCTGAGAAGCGTGAAGCGTTGAGATTAATAAATCAATCAAAATAGGAATGTCTGTCTTTCTGTAACTGTCTCTCTTTCTGACTCATTCTTTCTCTGTCCATTTCCACGTTCCCCTGTTTTTGTCCACCTCTCTCCTCCCCTTTCCGCCTGTCTCCCAGGGCTGAGGTCGTACTGCCCTCCAGCTCCCTTCCACGGAGCCAGGATGACATCATCACATAGCTGCCTCGTCCTTGGGAGTGCCTATTCATCACCCTGATCATCATCGCCGGCATCAGCAGCATCACCTGCGTGTGCGCACACATGCTGTGTACACAAGCACATACACCTACTGCAAGAAGATAAAAGAGAAGAGAGCCCCCATCGGCTCTGCAGGATTGCAAGCCCAAAGGAAAGAGGGAGAGAACCACAGAGAGGGAGAGAGAGAAGAGGAGGGACGATCCTGCTGGGGTAGGCAGAAACCCCTGACCTGTGCACTTCCAACAATACATCTCAATAAAACACAGTACAGACAAATCTGATGAGTCAGACTTCAGGCTACAGAGAGGGAAAACAACAACATAAAAAGCAGACCCCCACCCCCCCACCACCACCACCATACACGCGCACATACACACCAACACACGCACATACACACCAACACACACACACACACACACACAAACACACACACACCCACTTCGCAACTTCCCGCGAGGAGAGCCGTACTTCCTCTCTCTTAGTCACCAACTAATCTAAAACTTCAAGCACTCTGGCACTGTTCACTGTGTTCCGGTTACTGGATGGTGCATGACTGAATCAACCAATGCCTTGATGTGCGGGAATTACAGAAGTGAAGTGGAGCCACACTGAGAAAACACAGCAATAAACAATGTTTCCACCACATGGGCCACTGTCTGCCAGCCCAGTTTGCGCTTCAGCGTAATGTGCTCACAATACTTTGAGGCAGAGATGTGTGTGTGCAGCAGTTTAGAGCTGTTCTGCTCCGGTACAATACAAGTAGCAGGTACTGCAGACCTTAAGCAGTATGTTCACTACACTTCTTTTTCATGCATTCAATTAAATACCACTTCAGAGGAAAGATTTATAAGGAGACAAAACCATCTGACAAGGCGGTGAAGACAAGTTGCAGCCCTATGATAACCAAACAGTGTTAAGTACATTGTTCTGGGATTAGATGTGAGAGACTGATGAAGATTGGTGAACCCCCAGTCTCAACTTCATGGCAACAAAATTTGCACCTGTTCTTATCAGCTCTAAATCTTCAGCCTCGGTGTTTTTTTAAGCGCCTGTAGACGTATTATCGTAATCAAAACCCAGCAGCAGCAAGCCACTTGTAGACATCATCCACATTGACCTTTGCATGATCTACTAAGCCGTAATATTTCAAACTGTGTAATTTAAAAGAGAGAAGCAGGAAATGGAAACACTGGAGTGAGGTGTTATCTGCATTGCTTTGATGAGAATTGGTCAGTCTTGGATTGTCATTTTAGCACTTTCTCATCATCAATATGAATACTATGGAGAAAAGATGTTCAAAATGAAATAAATAAAGGACATTATGATTTTTTTTGGTATGACTATATACAGATATAATCCATAATAATCCAACATTTTTAAAGATTAGGATTTTTCATCCTGCTTCCTTTGACAATGACAGTTTACTGCAGGTCATTTTTTTTTTTTATGTCTTGTTTATTTATTTAATACTTAACTATAATACGGCATCCCCTAGAATAGATTCCTGCGCTACTCCTGCGCCATTGACTAGGAAGAGCAAAGAAAGCTACTTCAGACTCACATAGTCATGGAAGGCCTTGGCCTCACTGGAGTGTTCACATGTGTCTCTTCTCTCCGGAGCCGCACAGTACAGGTCCCAGAAAACACTATAACACAGCGAGAAGAAAAGTCAGGGAGAAGAATGATGACAAAAGAGAAACATTAAAGCTTGACAGATAAAAATAATAGTCCATTTTACTGGCAGAGTAATCCAGCATCGAGGCAATAAGTATGATTCTATTGTCATCACTGGAATACACGACTTTAGGTGACTGCGTTCAAATTTGCAAGTGGCAACCTGAGGAAGAGCTTTTGGGGACAATTAATGAGATGAGGATAAATGAAAAGCAGGGGGAGAATGAGGGAGAATGATCATTTTATTTAATACTGTCAATGATGGAATGGAGAAAAACAGCATGACAAGGGATGTAACTTGAATCATTAAGCACAAAAACACTCACCACCACCATGAGTGGAGGAACCCCGGAGGTTCTCCTAATGTGATGTTCTTCTCCCATCGGATCTGGACAGACAGATGAAGAGAGTGAGAGAGACTGAGTGAAACATATTAGCCATAAAAACACGCCCGACATCTGAATTACCTGCTTTACAAGGTTGGAGAGGGTGCAAGGGAATTCTTACAACACATGGCATTATGCAATTATATCATGATTCTTATGCCATGGATTCATAAGTGGATAAGTGAGTATATGTGTGCCTGAAAGCCTGCCTGTTCACAAGTACGTGGAAGAGTGCGTGCAAATGTGTGTGTGTTTACTGAGTCAGGGGATGTGCAGAGTCTGAGGTCAGAGGCATGTACCAGCTTGAGGAGCCCAATCAACCCTTTGTACAACCCACACACCCTCCAGTCTGCTCCTCTCACACATCATCTGTCCTTCTGCTTCCAGAGTTTCATTCACTCTCTTCCTTTCTAGCCATACTCATAACGTCTTTCTATCTATTCTATAAACGTACAAATTGTCTGAAATCAAGGAGCCATTGTTTCTCTAAAATGACTTTGAATTCGGAGCGGTGAATCTGCCTCAGTTATCACTGCAAACTGCATAATGTGCTGTGCCAGAACAGAGAGATTGACAGACGTAGCAACAGTAACTAAGGGGGGCGGGGCTTTGCAAACCATCAGCTCCAACGTTCCGAGGACCTGACGGACACTTGAGGAAGGTGAAGCATTTCGATGACCTGAAACCTCAGTCAAGGTCAGTGACTGACATGAGCGCTGATATCACCCACAGTAGGGATGAATACATACAACTGATGAGCAGATGCATACAAATACACAGACGCACACGCATCCAGCAGACTGAGCAGCAGCTGTGGGCAGCAGCCAGCCTCCTCCTATCAGACGATGACGCTATTGTTTAGTCTGCCTCTCCTCTCCTCCATAAACAGATTTACATCACTCTTTCTCTCTGACTTTTCAAATGATCTCATGATCATTTATTCAATTTCCTTTACTGAAATGTTGCATATGGGTTCAAAAAAACCACCTGCTCTACTACCAGTGTGAACAGGAACCAAAATGCTAAAATAACAGGAACAAACCGAATCACTGCACTTTCAATCAGACTGTCCTGACCTCAGCTGCGGATCAGACACAGTGACTTAGAAGGAATGCCTTGCTTTGAAGTGTTTTTTTTGGGGGGGTCAGGAATTGCCTCTCTTTGTTTATCCCACATGCTTTCAGTCTAACTTAGCAGTTCCAGTAAAGACATCCGTTAACTTGAAACATTATAGGCAGCCAGCAATTTCCATATGCACCATGACAAAGAAGGATTTGCTCCCTCATAATTGCTCAAATAACACAAAAAGATGCAGAGCGGGCATGATAGCTCTCATTTCTGACATTTGATTGGCTGTAACTAAATCCAAGCACGACTGCAGACAGTTCAGGTCAGGACACTTTCTAGCGTGCTCCCTTATTCCCCCTTCATCTGGAATGCGTATAAGAAAATGGCATTGACTGTGCCCGCATATCCTGTCTTCTTGTGGTCTGCACTCCCAGGAGGTTCATTCATTTACCTTCACCATGCTAGTGAGATCCCTTTAGCGTGATTACTGGCAGATGTAGGCTGTGTGTTGCAGCGACTGCTCTCGTTGCACTGACGACTGAGATTTAGGAAAGCTCTACCGTTAAGAGTTTAAACCCATATGAATAAACTTCAAACTGACTTTATTTCAACCGCTTTTATTCATGCTCTCCTGTTTTTTTCTCCTTGTGTACTCCGTTAGTGTTTAAGTGTATTTTTCTTATCATTATTTGAGCCATCAATTTAGTTTTGACACAGGGTTGCAAGGTTTCTTGTTTCCTGTTCTTCGGAGCTGTCTGTTTGTGATTTGGTATTTACGTTTAGGTATTCAGGTCTGATTCATGACTCGTCTTTCTGGGCTCTTGTTTCCTGAGCCTGAGGATACACTGTAAACAGATGTGGCTGATAAAAAGTGGATAACAGGCCATTAAAACCATGTTTTACTCCACCCCACTATTTCAGCAAGAGCAACATTATGGCGTAATGTTTACCCCGTGTGTTTGTGTGTGTGCGTGCGTGCTCCTGCATGCACGCCCTTGTGTATTGTATACAAGTGGCTGTGTTTATACTTGTTGCACTCTTAGCTAATGCGTTCCCACACTTGAATACGACACCGCCTATCCTTTTCATCTCCCACATCTGCGGAAGAGAGAGCAAGTGATATGGCGGAGAGGAAAGGGTGTCAGAGAGTCGGAGAGAGGTGTGTTTGCACATGTGCACGAACGCACACTAAGTCAGAGTGATGAGAACTGGTGCCAGCTGATGATGTAACCTTTTCCATCCCCCTCTCTTTGTTCTCCTTTTCCCCTGGCCAATGTACAACAAGCCAATGTCTTCTACATTGTAATTTACTGTCATTTACAGCAAAGTACTGGAATCAACCGACCTCATTTTCACCCCCTGACCTTTTTACCTCGGCAGAATTAAAGTGAGGACAAGCTCGTTTCTCAGGAAGAGCAGTGGTAGAGATAGATCAAGAAGGGAGCAGAAAGATCTCAAAGAGAAAGCAGGGGACTCAGAAAGGATGAGAATGAGATTGAAGGAGATCGACTGAGACGCAGCTGCTGAGTGGATCAGAGAATGATGTCAGCCAGGCTGAGCATCGTAACTCTCCTTGTGCTCCGGCTCCAGTCCCCCTAAATGCAACACTAACGTTAAAAAGCCAGTCTGCTGCTACCGACCTGTTTGCTCAGCACTGTAAAGCCCGGCTAATTCAATTAGCTGCTACACTTACTGGACACACTGTATGAGGGTCAGACCACCCTTCAGACTGGACACATAAAGTACGTGGGCCGTCCCCTCCGACTCACACAAACACACGTACAGCATGTTTGCGACTTACCTCTGAGAGAAAGGTCTGTGCGGACTTCTGTGCTCCTACATGCAGCAGGTACTCGTACACATACAGAGCTAACCTGCACATAAAAATAAAGAACACAGTGGGAGGAAACGGGTCAGTTGTTCATCAAGATCCAAGCAGGCAACAACAGATGTTAGGTGAGTAAAAAACAGGATCAAAATATGAGAAAATGGGACATAATAGAGAGGGGAGGCAAACAGGGTGTACATTAAGAGAGAGACGGTCTTGAGTGAAGATGTAAACAGTCTGAGTTTTACAAGCAGCCTCTAAACATTTGAAGATTCACCTTACATGGTTCTTTCTTGTAAATGTTTCCTGACCATCTCTGCCCAACTTTGGGGACAGAAAACAACTGCTCTAGGAGCTAAGACAATTATACTTCCTACTCCATATTTAAGGTAAATCCATACTTAAGAGGGAGTTGCTCTCCAGATCGCCTAAAAATAAAAATGAAGGAGCCTACGCATGGATAGGAAATGCCAAGCAGCTCCGAGATGCAATGTGCAGTGATGTGTGAGGGCGTCGCAGTCCGTTACAAATCTCATGGGAAACGGAAAGGCGCACACCAGCCTGGGAGCACTAATCATCCTCCGAATGCCAAACAGGCAGGGCAACCCTTTAAGACAAATTTGAAATTCACCGTACAACGTTATGCTGAATCTTAAACGCACCTGTTTGAAGAACAAACAGCATGGTATAAGATAAGAGTAGGCTTGGTCGGACCGCGCTGTAAAACACCTCACCCTCGTGCCTATTCCACACACTTCCTCCCATGGCTTTGATCACAGTAAGAATTAATTACAGGCTTGATTTATTAATCAATTCTCCTCCCAGTGTGTCTGTGCTGGTACTAACAGCAACTTAGAGAAGGGGGGGGGGGTGGGGGGGGGTGGGGGTGGTGGTGGGTGCTGATGATCTACTGGGTCTATAAATACAAGATAAACATTGATCCACAGGAGATCAATAGCAGATCACACCGACTCCTAACGGCACCCAGTAGATTTGGACACGAGTTTGCTGCAACTACATGTAGTCACTGTACATGAATAATGAGATGTTTGTCGTGAATTTAACAAGGTGGATAATGAGCAAGTACGTTTTTGCTTGATCCTCACATTTCCCTGAAAATCAATATAAACCAGGTTAGGGGTGATTGTGATTCGTAAGGTGCTTGACAAACAATACTGTGTATTATGCATTTAGCCATATTAGAAAATACATGCTCAGTTAGAAGTTGCTGTACTGAGGTCGAACATTTCAGTTATACATATAGACACAATATGGCCTGGGAACCAGATGAATCTGAAAGCTCATGTTTTATTTGCTCTGGCAGATACGTCCCCCTCTCCCATTCAAACTGGTTTTGTCAGTACAGGTATCTGGCCGAGCCAATCACAACCATTTATTTTTTATGAGGCGGGCTTAATACGATGACTGACAAAGAGGAGCGCCGTTGGGGCATCTTTGTAAAATATCAAGATGGCTGCCACCGATGCAGAGTTTCTACGGCCGGCTACAGCGGCAGTATTAAACAAACTGCATAGTAAATTTTCTCTAAAAGAAGAACAAACAACTGCACTTAAACATTATGTTGATAAGAAAAATGTGTTTGCCATACTTCTGACCGAACGTACTGTGCAACAGGATGACATTTCGTTGCTCTGATTGGTTGTCTGTGCCCACTGTTAACGCCCCTTGGATATCGAAAATGAACTGAGAGGTCCCAGACTAATACGTATTATTAGTCTGACGACGTCAGGCTAGACACAATATGCAGTAGATACAGAAAAATAAAGTTCAAGCATGACACAGCACAAGCTCTGACCTGGACCTTGGTGTGTCTGCGTGTGTTTGTTTTTACATGTGTATGATTGTGTGTTGTCAGGTGTGAAAGATGGTCACACCGGGACAGCAGCTGTCCTACAGCCCCCACTGAAAGATACTATCAGCCTGCTGTAGCCAATCCAGACTCCTCTTCTATCGAGGTAAAAATAAACTCCCCAGACAGCCCTGTCTGCCTGTCTGAAGATGATGGACTGCACACCTTTCTGCTTTGCACACAGGTACTCGGTCTCCTCGCCCCTCCCCCTTCCTCCATTTCCATCTCTGCTCTTCATCACTTTCATCTTCAGCTTCCCCTCCTCTTCCTCCTCCTCCTCCTCCTCTCTCTCTGTGCCTTTTCTGTCTTGATGGAGTTGCTTTCTTTTTGCACTCTTTTTGATAAGAGGCCATGTTTGTTTAATGATAAAGGGATGAAGGGATGCCGCAGAACCTCTTCCTCTCCATCCTTCCATCCCTTTCTCTCTCCATTCCCCCCGTGGCCTGGCAGTAATGTTTAACCAAAGGCATAGAGACAGAACATTTCACAGGGACAAAACTCTTGACACCTCGACAACTGAACATGAATAAAAGATGCGGCCATTTTTTTTTCAAGGCATTGTACAACATTTCTAGGAACAAACTTGTTCAGTTGCTCTGTTCTGCATCGTTTTCCTGTCAACCTGTCTAAATCTGTCACTCTCCCCTGTTAACCCTAACATCAGCAGAGCAGCTATTTATTAATCCTGAGAGATTTCATGTATAGGCAACAAATACAGTCACAGCGATGATGACGAGTCTGATGGACTGCATGAATGAATGCATTGTGTAAATCAAGAAAAATGAAAGCTTGTCTTAGGCATGCACTGGCCTGCATCCAGCCAGCTATCTATTACCGCACAAAAACACAACCTCACTCAGCAGCTGCCTTTGAAGCAGACTGAAAGGTTTGACCTATGATTGATTTCACAGGAGCTGTAAGATGTGACCTCTGGCCCTCATACAGCGAAAGGGTCGAAGGAAGTAAGGAAAACACAGGAAAGGTGGAAGGACGAGGGCAGCAGCGGGGAGAAAGGTGATTCAGTGAGAGAGAAAAAAAATGCATTACAGGGTATCAGATGTAGAGTGAGCAGGCTAATGCAAGTTTTGGAGTAAAGATGAAAGGTAAGAAAAAACAAAGGAGGTCCTAGTAACGGTTTAAATACACTGACACTTGAAAAAATACACACATAAATCAAACCACTCCCTTCTCTCCCCCTTCTATCTCTTATTTATTTAACACACCAACAGAGGCAGAGTTGAAACAGGACTGATAAGCAGACAGCAAAGCAGCATAAGAAGGCACTTTGTTAGCATTCAATGTCTATTGAACTTTAACTCATAATTGCTAATTTCCTCAAAGACGAGTGATAGACTTTGAAAACACTAAACCCCCTTCTTGCCGCTCTCATTGTTCAGTAACCACTTGTTCAGCTGAGCCTCCCTCTGATAAAAAGGCACCCAACTATGTGGGACTCGACTAACTGACAGAGTCAAAATACTGAGCGGAGATAAGGTTTGAGGATTAGAGGACGGGGGACTGTTCAAGGTTACAATCATCTACATTTCACACAATAAAGTGAAAGCATTACACAGATTCTCTTGTCATTAAATAAACTGTCACTTCAAATAATCTCTGCATTAAGATTGGAGGTAAAAGTGCTCAAACTGAGGCAGCCAATGCATTTTTTAATGGTTTTTGTCTCCATATTAGTCCCTTTACATTAAATCTCTTTTGGTGTTTGCCCTTGCTGTCGGACATACCCCAGAAAATTGAAGACATTTTTTTATTTCCTACCTGTCTACGATGGCAATTTGTGTTGTAAATAACAACCACTTTACATTAATCACAACTGCAACCAGGATGATTGAAGAAATCAGGTAGCTCCCACTTTGCTTCCTCTTCCTAAGTGCCAAACTGTTTGTGTGTGTGTGTGTGTGTGTGTGTGTGTGTGTGTGTGTGGGGGGGGGGGGGGGGGGGGGGGGGGGGGGTAACAAATGCATGTTTGTGAGGTAGTGGTGGTGAGTGGGTACAAGTGGAGAAGGTGTGGCAGAGGGGGGAACTTTATGATCCACACCTGACCCTTTTCTCCTTCAAATTCAAGTGGTTTTGTCTCCTGTGAGTCACGTTTAATTAAATTCATATTTGCAAGCGACCCCCATCATAGCTGCTCTTGTAAATCTGCACAAGACCAGACAGCCGGGGAGGGTGAACAGTCAAAGACTGCGTTTAGCTTAATGAAGGCAGCAGGCAGAAACAGTGACCAGCTTCTATGTTGCCTCATTACTGATCCGTACTGAGAGGAGAGCGGGGACAGGAGAGTAGCTCGGAGCTCAACCACAGCCTCATCTTAGGCAAAGACACGAACCGATTTTCCATGATCAGCATTTATGAGCGACCAGTAGATCACTGCTAATCTAATCTAATTTACTGCCATGGCGATCAAAGTCTGGCAGGGTTTCAAATCACGACAGACAATGGCTTCAGTGATTGGATTGGCCTGTTATAGATTAGCTCCAGATTATTTCACCCTTGTTAAAGATGAAATGGCAAAGTGATTTTTCATCTGATCTGAATCAGCATGTTAATTGACATATTTACAAGACTTGCTACTTTGCTGACATAGCCTAATAACATATATTTGACCAGGAAAATCTAATTAAATGTTACATTTTTGAAAAGAAATTCTTGCCAGTAAACATACCATTCCCATCAGGGATGCACAAGTCACCTGTATAATAATTACAATAACCCATTTCCACAGTATGTTTTATATATGTGTGTGTGTGTGTGTGTGTGTGTGTGTGTGTGTGTGTGTGTGTGTGTGTGTGTGTGTGCGCGCGTGTTCTTATACTGCATAATTGGTAAAACCATCAGGTATAAGTCACATTTATTCTTTTGTACATGGAGATGTTCAATTTTTGTTGGTGTTGGGTGTGGGCCCTGGCAGGAAATCATCTCTACCCACAAGAAGGGGTGATTACAAACTGTCTCCTAAGCAGCACTTAGAAAAAGATGCCGTCTGAGAAAGATGTCTTGTCCATGTTGGTACCTGGTATGTAATTATCACAGAGTGTGCTGAGTGCTGTTTATTTATGTCAAAATACATGACTTCAGGATATTTGAACTTGCAATAACTTTATTTTCTGGCCACTTGGGGGCATCGCAACGAGCTGTAAAAACATCACTGTCACCTCATAAAGCTGATATAGCAAACTGGTGGGCTTATTTACACAACCAGCAGACGCGGATTAACATTAGCGTTCACTCAGAGTCGTGTTTCTGGGCACCCGATGAATGTCACTTCTTTTACCTCACGTTTCTCTCCACCAACTCCTGCAGGAAATATCTGGCTCTTTAGCTGCTAGATGCTCCACTTTCTTTACCGGCTACTTGCTGACTGAGTCTGACATTGGGTGCTGGGCCGGGGGCCAGCATACACTGGTCCTTAGAGCTATTTTGCTAGAAAATCAGTAAAGTTGCAAGTTGGAAAATAGACTGTATAAAAGAAGTGGACGTAACCTCTGTGACGTCACCCGTTGGTTTGTGAACGGCCGTTTTGAAGCCTTGAGGTCGGCGATTTGGCCGTCGCCATCTTGGTTTTTTGGAGCCAGAAGTGATGTTAGTCTGACGAGAGAGTAGCGCTGCCTCTGTCCTGGTTAGAATTCCCCGTGCTAACGATTTGTCTATCACGCGGTATCCTCGCCGCCCCGACCTAAGGCATGCGCTGCTTTATTGTCTATTTTCGTGTAAATGTGACCATAATTTACTAAATGAACATCATGCTGTACTGAAGACTTGAAACTAGCGATTGAGACCATAAACTCATTCAAAAAATGTTTACTGAGGTAATAAATCAAGTGATAAGCCACTTGGGTTAAACACTGTGTAGATCTGAGGGAAACTACGATAGAGTCGGGCGATTGCCTCTGGGTTAATCCCTACCTTTTTTTTAATCCATTGCTAATATAAAAATATTCATTATAGCAGCTTTAAGTCCAATTTTAGAACAGTTATATAGCTGCTGCTATATCATAATAAGTGAAGCTTATGACTTATGACTATACAGATATGCTGAGTACCCAATCATTATGATTCATCAAATGTGGAAATGTTTCATTAAAATCAGATCAGTTCTGTCTGAAACATGACAGCTGAAATGAAACATTGGGAGACTACTGCAACACATTAGCACAAATGACAGTCACATAGTGCCCCTTTTAGACCTGTTATACACCTTTCAGTGACACTCGTTACACTGACAGTTGCGGTCTATATGAATGGGTCTCCATGACCTCGGTTGATTGTGGGTCAAACACTACACTGTGTTACTCTGGTAAATTGGCATTTGTAGTATATTGAAGGGGAATATTGTTACATTTTATTGACAATGAAGTGAAACTTATGTAACTCACTACCTGAGAGAGTTAGAAAATAGAGATAAACAAATATGAAAAATGAAAAGTTGTAGTTGCAATTGTTTTGCAGTTAAATCTATATCTATCTAACAACAGTTGCAGACTAGAATCTCTGGATGGTGTCAACCAGGAATTCACTTTAACACATGTTCAGTAGAGTGCATTATACACAGATTTCCTGTATTAAACAATAGCGTAAGATTTTAGTCTCCCACTTTAATTAACTGAAATAGGAACAAACAGCCAGGGAGTGAAACATACCCCTCTCTACAATTCCACCATGGAGGAAAAATTACAGAAAGAGAGAGAAAATGAGAGAAAGAGAGTGATGGGGTGACAGGAGCGCAGCAGAGAGAGATGAAAGGTTTTGGTGAAGAGAAGAGAGTGAAGAAGGGGGATTAGAGATACAGAAAAAAAAAGGCAGATGGGGAGGATGGAGGTGATGGGTGCGAGCGGATGAGCCCCAAGATGAATACTCCTGAGATCTGTAAACTTTCATATTCTAATGTTGAGGATTCTCTCTGAGCGTTGTCTCAGTTAGCCAAGCACCCTGCTGTGACCTCCTTCTGCAAATTAACACAAAACCCTGCAATGAAAACAGCCAGGCTAAACTAGACCTGATTCGAACCACTCTCGAAGAGAAAAACAAATGACTACATGCTGTGCTGAAAACACAACATACAGAAGGGACAGAATGAAAGGTACATAGGCATACTATGCCGTAGAGAATGCACTGAATTTAATTATATATTTATAAATGAATTTCAATGGGTTCTGTGTGAGAGGTAATAACAATGGAAAAGTAATCCTAGATTGAACTAAGGCACAGTCAGGAAGTTGAAATACTGTAATTATCTCCTGGATATGCTTACCTACAATAAAAGACTAAATTGCTGCCTTAAATCTCTGCTGTGTGTGTTCAAAGCAAAGAATAATGTTAGTAAAAGTGACACTGAAGAATCTACTGAGAGCTATAGTTTCTTTGAAGCACTTTGCTTTCAAGCGAATGGAACACTTTACAGAATAATAAAGCAATAAGGAGAAATAAAATGACTCCTTAAAATTTCCCATGGAAATAGCAGTAACACCTTACAATAAATTAGACCTGCCGTAAACTCCAGTTTGGTAGAGCTCATAAAATTTAGCTACAGCATAATTTTCAATGCTGTGCCTGTATTTTGTGTTGTTGTTAATCAAATATCCCATTATGTGCTGTTCATTCAGTGTTAGTGAGAGTCTACTCTTTTTTGCTAATGAAGCTTTTGGCATATGTTATGTCATGATTTTTGAGACGTTTGTCTTTGTCATGTTGAGTCATTTTGCAGCATATATGACTGATGCAATTCAGGCAGTGACAACAGTAACCACTGGTACAAAGGCAGCTACCCAAAACTGAGTTATATTAAGTTGAATACAACTTGGCAACATGCATTAGGGGTCAGTCATCAGTAAAACAAGGCTCATTCATCATTAAAGGCTTTACATGTAGGTACAAAAAAGCTAGATAGTTCTATAGAACACCAATAGTTGATTTGTGAGGCTGATACAGATATCTGTATTTGGGAGTTTAAAATATCCAATAACGATATACGACAGATAATAGTTTTAACATAAACATAATGTAAATGAACAATCATGATACCCATCGAATACAAACACATTAAAGTGGACATTTTACAGTGTAAAAATATATCAGCCTGGCACATTTATCGGTCTAGCTCTAATGCTTTCGGCTTTGACATACCGTATATAGATTTACACTGCTGGGCTATGTAACTATTTGGTTGTTTCTGTTATTTTGCCCACTCCCTTTATAGTAATCATATGATAAGACTGGCTGTCCTGCACGAGGCAGTGGTAAAGACCTGTTGTTTACTGTGGTTTACTCCTTTATCCTTGCCCACTGAGGGCACTCTCCTCTCGTGATATACTGCAGGCCGTAAGAGCAACAGAAATCACAGACACCCGTCTTTGACTCAGAGGTAGGATCATCAACATTATCATCGTCGTCATACCCCGTCTACAGCGAAGCCAAACAGGCCCTCACTCAAGCAATCAAGCCGCCAAAAGCCCGCCATCAAACAGACCCCACCTGTGGATGAGGAGAGCGTTGGCAGCCCGGGCTCCAGACAACTCTGGCGAGAATAGAGAGAGACCCCGCCATAAAAGAGAGTGAAGCGATCAAGCTGCTGCCCCTGCTGAGGACAGCCCTGTGTGTGACAGCCAAACACTTTCCCTGATTAATCAAGCCTAGCAGCGGGGCTTTATGTGCCATTAAGAGCCTTGCTAAATGACTTCACTTCATTCATTAAAGTGGAGCATCCTCTGCGGGTAGAGCGGGCCATGCTTGCCAGACAGACAGACAAGGGAGAGCTGGGAGAGAGATGGTGGTAGGGCAGCGATGAGGGTGGCGGGGGCACTGAGGCAAGATAAACAACGACAAATATAGACCCATTACAATGCTGAATAATTCATCTTATACGCAGGGCTTCAGGAAAACAACAGAGGGAAAAAAAAAAAAAAAAAAACAACAGCGCAAACATCCATGGGGATTATTGAGCCTCTATACAGTGAAGAGCATCTTCAAAACAGGGCTATTTATTCACACACCTTGTCTGGGAAAGGTCCAGTGACAGGATCATGGTCAAATCACTTTATGTGGAAAATCAAGTTCCAGTGGACTAATCTGTGATGCATTTTCTTTAGGCAAAAAGTATAGTTTTAATAAATCTGTACAGTGGACAGGTGCGAGTGTAGTAACTGTTCGAAAGCATTGTTAGCTGCATACAGTCGATGCTTTGTTGGCGCTATTCTTCTAACTTTTCTGCAAGACAATACGTACAGTAAAACTCAAATAGAAAGTTTGAAAGAGGCAAAGAGAAAAAAACTAGGAAAAAAGGAAGATTATGGAATGCAAAGGCATTGATACATACTGATAGTATCGAGGGAAGGACCAAGATAGGTAATTTACCAGTCAACAGAGAGATAAACGTGTAGCGATGGAGAGAAAGATAAAGCGATTAAGATTAGCAGCAACAAGAGGACTAGAGGGTCGAGAGGAATAGAAAGAGCAAGGAGAGAGAAGAACAGGGAGACAGACGGAGAAAGCGAGCTAAAGAGAGACAGAGAGGAGGGAGAGAGTAAATGATTAATGAAAGGAGCTGGGAAGCGCAGCGAGGGGAGGTCAGGACAGAGCAGGATATGAGTGATGCTGCAGCCTGTGAGCAAAACTGAAAAGGACAATATTATGAACATGCCTACTGCTGTCACACACCTTTATCAGGGAGGATCTCTGGGAGAGATTGAGCTGGTATTAGGCTGACACGTCACTTTAACACTAGATCTGCACAACTGGAAGTGAAGCCCACTTGCAAACACTGTGAGAATAGGAGGCCGAATGGCAGTCTGTGAATTTCTCCCCTTTTAATTTATAAAGATAAGACAAAAACTCTGCAACAAACAACCATCAACATTTAGATGATGTATTATTCAAGTGCGACAAGACTGTACAAAGACTTCCATTAGAGTCCTTCAACTTCTGAGGATATCTCAGTCCAATACATGCCTTCAATTAATCCCCAACTGACAGTGTGCTGTGGCTCTATCGCTGGCTGCTTGCTGATGCATTTCTAATTGGTATTTTTGCTGATGGTCACAAGTTAAATCTATATTCTCCATTACCCTTCCACTGCCTCCCCTGGGGTTTCTCTAATGGCTCCTGCTAAAGGCAGAGCACTTGCATTGAGACATTCACATAAAGTATATTCTCTCTGACGCTGTGTAGACACAGGTTCAGTGCATAGTTGAGAATTGGGAGGAGCAGTGAAAAGTTCACTCCAGCTTTGAAGATTAACAAAACACGCGTCATAATCTCGCATGGAAACAGCCTGAGGAGAGACACTCATACTCAAATAAACTGTGCTTTATCTGCTCATGTTCCCTGTTTCGTCTCCACTGAGATGGTCTCACACGCTGCTTTGCTGAGCAAATGTTTGTCGAAGCCTTTATCCCTCTCACTTCCACAACACATAGTAAAGCCCTTAGTGGAGCATTGGCTGGGTGACAGGCCTGAATGCTCCAACACCAACTTGGCAAAGATCGGCGTAGCCTGCGCTGGCTGAGAACGGTCGGGGTGAACGGAGCTGGCTGACCTCAGAACTGTGTGACAGGTTGACCAGCCACACACATAAAATATCTATGACTCTACGCAGGTGTCTGATAAATAATGTCACATGAGTAAGCGCTAGAAGGATAATGATATTGACATGCAGCCTTTTACTGTATGTCCTGTAATCATCTGATAAATTTTTTGCAGTTCACAAACTGAACATGCAACACCATGTGGCTGTGAACAGTGAAGTAGCTTTCAGGGGAATTTTCCTCCTGCAAAGAGAGGAATTTGCCTGTAGAAAGGTGAAATGTCATGCGTAGTAGTATAAGTCAAAAGAATGAAGCTCATATCCTGACGGTGAGGAAGACTCCTGCATTCTTTGGCTCACCTTAGTGTGTTTACTTTTCATTAACTAGAAATCCCAGAATCCCCCCTGCCCCCTCCCGCCCCCGGGAGAGTCCAATGCAAGGTGAAAATAAATGCTTGAAAGACAAATATTAAAACAACAAACATTATGACATTATAGTGTTTGAGTCATAAAGATGAGTCATTTTTGTTTCCTTACATTAACATATTTGGTACATGTTTTATAATGTATAATATAATTGGCAAACCAATAAATCAACTAGGATGCACTACGTTTCAATAAACAGTGACAGATTCTGAATATGCTTTTTTGATCCTTTATGAGTGAGGAGAATAATTTACTCAAGTAGAATAATGTCAGCTCATGTGGTAACCCAAGCTACACGATGAACAGTACAGAGACTGAAAACAGCCAACTTATCAAGATATTCTGACCACAACTTCAACTGTAGCTCAAAAAGACTACACCCAAACCTGGTTATCATCGAATGTGTTGGGCATGAAAAATAGACAGATAGACCACAAGTCTAACAGAAAAAGCAGAAAGTAAAACTAAATGTAAGCTAAATAAGATATAAACCATATTCTCTAATTGAGATAAACAGTTGAAATGTCTTTGATGGAGCTGTTAAAATGAATAATTGTTACATAACTTGAAATGAAAATTATAATATATAGCACAGTTTAGATGAGAAAGAATGTTTCACCTCAACTGAGTTCCTGCTTCATGTTACTAGAATGGTTGACGTGAATTAAACTAAAGTCGCCTTGATGATGGCATAAGAATATTGATAAAGTCATCATTTTGTTTTGTGTTTGTTTAATAGTGAAAATACTGAGTGTGAGTTCAGTGAATGGTGTGTACCAGACTATACTGACTGACTGGTAGCAGCTCTGGCAGGATACACTCCCCCACTCACATCTTGAAAACAGCAAATTAGTGCAGCTGCAATTAAGACTTGAACGGACAATACAATAAAAAGGAAGCCTGATACGGGCACAATCAGACAAAGTGAAACCCTTCTTGTTCTGTCAGCAGTGCAGAGACTGTACTGTCTCACAGAGCAGACAACAATGCCCAGGGCTGAGATAACAGGAAATGCCAGTTTATCAGAGAGAGGGAGAACCAGCGAGAGATGGTGAGAGAGCGTGATGGGTAGCTCACTGTTTACCAACAGACTAATTGAGCAAAAGTCCAGTAGTGTCCATTATATAAAAATCTTTCATTTACACATTACACACAGATTCTTCTACAAGTGAAATTTGTTTGTAGAATGTGTAAAGTGGATAAATCAAATAAAAGCGGAGGCAAATCCATCACTTTCTTAATTTGAGTTCCATTTCATTGGCTTTGATTTGTTTAGATTGAGTCACCTCTCGTGGGGAGTTTGTTTAATTTCACAGCTGAAAGAACACCAATGATTTTTAGGAGTGTTTTTCTTGTTCAACTTTCTCTACAAGCTATTACAGTAAATCTTGAATGCAACACAGCCATAAAGCCCAGAATATTAAACTGTTGTTTACAGAAAGAGTTTGATGACAACATTTAGTGATCATACAAGGTTAATTACTGTATCCTTTTAAAGTCTATTTTCAGAGTTTCATAGGAAGAGGGGAGTTTAATGGAATGTGAGTGTTGAAGCTACACTCAGCAGTTGTACATGTAACCAAAAAAAAAATCCTCACCTCTGTATACAAAAACACTGTTGGAACACAACAAAATAGACTAAATATTAGAAACACCTCTCAGCAGAACGCAAAACATTACAACACGACAAGGGCAGCAACTAACTAAGTAATTGCTTTGTCTATAAAATGTCTCTATAATGGCTCTATAATAAACACACACAACTGACCGTTCGCTTAGCCCGGTCCCCATTTAGTTGCTGTTGCTACGCCTGTCAAGCTTCTCGATCTAGCAGAGAACATATAGAGTTTACAATGATAACACACACACACACACACACACACACACACACACACACACACACACACACACAGTGGGGCTGAGCTGTTTCCCAATTGCCATCCTCTTACTGAGCCTGCCGTACAGTAGTATGCGGGACCTGGTAAGTCACTCTCCTCTCCGTCGAGCGACACACCGCCATTGTTCAGCTCACACAATGCAACATTCCACAATCAGCAGCAACTCCAACAAAACCAGAGGCAGGAGGAGACGACTGGGAGGACGGGTCTGTTTTAATCTTACAGGATTAGAATTCCTTTCTACCGGCTCTAATAGGTCTCTATTCTTTTGAACAACAAAGCTTCGAGATGAGATTAAAAAAAAAAACTGATACAGATGAAGGCAATCTAGAGCAATTTAGGGAGGAATGTGAGGCTATTAAGGCCTGCACAGAGGCTCTAGAGGAAGTACAAGTAAATGACTAACCACTCAGAGAAATACATCTTGCTGCAACATGAGGTTGTATAGCTATAAAATGTATGCACGACATGTCTGTAAATTAATAATACCATATAATAACATCAAAAAAAAACACACTCAAAAGACAAAAAACATGTACTAGTTGTGCTTATTCCCAGTTAGTAAGCTTCCAACACTGTTGCTATCCTCATGAACAGTCCTCCTGTTGCCCTGCTCTGCACCTTGTGTCACTCATTTATCCGCCGTGCTTCTCTGTGGTTGAGAAAAGGCATTCAGTGGAACTTAAAAAGTCAAGAACTCAATGTCAGAGATTTAAATCCTAAGCGAAAGGATATAGTGCCTTGCATTCAGTGGGGAGAAAATGTCATGGAGGACTTTATAGGGATCAGCATGTAGTGGTGTAAGGACGGTACATTTATGGAGAATTAAAGTGAAGAACTCTGTGGCATAACTTCACAAAACAGACGTGGGACAATTGAGGCCAAGACATAGAAGAACGGAGGGCCATGCAGACAGAAGGCACAGTAAGGGAATATGTGTGTGTGTGTGTGTGCAGGAGAGAGAGGGATACAGAGAGAGTGAGAGAGAGAGAGAGGGATACAGAGAGAGTGAGAGAGAGAGAGAGAGGGATACAGAGAGAGAGAGAGTCTGAAGCAGCTCCTAAGCCTGGCCGTCACGCATGCTTAACCTTGCGCTAGCGCCTGTGCGATGCAGCTTGCATATCAATGATGGAGGAATATCAGCAGAGAGGCCTCCAACCAACCTCCACTATACTCGGCAGGCAGGGGAGGCACAGCAGCGGCCGCCGTACTTATACTAGGGCACTTACAATAGAAATGCAAGTTAAACCACACCGCTGGGTACAAGAGCAGTTGTCATATAGTAAATGTGAGTGTGACACAGCTGACTTGTGTTGTTAAAAATAGGGGACTATGATACAGTGCGGGACAGGTAAAGTAAATCAATGAAGATGCGAAAAATGATTTATGTTTCACACATACAAAAATGTTGGACTGCAGATCAGAGACAATAAAAGCAGCAAGCAGGCTATGGGCTTTTCTCAACTGAGCCTATAGACAGTAAGTGTTGTCTTCCACCAACAGCACTTACTTTTGCTGGAGCTCTCAGGTTACAGGAAGCGCTCTGAGGGAGCGTCCCTACCGTGCTGTGGTTTGGAGCAAAGCTGTGCATATTTGGTGTCACCAGGGGCAACAACAAAAAAAAAAAACTTCCTGACAAAACCACAAGTGCTACCACTAACAACACGAACAAAGCCTGACAGCATGGATTGCAGTTCCCAGTCGTGGTCAACAGAGCACACTATGAAATGCCCCCCCCGCTTTATGTCTCACACTCATCCACAGTGCACTCATCTGAATCCTCCACTCCCCCAAATGTCAGCATCTCAATCCCAAAGATAAACCTGATACACTGTTACTATTGCAGAGAGGAAGAGAAGAGAAAGGAAAGACAGAATGTGATAGCGTGTTTCTAATTAAAACAGAAGCATTCAGGGACACCCATGTGGTCCTAAGGGACCAGCACCGGGTGATAAACTCACTCATCTGTGCCCTCCTTCTTTTTGAGGGGAGTGATAAAAGACTTTCAGGATGCTGTGCCCGCTCTTCCTCTTCTTTGCCACATGCTATCTGATGCCGAGGGAGGCCTTTCACTTCGACTCTTCCCGAGGACCCCAAGGTGTCTTGTGAGGGTGCCTCCTACAGGGTCCCCTCTGTTGATTGACACGTCACCACTTTTTGTACCTGCGTCCCCCCCCCCCCCCCCCCGCCTCACATAGCTCAATAAGAGGCCGCTGCTTTGATAGCACTTCTGTGGCAAGTTACATCTCTGGCAGCGGGGATAAGAGAGAGACTAGGAGGGATGCCAGCAGATAAAAGAGGACTTTTAACAGCCTCTATGTGTTCAGCAGGTTAAAAAGTGTTTTTTTTTATCAGGGGCTTGTCAAACTGTCATCATCACTTTCGTTTGAAAACAGCTCTGTATCCCCAGAAAAAAAAAGGGAAAACATATCAGAGCTCCGTTTCCTCTCTGGTTTTTCTTGTAATCCCTGATTGATGCTAATCTAAAAACACTGTGAGGATTAAATACATTGGCAGCAGTTTTAAGTCAGCATCTTTCACTGACCGTCAGTGTTGGTGACAGACAACAATAGAAAGCTGGGATGGTTCTCCGTGTTCTCGCAGTTGTTCACAAGCATCCCATGAGAGCTGGAGAGGCTATTAGCTGTGTAATGATCACTGGATGTTGTAGTTCATACTCACACAGGCAGCGTGACAGACGGACGGAGGTTGACTTTGAGGGATGAAGCATATGGGGAAAGTGCTGTAAGCAGACGGCTCAGATGGGCTTACAGATTAACACACGCAGTATGCTCCTCTATTGACCCAAAGCAGCAAAGAGCGGATACAGATAAACACACATTATCACGCACTTTTATATTGTTCTCTGTGGACTTAAACACGGAGGAGCAGAGCTTAGCTGAAGCTGAGGCCCACCGTGTGGCTCTTATGCGTGGGGTGAGGGGTTTCTCACTCCGTGACTGGACTTGGGCCAACAGAACCAGGTGTGGCCACTTACCAGTGTAAGTGATCCACGGAGAGAGCGAGATGCGTGTAGAGTGCAGAGGTCCGACACACAGCCATTACGGGGCATTAGTCCATAAGGTCCTGCAGGATATCACCTGACCTTGTCTGACCTGCACACAAAAACTCTTTCTCTCTCCCTTTTTGATCTTTTTTTTCCCCATTCAGTCCTCCTTTTTTTTTTCATTTTTTAATCTTTCAGCTGTTTAACTTAAGGTGAATTCTAAATTTGTTCTCCACCATTCAAGTGTGATGCTCACTTTCCATACTCAGCCTCTCATTTTACCCGCCAAGTTGACCAGCGACATATGTTTATCCTCCGGCTATGTTCTTTTGTTCTTGCTCTGACAAACTTCCTCTCTCTTTCCCCTAATGAGTGCGTCATTTCTCAAGGACACCCAATTGCTGTAAACAAACAAAAAAAACTCATCAATTACATTCATCAGGTGGCAGCTGGCATCAGATTCTCTGCACATTCGATTCAAGGCATTGTGAGGATACAGTATGTGCGCGTGTGAGATACTGCTCTATTTTTGTTGTAGTTCTCCTGTAATGCGACTCACTGTCAGAGGCAGAGTGGCAGCCTGAATTGCTTCTGTCGGATAAACACTCCCAGCATGCACTGCTTTGCCTCAGTCTGCGCAATGCTGCATTGGCAGCCTCCTGGCAGGATTCTGAGGTGTCTCGGTTCAGAAGTAGCTGTGTGTGTGTGTGTGTGTGTCAGAGAGAGAGAGAGAGAGAGAGTACGTATGTGTGCAGAATGATGATCCTTACAGCACCAGAAATGCTTAAGTCTGCACCAGATTTATGGTTGGCACCTGAACAACAATGGCACTTATGATAGTTGGACTTTTCACCACTGTGAGTTTGAGCTGCCCCAGGCCACGTAAAAAATAATAAAATGCAGGTTGGACTTTCTAGAAAAGGTCCAAAAAAACTGATACATGCTGTTTGCCTGTGAGACCATGAGAAATGGAGAGCAGCGAGAAGACTTGCGAGCATGTGTGCGTTTTAGCAGTGTTTGTTCCACGATTCACTACACGCACGGAAAAGGAAAAAAAATTGCTGCAATGCAACTCGCTCAGGACCACAATCCCAGAACTATGTGGAATGTGTCCTCTAACTGCCAGTGACTGAAACCTACACTCGTTGAACAACTGCAGTACACAGTCAGTGGTCGTGTACTGTCACTCTGAATCAAAATCAAGTGCAGACCGTAACACAGGTACAGCCGGAGAGAGAGAGAGAGAGGCGCTGTCTGAGACTCAGAGAAAGTGTTCACTACAGGCACACAGGTGTAAAGACTGCTTCAGATCGCCTCTCACCCCGACACACAAATGTGCTCGTGAGGATTCTACTTGCAAACACTCAGTATGATGCTATAAAATATTAAGGACATCTTCCTGAGTTGCAGCCATTGTTGTGCAATTCAAATCTCTGTTGTCTTAATCCTTAAAGGATCAGTTCAAATAAATAAAAAATGACAAATTTTCTCACCTACCACTCGTGGTATCTAGCTAGTGACTGGCACCTTGATTGAACTGGTGTGCTGCTGCCTTATTTTCAGAAGCAGATATCTTAAAACATGCGTCATGTCCAACTATGTGAACGATCTTCATGGGGGGATACCATAAGCGGTAAGTACAATATGTTTTTGTTTATTTATGTATTTTTTTGATTTGGGTAAACTGGTCCTTTAAAACATCCTTTTCTTACTCATCTGTTTCTCTTTATTTGCATATCCTCCTCTGTAATGGGTACAGATTAAATATAGGAAATGAATAAGTGATAACAGGTTTTAGCCACATCTTCAGTGTACTTCACGAAATGTGTGACTAATATTTTGTACAGTCAGTGTTTTCTTGCCACACAATTTATGTAGCAGTGGATATACAATCTGGAGAAATGTCAGGTAGATGGACTTAACTATAATGAATAAAGGATAAGTATGGACACAAATTGCACTTCAGGCATAATTCTTCTATGTAGGAGGAAAAAAAATAGGTAGGTTTTCATAACAATCTTGCAAAAGTGGACACACAATTTCTTAAGAGAGACAAAATGAAGCTTCCTTTATTTTGTTTTGTAATCTCAAGCAGATTTTGCATACTGTAAATCTAAAGCTTTTTACAGCATTTAATGTAAAAAAGAATTTCAAAAAGTGCTACATTTTGTGGTTGTCCTGAAGCAAGATTTTTTATCACGCTATATTACTTTTTATCTCCAAGTATGCCAAGTGCAAAACTACTGGATAAACATTTAACTCTGCAATATACTGACCTGTTGAGGCAAAAAAAGTATATTCACAAAATGCATCTGTAGCAAGGACACACCACACAAATCAGATGCTTACTGCACACACACACACAGAACAGTGAACAGAGTGGCATAGAGGTCAGCTGCATTTAGAGCTCCTCTACATCTACATGGGCGAGACGCCAGAGCCCTGAGTCTGCGGGGGTCCATTCTGAGGTCAATACTACAACACTGTAAACTAATGATCCAGCAAATTCCCTCAGTCCTGCTCTCTCCCCTCCTCCTTTCCCTCAATCTGTTGTTGCCCTCTGTCTCTCCCACTCTCTGATCCCCCGCTGCGCTGCAGAAATGAGAAGCAACTGAAGACTCGGCAGCGCGGGGCCTGCTCTGCTTCTCTGATACACACCACTGATAAACAAGGCTGCTTGTTAAAAGACAAATGAAACTCTGCCTTGTCTGATTTTTGCCTTTCACTGCGTTTCCATCTGGTGTTTTCTTGTCACCCAGTCCTTTCTTTAGACGTGGCATTAACGCCCAATGTTACATCACTCTAGCCTCAAAATGTAAACACAGATAATGAAATGATCTGCAACAACACAGAAGTCTAAATTGAATGTGATGCCAAACAGTAAGATATAAAAGTACCGAAGTTTAGTGTCTGCAGGAAAGCTCCTGCCTGTTTTGATCTCATAAACATCTTAATGTAGATCAGCACACAAAGACAGTGCAGTATCTCTTGGATCACGAACATTTATGAACTTTTTTGAAAAAATCACAACAGAAATGGCAAGTCAGCTGTTCATTTTAACAAAAAAAAAAACTATACTTATCTCCAATATAATCAGAAGAGACCACTGTAGATGGTTAATTTACAATAAATAAACATAGAACTGTATATGTGGTGGAAATGTTAAAATTCAATAACACACACAAAAGTATTATTTCAATCACACAAAGTCAGTTTGTGAATGTTAAACACTCCGTCTTTATCTGAGAAAGATCACATCTCAGTTTAGGTAGCTATATCCATTAAAGACAGCATGATCAACTTACAGGCCTTGTTAACACAGCATGTCTGAAAATGTGAACTGAACTGTTTTCATCTAGGTGAACCGAGCTGCTCTGGGAACTGTCAGGGGACTTCTGAATAACACTCCTACAGAATAAGTATCTGCTGTGTTTTACCAACAGAAAAGCTTATCACATATATGCTTACACACACACACACGCACGCACACACGCACGCACTAGTGTTCACACAGAGTATCAATCCAGGCCTGGAGGAAGCTTTCCATCTCTGCCTCTGTCAGTGCATGCAATAAGTCAGCGATAGAGCCACACTGTTCAGTCCTATCCTTTTCGTATCGATTGGGGATACAGAACGAGGCTCGAGGGACGGAGCCGAACACTCAATCACACTGTTGACAAACATGAGGAACTGGATTCAAAAGACACAATAACTAAGTAGCTGGTCTTGGAGGCGAGATAATTAATCTAGACTTTTATGGACATACCAGGACAAATCACCTCAAGCTCTGCACGTTTTTCTTCGAATACTTATGTCGTTCTACAACTCCCAGTTGCAGAGATCCAAACCGGCCGCACGTGTTTTTACGTGTTCACAGTCAAAGACGTATCATCAATACATGCACGCTCCTGCTGATCTATGAGCCCTGCTCCCTGACCGTCTGACCCCTCAGCATCCAGAAAGTACAGAGCAGCCATGCCTGGTTGAATGCAACTTAACAGCTGGGCTTCACCTCAACGCACTCTTACACAGGATCTCTGATCCTCTAGTTTTGGAACATCTGGGTTTAGTGTTTGCTCCCACACCTCGGGCATTGCAGAAGATAAGATGTAGTGTTGAGAAGCAGCACAAACAAATAATGTGCAGAACTGCATATGTGGATTCTACATTTTTTTTTACAAGTTCAGGTAGCCTATGGAACAACCTGAGTGGATGATTCTATTAAAACTAGATTTACTGCCCACCTCCAAAACAAGTCTTAATCCTACAACGTAAAAGCCCTTGTGTGATAAGTTCAAAACCCAGTTAGGTGTCTGTTCTGTGTCCGTGGAGCCCGTCAGTGTGCAGACACCACAGCACAGACGTGGTAAGCACCCACATTAAAAACCGCGTACCTTGGCTCGCCGATATGTAAACAAGAAATTGCTGCGCACCCTCTTCTAACTATCTTTGAAAAGCGGGATCGCGGGATCGAGATGACTGTCACAAACCGCATGTACTGTAGCGGCAAGACAGACAGACAGACAGACAGCCAGCCTCTCTGGAAAGCGACACCTCAACAACGCGCCGCGGTCAGATGCGTGGACTCGGAGGAGACGATCGGGGAGGTCTAGTTTTCTAGTTTTCGCTCCGCATGTTCGCGAAACTGCCACACTGTCACTTCGCCGGAACAGTTAGATACGTGCGCGCGTAAACCAACGCAAAACATCACAGATGGATCTTTTGAAAATTCAAAGCAGACAGCGAGCACAGACATGCAAAAAAAAAAAAAAAAAAAAAAAAAAAACACGACAGGGGAAGGATGTCGCTGGATTCGGAATAAAAATAAAAATAAGAAAACGTCTTTAATCTGACATCAAC